>OZ038508.1:37271193-37318693 GCA_964036315.1 Acanthosepion esculentum | reverse complement strand
CCTGAGAGTATTAAGTTTTCCAAGCCCTCTTCCCTCATTATGTGTCCTAGAAATTTCAACTGTGTCTTTCTGAAGATCTCATTTTACAGTTGAAATGGGTAAAAGCAAGCGTAAGTTCTATGCTAATAGTTTCTTCTCTCGCACTTATTGCTTGTGGAACTCTCTTCTGCTTTCTTGCTTCCTCGTCACATTTGATCTTCAAAAAATTAAATGTAGTGTCAGTTGATATCTACTCTCTTCTTAAATGACTTTCTTTTAATTCCCTTTCTCCTTAATACTATTTACTTAATAGTATTTTACTTTACTTTAACTTTTTTTCACACTCAGTAACTCCCGGTGCCTTAGTGGCTTTATTGCTTTGCTTTGAATTAAATTATACATACACTCATGCATATATATATATATATATATATATATATATATATATATATATATATATATATATATATATATATATATATATCGGCTGTAAAAGCAAAACTGTCCAAATCTTTATATTAAGATTTGAACTGTTGTATCTAAGAAATGATTAAAGATATCTTACTGGAATTCTCAGAGGTTTTTATAACACTATCAGGCTCTACTTTAAAGATTAAGAATGTATTTAGCTCTAATTTGACATGATGATCCCTCCTGCTGTTATTACCTCCCGATTCAGTTTTCCTGTCTACTGTTTCCTCTTTTTTAAACTTATTCACCCTTCTCTTGATAGTTTTTTGAATGGACTTTGACGATGGAAGCTAGAATATGAATGTTGGTACTATTATAGAAGGCCTGAATTATCTTTTTCTCTCACCATTGGTCAGTTGAGAAGACATAGTGGGGCTGACACAAAACGATTTTAACCTGTTCTCTTTCTAGCTGAATAACTCAAAGGGTTTTTCAGTGATCTTTACGACAAATCATGTCAAGATGGTTAAACGTCTCATCTGAAAAAATGAAACTCAATTAGTTTAGTTGTTTTTAGATATTAAACATTTTGTGGGATGGACAATTAACCTATGCTGTTAGCCGTTTTGGACAATTTTGCTGTTATACTAGGTATATAGGTGTCATTTTGATTCCATTTTCTCTAAAACTTTGTCGCTGCTCACATGTTTGGCAAATAGAATTCTCAGCATTCATCTGTAGAACAACATTTCTGTTGCTTCAAGCCTCTTCATCTGCGAGGGCATTGTCCAGCATTCACTACCATATAGGAGGTCTGATATTATGTAACAGTTCAGTAGTCCTTTCATTGTTTCTAACGAAACTCTCCTGTTTTTTAATACTTTGCTTAGGTTTTTGAAGACATCTTTCGTTATTCCAGTGCATCTTCGGGTTTCAGTTTTTCACTTTCCTTCCTCTATTCAAACATTTCCCAGATATTGTCATCACCTGCTGGCATCTCCTGTTGGCATCTCCTGTTGGCATCTCCTGTTGGCATCACTTGTTGGCATCTCCCGCTGGTATCACCTGTTAGCATCTCCTGTTGGCATCACCTGTTTGCATCACCTGTTGGCATCTCCTGTTGGCATCACCTGTTGGCATCTCCTGTTGGCATCACCTGTTGGTATCTCCTATTGTTATCACCTGTTTGCATCACCTGTTGGCATCTCCTGTTGGCATCACCTGTTGGCATCTCCTGTTGGCATCACCTGTTGATATCTCCTGTTGCCATCACCTGTTTGCATCACCTGTTGGCATCTCCTGTTGGCATCACCTGTTGGCATCTACTGTTGGAATCTCCAGCTGGCATCACCTGTTGGCATCTCCTGTTGACATCACCTGTTGGCATCACCTGTTGGCATCTCCTGTTGGCATCTCCAATTTATAATTTGTATGTTAGACGGTCCCTTTTGCTGACAACCACGAATTGTGTCTTCTTGCAGTTTATGCTTATTATTTTCTTCTCGTTTTCTTTCACTTTCTGTTTTCTTTCTCTGTTTGTTAGCAACTATGTGTCATCTGCATATCATGTTTTTAAGATTGTGACCACTAATAACTAATCATGATAGGACTTTTAATTCTCCCAGAATCGCCTGGTTGCATAGGTTCAATAAGTCCGGCGTGAAGACATATCCTTGTCCTACACCACTTTCTATTTTGTATATGTACTTAATTCATTTTCTATAGTTATGCAGGCGGTTTGCTACCAGTATACGAGCAAGTTATGGTGGAGTAATGGATAGCGGCTCGGAGAGCCGAGTTCGAATTCCAGTCGAATCCACTACATTCACTTACGTGCTAATACCCTTGGGAAAGATATGAATCCTCTTCTTCTTCCCACAGCTAAATAGCAGGGCAGACTGAGTTCTATAGCCTTAGATGGCAACTGGTCTACCGCAGAAAGAAATGGCAATCTACTGCGGAAAAAAAATCTGTCTCGTCAGTCATGTATCGAAAGATACATGATCGCTCAAGCGTGTATCACGCATGGCACATAACTGACTGATAGGTGTTAGATTATTCGAATATCCTTCACAAATGTCATAGCGACCTAGCAGTTCCAATAGGCAACACAAATACAGGTAAACCTATTTCTGTTTTTCATAGATTACACAAAATTATTTGAAAGGCTATGACACAAATGGAGATGGTAATATTAGTTGTTTCCTTATAATCATTAGATAGTCATTGACTGAGCAGTTTGTACTACTGTCGGTTGAAATTTACAAAATCTTTCTCTCGGGCCGCTGGTCTTAGCTGGTCATATCTTGTCTAAGCTAGTCATTGCTGGTCTTATCTGGTCCAAGCTGGCCAGAGTCGGTCCAAGCTAGTTATAGCTGTGATACTACGAGCGCAAGGACGGATCCCTCTGACAGGTAAGTATCCGAATGTGTATACTCTTCGAAGGAGGGGTTGATTTACTTGACTCCATACTGAGTCTGGTTGTGACACTAGGTCGGTTTTTTTAAAAAAAATTTCGGAAAATAGATTTCTCAAGTCCAGTAACTGTTATCAGTCTTTCACGTATTGTGTGGTGGGTTTCCTTCCTAACCTTTTATTTGAAGTAATGTGGAATGTCAACATCTTGATTATGTCATTATTTTCACTTCGAGTTACATGTGATATCCATTTTAATTGTTGTCGTTGAACGTCCTCAAGTGATGTGGCTTCTGTTTGGTACAGTTCTTTGTTTCTGATTCTGTTGCGACAGTAAACAATGTTTGAAGAAGTGTGATCAACACCAAGACCCATGCTCGACACTCTCGACCGTGTGCCACCTCTAAGCTACGCTTAGAAAATCATTTTTGGGCACCTCTTCGTGGTGTAAGGATTAGCAAGCTTGTCTCGCTAAAACAGTTACGATTGAATAGTGAGTTCGATCCTCACTGGGTGGTGAACACTCTTGGCCGTGCGCCACTCTTAAGCTACGCTTAGAAAATCACTCTGGACACCTCGGCATGGTGTACTGGTTAGCAAGCCTGTCTTGCTAGAACAATTACGTCTGAGTAGTGAGTTCGATCATAACCGGTTGCCCCATACTTTCGGTTTTGTGCCATACCTAAGCTAGGCTTAGAAAATCATTTGGGCGCCTCGCGTGGTGTAATTGTTGGCAAGCTTGTCTCGCTAAAGCTATTACGACTGAATAGTGAGTTCGAACCTCACTGGGTGCCCCATACTTTCGGCCTTGTGCCACATCTAAGCTAGCCTTAGAAAATCATTTGAGCACCTCTCGTAATGGTTAACAAGCTTGTCTCGCTAAAGTAGATACGACTGAATAGTGACTTCGAACCTCATTGGGTGCTCCATACTTTCGGCCTTGTGCCACATCTAAGCTAGGCTTAGAAAATCATTTGGGCACCTCTCGTAATGGTTAGCAAGCTTGTCTCGCTAAAGTAGTACGACTGAATAGTGAGTTCGATCCTCACTGGGTGCCCCATACTTTCGGCCTTTGTACCACATCTAAGCTAAGCTTGGAAAATCACTACAGTTCGGTGCTCCTGCTGTATATTTAGAGATTCTTGATAAAATCCAAAGGAGAATCAGCAATATTATTTGTCCTGGCCTGGCGTATCGGCTTCAGTCGCATTCCCACCGCCGTAAAGTAGCTTCCCTGTGCCTTTTCTATAAATACTTTCATGGTAATTGTTTGGATGAACTCTACGCTATGGTACCTAGACTTTATGAATTTAATCGCAGTATAAGATCCCACCATAAGTTATATGCTAACCTCTCGATTGTGAAACTTCCTTCCGGTTTAATGTTTTCTAACCAACTTCGACCTTCCAATATTGAAATGCAATGTCAATCGTTATCTACTGCCTTCTTGATTACACTTCTATTGTTCTTGCTCTTCGATAAGGTTTCTTCTTTTCGTATTCTTTGATACTCTGTAACCGCTTGTGTCTCAGTGTCTTTACTACCTTGTGTGGGATGACATGATTAAAAACAGCGTCTAAGTGTGTGATGCATTATTTTCCACCGTACAACCACAAACGAAACGTTACAAGCCTCTCGCTACCCTATTACTATTTCCATGGAAAATGTTCTGACCAGCTAGATTTCTAAGCTCCCTCCACGTACACTGAGCCGAACTACCCTTATTCGCTTGGTATTCCATTAGGGAGAACTAAGTACTGCTCGAACAACATCTTCCCACGAACCGCTTCTTTGTGGAACCGACTCCCAAAAAGATGCTTTTCCGACATTCTTTACCTGTTCAAGTACAGGGTTAACCGACTTCCTTGGTATGACGATAAACTACACCCGGCAGAAAGGCGTATGATCGGGAAGTTTTGAGAAGCCTAGATCCACTTCTTAATTGCTGTTCTTCACAGGTCTACCCTGTCCCCGGGTGGTAGCACTTGTTAGGGTTCCAGCTATGGGTAAATAGGGAGCACCCCACACCCAACAAAAACACCATGAAAATGTAAAAATAGATCTTTATATAA
Organism: Acanthosepion esculentum; assembly: GCA_964036315.1. Taxonomy (NCBI): domain Eukaryota; kingdom Metazoa; phylum Mollusca; class Cephalopoda; order Sepiida; family Sepiidae; genus Acanthosepion; species Acanthosepion esculentum. Next base: position 37,313,816 of record OZ038508.1, on the reverse strand, counting down.
AAAGGTTGACCAATACATAATCAGCTATACAAGGCATATAATTATGTTCAAAATTTTGTGATTTCGGCAATAAATCATCTATAGGTGTTGATATGCAGCTAAGCAAAGCCAAATAAAAACAAATTAGGGTTAACCGTTATCTTCATAAACTGCGCCCTTTACGTTTTATTCTTACCACTCACATAACAACGTCCTTCAGTAACCCTCTACCTCGAGTGGCTCTTGAGTCTTGGATGGAGCGTATATTTTGCATTAGTAAAGTATACGAAATAAAAATATAATAAAGCAAGTAACATTAAGATGAAAGAATTAATAATCGTAGATTTATTCGGTTTAATGATACACCTACGAAAAATTCGAAATCTTCCTTATTCTTGGAGTAATTGTATTTCCTCAGTATTTTCTATTGATTTATAAGGCTCTCTTTCTATAACTACCCCTACTCTCTCTTCTCTTACACTTTCTTTCTCTCTCGTTCTTTCTTTCTTTCTCCTTTTCTTTCATCGTCGCTTTCCTTCTGTCTGCTCTTTCAAATTATCTTAACGTTGTAGCTGCAGAAAAAGTTAAATGCATCAATATATTTATGAAGAGTCACAGAATTTCAAGAAGTCCCTCTCCTAATAGAATATTAATGTATTCATCCACCACCATGGAAAAATGATACCCAAGGTTTGAAATGCATTTTTAAAAATGAAAAATCTGTCCTGAAGTTTTTGCTTCCCTGTGTCGTGTCAGATATTATTTCTCGCCGGAACCTATCTTACATATTTATAAGTCTACTATTCATCCAGGCTTCGAATATTGCCGTCGCATCTGGTCTGTTGCTCCTGCTGTATACATATTTAAAAAATGCTTGATTAAAGAATCAGCAAAATTATTGGTGCTGACCTGGCATCTCGGCTTCAGTCAATTTCCGACCACTGTAATGTAGTTTCCCTCTGCCTTTTCTATAAATACTTTCATCGTAATTGGTCGAATGAGCTCTTCGTTATGGTAGCTATACTTTATGAATTTAAGCGCAGTACTAGATTGGCCATAAGGTCTCATCAGTTTACAGTTCAATTGGATAGAAGTAACCGTAAGTTCTGTGCTAACAGTTTTTTTGTCGCACGTCTCACTTGTGGAACTCTCTTCCGGCATTATACTTTCCCGCCAATTTTGATCTTCAAAAATTTGAAAGCAATGTCATTCATTATCTACTGTCTTCTTGATCATTCTTCTATTGTTCTCGCTCTTTAATAATGTTTGTTTTCTAATTCTTTCCCACCCAGTAACCCCTTCTGTCTTAGGGGCCTTATTGCCTTTCTTGGGGTGAATTTGATTAAAAATACATACTATAAATAATTTACATATTGCAAGTTTCACTCAAACTCACTCCGTCTTTTCAGTGATAATTATTTGGCGGGGTAGGAAGATGTGGTTCAAGATGGCAGCAAAATCCATTATTCTAAATTTGATCTTTATCAACATCAGAAAAACACATTCTCTCTCTGTCACTCTCTCTCTCTCTCCCTCCCTCCCTCCCACTATATATCTATCTATCTATCCGTTTAGTATGCGTATGTGTGTATGCTATGTCTATTCCACTGTAAACAATCATGCTTCTCCACAGCTTCCTTTCTTTTGATGCTTTCAGCCATTCTTTCACCTTTGCGACACCACTATGACGTGGTCGTACTTGTTTCTCCGTCCATTTGCTCAAACTTATCAAATAAATCATATCTCTCTCTCTCTCTAATCATGGTCCTCCACAGCTTCCAGTCTTTTGTTGCTTTCAGCAATATTTGCTCTTTTACGAAACCACTTTAGGCTGGTGGTACCTGTTACTCCATCCATTTGCTCAAACTTATCAAGTAAATCATATCTCTTTCTTTCTAATCATGGTCCTCCACAGCTTCCAGTTTTTTGTTGCTTTCAGCATTTTTTGCTCTTTTACGCACCCACTTTAGGCTGGTGGTACTTGTTACTACATCCATTTGCTCAAATTTATCAAGCAAGTCATCCGCGGTGTTTTTGCCTGCTTCTCTTGCTTTGAATGCATCCTGTGAGGGTTAAATTCTCCAAGCTTTCTTTTCTCATTATATACCGAAACATTCAGCCGTTTATATCTGATTATTAACATTTTGTTTATAGTTTTTATTCTCTTTAAAACTTCTTCCTTTGTTAAATGCCTGCCTATAGTATTCTCAACTTTTGTATTTAAAACCCGGTCTCAGTTATTTCAAGTGTTTGTTTTTTTTTTTCATTTATTAATTTACCAATATTCGCTGCCATATAAATATAAACATAATATTATAAGTTCAGCATTATGCAGACCTGTTCTAATTTTCACTTTCTTTTATCAATACGATAATTTGTTTTTCTTTTGGTTTTAATGCATACATTTCATTTTTTGTCAAGGTTGACTATGGATATAACAGCTATTTACCAAGGCAAGTAAGGTATTTGCCAATTTGTCAGTCATCCACTCTCTTCATCCAGCAGCCATTGAAGCAAGTCGACGACGAGAACGTTTATCAAGGTACTTGGCAGTTGGGCAGAGCGGAATGGAAGGTGGGTTCACCGCTTTACAAAAAGACGAAATTAACAGGAAAAGCCGGCAATGAAACTCGAACTTGCTACGCTAATTCCGTTCTGGTAACCATTACGCTACTCGAGGCCTTTACTACACAACTGTCAACACGTTTAATGCCAAAGAATAACGTGTAACTGAAATCGACACTGCACACCTCTTTTTCTTTCCCTCAGACCATTATCCAAAGCTCAGATACTCTGATTGTTAACAATACAAAAACAAAAAAAGGAACAATGAGTAAGTTTATACCCTCCACTCTTTCAGCCGTGGGAATTGACATCGAAGATAACTTACAAATAATTTACGAAGGTAAGGGAGTTAATTTCACGACGGAACAGAAATCAATATTATTCCTGGGAACAAGCGGTGCGTATTGGGATGAAAAGAACTGAACAGTTAAGGAATTCCACAAAAAAGTAATAGGGGAAATAAAGCTTTTATTCGGGAATTTACTGTCTTTCCTGAAGAGTCGATTCGAATTAATACTTTCTAACGGTTTCAGATAGAATGACCAGATGATGCAATTGTAATATTCGAATTTCTGAGATGAAGATTTATCACTTATTAACTGGAACAAGGTGAAGAGGTGCCGTGGAGCAGCGGCTAGGGTTGAAGAATCGGAGAGCCGAGATCGAATTCCAGTACATTCTATTACATTCACTTACGTGCCAATAACCTTGGGAAAGGTATGAATCTTTCTTTTCTCCCCTCAGCTATGGATAAATAGCAAGACAGACCGGCTTTGGATGGCAACTGGTCTGCCGCAGAAAGAAATGGCAACCTACTGCGAGGAAAAACTGCCTCGTCAGTCATGTATCGAAAGATACATGATCGCCTAAGCGTGTATCACGCATGGTACATAACTGACTGAACTGGAACAATATCAAGGGATCCAGTAGGACTGAAACAGGAACTGTCATCTGGAATTGGAATGACACCTGCCCTGAATCCACCATCAGAATATGGAACCTTTCTTTCTTTATTCTTTTTATGTGCCGTGTCCTTTCAGGACGTAGCTATCCACTTCCCCCTATCCCTGGTAGCTCTCAATAAGTTTCGTCCCTCTGCCAACTCCCCCAGACCACAATCTGTCATCTACATGCTTAGGCCCTCCAGGTATGTCATGCGTTGCTTTCCCTTGTCTCTTTTTCCCTCTATTCGACCTGTGAATATCAGATTCTCCATGCCCTCCTTTCTCATTACGCCTCCCAGAAATTGCACCTGCCTCTTATGTTTAATATAAGATTCCTCCTAGTTTGCATCCTTTGCAAGACCTCATCGTTGCTCACACGCTCGCTCCATGATATCCTCAGCATCCTTCTGTAGAACCACATCTCCACTGCCTCGAGTCTCTTCTTCATCCTTGGGGAGACCGTCCAACATTCGCTGTCGTATAGGAGGACAGATGTCACGTGGCAGCTCAGTACTCTTTTCTTTGTCAGCAAAGAAATCCTCCTGCCTCGCAGTACTCTGCCCAGCTTTTGGAATGCATACTTGGCGATCCCAATCCGTCTTCGGATCTCAGTGTCGCACCTACCGTCCTCCGTCAAAACACTTCCCAGATATGTAAACTTCCGCACGTGTTTGATTGTAGTGTCCCCGACCTTCAAATCGCATTTTGGGCTCATCCTTTTACTGATGACCATACATTCTGTCTTCTTGTTAGTCTTCTTATAGTTAGTCCCTTCTTCTTGCTCTCCCTCGCTACCTTCTGTAGGAGATTTTTTTAGTTTCTTTTCCGTGTCTACTATCAGTACATTGTTCGGACTGATGTCCTCCTCTTGGTTGCGATATTCACAACGTTTCGGTAGTTGTACGCTCCGGCCTTCTTCAGATGATTGACATTTCGAACAGAACCCTTCATTTCGTCCACCGAAGTTCCGCTAGTTCCACGTGCCATGCGTCTTCCGGATGTCTCAGTATCAGTTATCTTCCTTTACCTCAACTCTCCAAGTTTTTGTTTACTTCTGCAGTATCCAGGTATTGAACTCATAACTCTTTGGGTCAAGTCACTGGATTCAACAAAAGCTTTTACCCACTGGGACATGTGTCCTTGAGGCAGAAGTGTAAAACGGCCGAAATGTCGTGAATATGGCAACGTAGATGAGGACAACAGTCCGAACAATGTACATAGTGTACAGAATCACAATACGTCATCTCGGAAATATAGACAGATAGTTACTTCTTCTCCAACGAAAAAGATTGTGATGAACGTTTCCTGTTTCTAAACAACGTAGGGTCTTCCTTCATGAAAATCGCCAATGATGAAAGGGCTATCGACAATGAAAGGTTGCAAAAACCAATAAATATGGTACTTAATCGTTGTTAGTGGTTATGTAAGAGTGTGAGTGAACAAGTGAGAATGAATGAAAACACTAAATTTTAATAAACTTAAATTTTTACTATTGACATTATTCGGATTATTGTCCTCATCTTTGTCGCCATATTTATTTCAACGTTTCGGCCATTATACGCTCCGGCCTTCTTCAGGTGGTTGGAATGTCGAACTGAACCCTATATTTCGCTCACTGGGGTAGACTGTTCTAGTTCCACCTGCCATGTTTAATGGATGTCAGTTATCAGTTATCTCCTGTTAATTCCCCCTCTCCAAATTTTCCACTGACTTAACTGGGTATCGAACTTCACTGGACACATACCACCGTGGATAAAGGCGTTGGTTAGATCCAGTGACAGGACCCAAAGAGCGTGAGTTCAATCATAGGCTCATCTGGGTTCGTGTAAATTTAGATAAGCCTTAGGTTAGTCTGGCTGGCTACTGGAAATTGAACGCACCATTGGTTGGTGAGCGAGATTTCCAGGACCAGCTGCTATTAAAGCTACAGCGGGAATTGGCGTGGGCTGTAGCGTCAGATGTTAGTGAATACGATATTGGAGCGGTGATTTTACACAAATACGATGGCGGTAAATGAAAGCCTTCGCTCATTCTTCGCGATCGCTTCTACCAGCCGAGAAAAATTACAGTCAGATAAAAAAGAAGCTCTAGCAATTATATTCGCTGTGAAATTTCATAAATTTATTCATGGAAGATATTTCACGTTGCAAACAGACCACAGACCTTTACTAACAATATATGATTCAAAGAAAGGTAGAGCTAATAGACTACAACGTTGGGGTACCATCCTGTTAAGCTATGTTTTTATGATGAAGTAACAAACGCTTAAAAAAATTAAGACATGCGGATGAATTATCTAGATTAATACCTAAAAATGCGGAACCATTGGAGGACACGATCGTCGCAACACTAAAAAGCGAAATGGAAATTTAAAAAAAAATCATTTTTCAAGTTTTTCGCGCAAAGATCCTAGAAACCATCTTGAGCTCCACGTCGTCGATTCAGCTCAAAAACACCTTGCCGAGTACAGAAATCAATCCGGTCAATTGGGAGACGGAAGCTACAGAAAGAACTAATTGGAGAAGAGCAGTCCACGAAAAGACAACATCCTTCGAAAACACCAGAAGATAAATAGAAGAGACGAAAAGAGCGAAAAGAAAAAGCAGAGCTCTCCATATCCTGAATCTTCGTACATCATGTGGTGACTGCGGACGTCTCTTCAGATAAAACATAGGACAGAAGGAAATGCCTATGAGTACCCCAATACTTGGTAACGAGTTCCACCAAAAACGGCATTCTTGAAAATATTCAAAATATTCTCTTTTCTCAACGACAAAAGAATTGATGTTCATAATAAAATACCCATCTTATTTAAATATTTAATACAAATGATTTTTTCTTTCTCTCTCTCTCTCTCTCATACTCCCCTCTCTCTCTCTCTCTCTATGTCACTTTCCCTCTTTCTCCCCCTTTCTCTCTCCACCTCCTCTCTCTCCCTATCTCCCTCTCCCACTCTCTTTCTCTTTCTCTCTCTCCCACCCTCCGCATTACGAACGACGCTATAAAAATTTATCAACCCTTTCACTTAGTTTTTAAGCGATCGACAATCGTGATTGGTTAATTTTAAAATCGCAACTTGATTTCATATTTCCGCTTTGTTGAATCAACTTCCGCATCACAAATGAAGGCAGTTGAGTCAAGATGAGGGGAAAAAATGAAGGCAGTCAGTCAATGTGCGTATAAACAAAATGAGATAGATCGTAATTATTCTGAAATGCAACAAAGAGAGAAATAGCAAATAATGGTGCTGAGAAGATTGAAGAAGAACAAAAATTTACTGGGGTCTATTTAGAATTTTTATTTTTCCCCTTCTTTTGAATCAATCTTTTCAAATTTAAATGCCTTTTTGAATAATATACCTAAAAAAAATAATCGATAAACTACTTTCTTATTTTTCAACTTCTCTGCCTCCATTTTTGCGAATGTTTTTTTTCGTTTTCTTTTCTCCATTGTTTTCTTCTGCTGCTTTTCCTTCTGATTATTATTATTATTATTATTATTATTATTATTATTATTATTATTATTATTCTGGTTCAGTTTCTTTTAACCGAATTCTTTTTCCGCCTATATATATATATATATATATATATATATATATATATATATATATATATATATATAATTTATGATGTTCATCGCATTTTTTAATCATCTTCTTCTGCACATCCTCTAACCTATACATCGCCTGTCTTTCTATCTTGTTTTCATTTCCTCTTCTACACCCTCGTCGTCGTCGTCTTCTACTTCTTCTTCTTTTTATTGTTGCTGCCATTCATCTTCTTTTTCTTCTTCTTCTTCTTCTTCTTCATGATATTCATTTTTTCTTCCTTTTAATATCGCTTTTCTTTTTCTTTTTGTTATATTAAATTATGTCACATAATAACACCGATTTTTTGCCACCCGAATATCTCAGTCGAAAAGTTTTCATTGGCATTCATGAAGGTTGTCGTCTCGGATTCTGCTGATGTTTTCAGTATAAGTTATGCAAATTATGCAAGCAGTGCAAAAATATACTTATTGTCAACATCTTGGCCCTATTATGAAGGAGATTGTACACAAACATTCATCTCTTTTCGTAGTATTTTGTCACTGACTATGGAAAAAATGACTCGCAGTTGACGCCGCGAACAGATTGGAATAGTTTTTTTTCCCCCAAAAAAACGATAATTTGGCAGTTGCCTAGGAAATTCATCTAACCACATAGCTACCGTCCATTCTGGGATTATCGTAACGGAAAATGTTGAAAAGGGACTTCTTGGAATTTTCAAAAGGACCCCAGAATTATTGACCACCTTTAACGCGGATTATTGCAGAAGTTTTGGACGAATTTTTTTTTTTTTTAAGCTTTTCTTCCCAAGCAAGGCTGGAGGCCACTAGCACGCAAGGGGTTACAGAAGGTTTAGAGGAAGAGCAGATAGGAGTGGTAAAGGAGAGGATGTGGAGAAAGAGAGTGGATCGATCAAGGCAAGGGGGTTACAGAAGATTTGGAGCAAGAGCAGATAGGAATGAAAGGTGAAAGGATGTGGAGAAGGGAAGTGGATAGATCAAGGCAACTGGAGATGTCGATTGACGTTACACTTAAATAGTTGGAGAGTGTATTTGTCGGGGAAACAAGAATAGGGAAGGGAGTTCCACAGGCGAGATGTGCGAGACATGAAGCTATTGGAGTAGAAGAGACCTCTACATCTAACAGTTTCAACGGCGAAGGGGTGGGAACGGGATGCCAGCCTCGTAGGACGTTTAAATTCATGAGGCCTAGGGACCAGCGAAAGCAGCTCCTCGGAGCAATTACCGTGAAAGTATTTGTAAAAAAGAGAGAGAGACTGCAGACGAGATGACAGATCGGGGCTAATTACATTGCATATCCGTCTCTGGATCTTATCAAGAACCCTGAGCAGGAACAGTAGGGGCTCCAGACTATATATGTCGGCAATACTCCATGCAAGGGCGAATGGTCGATTTATAGATTTGGAGGAATTAGAACATTTTTGACGGCACGGGTAAACTAGTAATATTAAGAATAATACATTGTACTGAAATCACATGTCAAAAACACGTCTTTGAAAATTTTTTTTCAGAAAATTCAACAAGTCCTCGAGAAAGAAGTCAGTAGAAGTCGAAAAATATGTAAGTTATTGTCGGTTAATTTTCTATGTTTAGTTCATTGTTGAATATTGCTCGTGTACAGTGTATTAAATTTAAACCACTTATCAAGATATTTATGATGACTATTTTGTATCTACGTTCTCAGAACAATTTTCGAAAATAATTCAATACTTAACTTCACATATGAGATCAACTACAATAACAGATTCCTCTTTTTCTATGCAATAATCGATTCGAATAATGACTTTTAATAAAAACCGTTTATAAAAAGCTAATCAATTCATACCCATACTTACTCAACGGCAATAGTGAGTACATTGTTTACGCAATCATGATATTATCGCGACTGTTAACTTATCATTCATCTAATAATACTTAAATCAAATTGCATATTACCAACAAAATACGATAAGAAAAGCTGGCAAATATTTATCATTAAAATAAAATATTATACAATATAAAATGTAAAATGAAAAAAATATAAATAATAAAAGCCTTAATCATAAAAGCAAACAAACCGAAGTCAATAAGATTTTATTCAATTTATGAACAAAGAGGATAAATATATTTCACAAGCAATAAAAGATGACACGACACCACAAACTAACGTTTGTTGAAAAAACACTAAAAGACACACACGGACGTTTGAAGACGCGACATTCGAAAACCACCAAAGAAACACATCTATATGGACACAACTCTATCAAGACGCAAAAACTCTTTAATAACGACTTATAAAAGCAGAAAGTAGCGAGGCAGCCAGTCTAGGGCTGAAGAACACTGGCATTTCGTTGTCATTTTTTATTTTTGCTGTATAATAATATAATAATTAGCGGCTTGGATTGAAGAATCGAAGAGCCGAGTTCGAATTCCACTTGAACCCATTACATTCACTTACGTGCTAATACCCTTGGGAAAGGTATGAATCCTCTTCTTCTTCCTCCAGCTATGGTTAAATAGCAGGACAGACCGGGTTCTATAGTCTTGGATGGCGACTGGTCTGGGAGAAGGACAACTCAGAATTGAAAACCTGTGCAGGGTCGTTTGCGGACCTTGTGGCAGGTCACTGAATTCGGCTCTTCAAAAAGTGTGGTCGGTTCTGCAGAAAGCCTTCGCCACTATAATCAAATCATATGTGCTGGTGTCAGGCTATCGGTTCCTTGGAACTGATCAGCTTGACCCTCATACTTTGAATTCGACGGGAGAGTCGAGAGAGGGTATATATACAATGGTCATTCAATAAATAAGGTGGACTTTTCGGTATAAGGACTTCTAATACAGATAGAAGCTTACTTTTTTCCCAACGTAGTCTCCCAGCGCTGTCACACGCTTTTCCCATCTGTGCACAAGCTTCCGTATTCCCTCAACGTAAAAATCTTTGGATTGATGTCTCAGCCAGTCGCTCACAACACTTTTGACTTCATCGTCACTTTTAAACTTCGTGCCTCTCGTGAACGCTTTCAAGGGACCAAACAGGTGAAAGTCTGAAGGGGCAAGGTCTGGGCTGTAAGGGGGATGAGGGAGCAGTTCTCAGCCCAGCTCGTTGATGGTCTGCACCGTTTGGGCTGCTGTCTGAGGCTTTGCGTTGTCATGATGCAAGATGACTCCTTCTGACTGCTGACCCCTGCGTTTGTCCCAACAGATAAGCTCAAAGTCCTTGCAATGTCATCTATTGTCACCTTTCTGTCAGACTGAATGAAGTCATTGACTGATTCGATCACCTCAGGAGACCTCACTTCTGTAGGCCTCCCAGGCCTGTCTTCATCTTCAACACTGCTCCGTCCTTCTTTAAACAATTTAGCCCACTTGTAGACATTTTTTTGGCTGAAACATGTGGCACCATACACAGTTGACATTCTCCTATGAATTTCAACTGGTTTTCACCCTTCAGCAACCAAAAACTTGATAACTGACCGCTGTTCAATCCTGGAGCATGCTTCTTGGTCGGCCATCTTTGTTAATCGCCAAAACTCTCAAAGTTTTTTTTTAATCTGCAAAAGAAATCAAATCCATGTGAAAAAGAAGTAAAACAAAAACAAAATAAAAAAAGAGTAAGCTTCTATCCGTATTAGAAGTCCTTATACCGAAAAATTCAACGTATTTATTGAATGACCCTCGTATATATATATATATATATATATATATATATATATATATATATATATATATACGGTTGCCTCTAGCTAGGATCGAAACCCGACTGAATTTGCGTCAGTCGGAACTTCTCCCACTAAGCCGTCGGCGCACGGCAGGGATGAAGGTGAATTTTAGCGTGTTTATTTTTAGATTTAGATAAACACACAGTGACTGACAGTGACTCAATTCAGCCGAAGAGTCGTGCTATATTAGCTTAAATAGTCACTGTTTACAAATTCACACCTCAAACCAGAGAGCTCAACCGAAATTAATTTTTCAGGAACCAATATATATATATATATATATATATATATATATAGGAATGTAGTTTGAAGGTATGCTTTACATATATGGGTAAAATTGCTCAGTATCAGAGATAGGGCGTATAAAAGTAGATACTGAGGACAACACCTAGCGGCGACAATCTGTTTCATGCTTCGGCGCAATCTTCAGGCTATGTGTGCTGTGTTTTGCATATATGTCTTCATTAAAACATGCTTCCAAAGTACGGCTTCCTTTTGATTCTCAAAGAAATGACAACAAAATAACATTGTTAGACAGAATGAATTTTCAGCTACCAAACTCTACATTTTCTCCTTTTTAACACTATTAATTATATATTTTTGTCAGTTATGAACTAAAGCCGACACACTGCGCTCATAAAAATATAGCGTTTCAGCGCTTTGTAGCGATCGAAAAGCAAAATTTCCAACGTGCGAAGCTCGATATTATGAGTTAAAATTTCGATTTATGCAAATCAGAATGTGGAAATAGCCTTAGATTCAATGGCTTTTTCCCTTTTCAATTAGAAACAGTGTTTACTTTTGCTTCATTTTTTTTTCTTCGAAGCTTTTTCTATAAAAACATTTTAATTAAAATCTACCGTTTTGTTTATTTGCAATTAATTTACGTAAACGACTCGATTACAAATTTTGACTCTATTTCTTTTTTCATCAACGTTTTTGTTACTTTTACATTTGCCGAAGTCATATTCATTTTTTTTATTTTGTAGCTTGTTAAACTTTAACTGAGGGTTTCAATTACACTTGTGGAGTGAGTAGCCATTGTCAAATGTTAAATAAATAACTGTCCAACAAACAGAATTGACAAAGTTTGCAATAAGCAATAACAAGAAAAAGAAAAAGACAAGGACAGGACAAAAAAATAATATAAAGCAAGCAAACAATATATACAAGGTAAAGCAACAGTAATATAACAAAAAATTCACAAACTAAGAATTGGCGTTGCCACATAAAAGCATGTTCGGACAGACGAAGCTAAAATCTGATTTCAAGACAAGACAGAAATAACAAATAATAACAAAAATAAGACAAAAAAATACTAGTAAAAAATTTTAAGACAATTTTTCATATAAAAATTCAAACAAATTAAAGATTGTGTTGGGTTAGGTTAGTTGATTTTATGCCATATCAACACCTACTGAAATCTGATTTATATTATACGTAAGCCTATAGGTAAACAATTGGTCGGGTTTATAGTTGAATGTGTTAGTAAAAATTGTTCGGGTTCAGGTTTATATTTTAGTTTATAGGTTAATGTTTCTCAACCTTTTTAAGCAACGGCACACCTAGGAGCAAATGAAAATATCACAGCACACATATCACAATTGTTCAATGTTATACATTTAAATGTTAAGTAATAAAACCATAGTTTTTTTTTGGGGGGGGGGGTTAAAATACACACACAAAGATTAACTTACTTTATTTCAATGTTTCTGTTCCACGATTTGTGCAGCTTATTTAATGTGAAACTTGAGCCTGGTGTTTATTCGCAACTTTTTCAATCTTTGATCATTTTTTTCGCGTCACACTTAAAAATATCGCACGGCACACTAGTGTGACGAGACAGGGCGGTTGAAAATCACTGCCATAGGTAAACATTGATCAGCTTGATACTTGATTCTATAGGAAAGCATTTGGTCGGGTTTATAGTTGAGTATATTAGTAAAAATTCTTCAGATTTATACTTGAGCCTATATGTTAACAATTGTTATGTTTATATTTTACTCTAATTTATATTTGATTCGATAGGCAGTATTTATAAATCACCCTATAAACAGTATTTGGTTTCATACTTGAGTCTATAGTTAAGCATTGATCGGTTTTGTACTTGAGTCTATAGGCAAACATCGGTCGCCTTTACCCGAAACCGCAAGCATACACCCAGTTGGTGGTTCCTTTTTTGAGTTTAGGTTTTATTCCTCTATAGCGGATACAAACAATGTACTCTACAAGCCTCCGACAGAGGAAAACAACTTAAGGCTACTGTAGCTACTATTCCTCGACGTAAACAAACAATCGTCCGTAAAAATCAGTTAATAAGGACTGTTGGTATATTATCAAATGTTGGTTAGCTTAATCAATAAAGTGTTCTCATCATCAGGATACCAAAGATTGCCGAGTTCATCTTTTATTTCTGATTGATACGGCTTGCTACATGTTCGTAGAATGCGAAATTAACGGTTTAAAAATAACATTAACAAGAAAATAGTTTGGTTTGGTTTGGTTTATTTTGTTTTACGGCATCTTAACCTCAATGGGTTATTTAATACCGAAAAGATTTTTTTCATATGAATAGAATATGTATTCTTTGTATAAAATCAGTTTTTAGATCAGATTTCATCGACGTATTTTTACAAAGAGGGTTTTTGTTGAGAGTCAAATGTATTGCTGGTAATTTTTTTTTCAAAAATGAATTGCTGGTATTTTTTATATAAACATCTATTTTTATACTTTCATTGTGTTTTAAACTAATGTGAGTGTTAACTATTTGTCCATAGCTGTGACTCTAACAGGTGCTACCACCCCGGGGTAAGGTAGACCTGGGAACAACAACAATTAAATGGTGGTTCCACGCACCTCAAAACCTACCGATCAGAGGCCTTATTGCCGGATCTAGTTTATCGACATACCCAGAACCAAGAAAATTGTCAAAACAAAACGTAATATCTATGAAATGCTTCATCAAAGAAATTCTGTCAATATAAAACATTTATGATATCTATGCGTACAAAACAATAATAATAATATGAAAGAAAAATCTACCATAATTTAAATAATCAGTAGTCCTGGGTATGACGATAAACTACATCCTGCAGCAAGGCCTCTGACCAGGAGATTAGAGGTTTTGAGGAGCGTGGAACCACCTCTTAATTGCTGTTGTTTCCAGGTTCACCTTGACCAGATGTGGTAACACCTGATGGAAGTGATCGTTACCAAAGGATTATCAACTGAACATTAGTTGAGGTGGTCATAAGTATTTGATAGATGTATGTAAAGTAAAAAAAATATATTAATTCTCTGCTATTATCATTCCACGTATTTAACTGTTTTGGTGATTATGGCTCTCTTCAACCTCCTATCTTTTTTCACTCTGTGTCTGTAGTCTTAGTACCAACCCCAATCCATTTACACAAACTCGTTAGATTCTCCAAGAAAGTCTTCATCATTATGGGTACCAGAACTTTCAACTCACTCTTTCTGGTTTTAATTAAAAGTGTCCTTCTTAATCAAGTTTTCTTTTAAACATCCACGTTACTCACATGGTATTCTCAGCATCCTTCTGTAGAACCAGATATCTCCTGCTTCAAGTCTCGTCTTAATCTGTTAAAAAACCGTCCTGCATTCACTGCCATATAGGCGTACTGATATTAACATCACAGTTTAGCACTCTTTTCTTTGTTTCTAAGTGTGTAATATATGTATGCGTAACTACAAGATTTGATGCATGCGCACATGTACATGTATACGCCCACACAAAAATAAAAAAAATCAACCTAACCCTAATAAGATTAGCATCCAAATTAGCACATAAATTAATTATGTCTAACTTAGCATAAAAATAATGAAAAATGAGAAAATCCAGTCAATCGCTGAAGCCTGTTTCTCCTTTACATATCCGATAAAGCAATTTTTGAATTTGGTGTCATAGTGGGGTTGAGTTAAATCCCTAGGTCAGGCAGTGTGTACTTGCACACAGTGGAAACAGGCAAGCAATAACTGACTAGTACTAAATAAAAATAAGAACTAGATGAGATATTCCTAAACATGAACAGTGAACAAAAACAGTCTACCCCCATAGATTAAATAAAGGTTTCAGTTTAGAATTCCCCGTGGGTTACCCAGATCAATATAAACCTGAGGAAGGACAGAAAGCACAATGGCTAAAATGCTGTGAAAAGTATATAACAAAGATAGGGACAATAGTCTGAATATAAATATTGTAAATATATATATATATTTAGATAATGATGCTAATTTACCGATACAATTTTTTTATCATTTCACCCCAAGCGAAGTGATAATGCCAACAAGAAACAAGGGTTTACTGGGAGTGAAAGAGAAAGAAAAGACATTAGTGATGAGAAAGGACAATAAATAAACAGGTTTCTAGAAGACAGAAGATGGCAGTTGATACTGATTTTTTTTTTAAATTCTAAGTGTCAATATCTGTCTATATTTCTGAGATGAGGTATTATGTATACTATTTTCATTATTCGGACTATTGATCTCATCTTTGTCGCCATATTTATTAAAACGTTTCGGTCGTTGTACGCTCCGGCCTTCTTCAGGGGGGTTACAATGTCGAACTGGACCCTTTATTTCGCTCACTGAGGTAGACTGTTCTAGTTTCACGTGCCATGTTTAATGGATGTCAGTTATCAGTTATCTCCTGTTAATTCCTCTCTCCAAGTTCTCCACTGCCTTAACCGGGTATTGAACTGACACTCTTTGGGTCCTGTCACTGGATCTAACCAACGCCTTTATCCACTGTGCTATGTGTCCTTGAGGAATAATCAAGTGTCAAGTTAATAAGAAACCGGAAGGGAATTCTTTAGTTCATAGAAAATACAGAGTTTTTTTACAGCTTATCAGTCTTTGGAGGTTATTTAAAGCCGAAATATACTTTTAGATTGTAAGATTTTTGTTTGTTTGTTTGAGATTATGATGCTAATTTATCGATACAAATCTTACTAATGAATTCCTAGCCGAGGGGTTGGGGAAGAGCTGGATTCATACCTTTCCCAAGTGTATCTGCGCACAAGTGAATATAATGAAATTGATTGGTATGGGAACTCGGCTCTCTGACTTCCAATTCCAAACCATTATCCATTATAACACCTGCACATCCAAGTTCACAGCACTTTGTATTCCTAAGCAGTCACCCATCTAGATGTTGTGAGTTCAATCACTGAGTCAGGCAGTGTGTACTTCAACTCAGTCGGAACAGGTGAGCAGTAACTGAACAGTAGTAAGTAAAATAAAGACTAGATGATATCTCTAGACATAAGCAGTGGAATGAGAACAGTCTACCCCCATAGATTAAATAAACGGTTCAGTTCAGAATTCCCTCTAGGTTATCTGGATCCACAAACACCGGAGGATGGCCAGAGAGCAGAATGACAAAAGATAAGGAGAATAGTCCGGATATAAATAGTGTAAACAATAATGTCATAATTTTAGTTTCTGACTAGAAAATGTTCAAATAGATGTTTATTTTATACGGCTAAGCAAAAGATTAAAATTTGCATTGACTGACAGACAGAAATATTTGCATTGACTGACAGACAGAAATAATTGCATTGACTGACAGACATAATTATTTGCATTGGCTGACAGACAGAAATAATTGCATTGATTGACAGACAGAAAGATTTGCATTGACTGACAGACAGAAATAATTGCATTGACTGACAGACAGAATTATTTGCATTGACTGACAGGCAGAAATATTTGCATTGACTGACAGATAGAAATAATTGCATTGACTGACAGACAGAAAGATTTAAATTGACTGACAGGCAGAAAGATTTGCATTGACTGACAGATAGAAATAATTGCATTGACTGACAGAAATAATTGCATTGACTGACAGAAATAATTGCTTTGACTGACAGACAGAAAGATTTGCATTGACTAACAGACAGAAATAATTGCATTGACTGACAGACAGAAAGATTTGTATTGACTGACAGACAGAAAGTAAGGCTTCGCTTTGGCCTTATCTTTACATTGGAACTCAAACCTCTCCACACGCGTAAAATTTAAAATATTTTTTGCTTGATTCATTTTGTACGGCTTATCTACCTTTCTGAGATTATATAAAGCCTGAAAATATTTTTAGATTCTAAAAAATTTTGTCCATTTAATAATGATTTATTCATACAAGTCTTGCTAATTAACCCTTAACTGGGATGAAGAGGTGGATTTACACCTTTCCCAAGGGTATTTGCGCGTAATTGTATATAACGAATCCAACTGGAATTGGAACTCAGTACCCAATTTCCAATACCGAGCCGTTAAACATTACCCCACCCGCATATCCAAGCGTGCTGCACTAGGTATTATTAAGCGTTCAACCATCTAAGTACTGATATTTTTAAAATATAATAATTGTCTTTTTGAGGTTTTTTTTTTTGGATAATAATAATTTAGCGATAAAAGTCTTAATATTCATACAATTCCCAACATTATTTGTGAGTAAGTGAATATCACGAACCCAACTGAAATTGGAACCCGGTTCTCCGATTAACAATCCGGAGCCGTTATCCGTTACACCACCCGAACATCCACGCTTACGGCATCAGTTGTTCTCCTACGGTCACCCATCTAGATACTGACCAGGCTCGACGTTGCTTAATTCGTTGATCGTACAGTGTTTCAATGTGATATGAATGTAAGCCTAAAATATTTGGAATTTACAAAATCGAATATAACTAAAATCTAACTTGGCTCCCATTAGCAACCACAGGAAATTGTGTTGACCATAACTCTAATTGGCCATGGGTTACTCGACGACAGACAGTCAGACATAAAAGACATTTACTGAGAGTAAAAAGCAAATGTCGTTTCGCGAAAGATTCTTCATCTCACTTCGACCTTGAATGCAGAATGAAATGTTAAAAGCCGCGAAGGGCGATTATTCTATTGTATAAACAAAATAAAACGAAAACTTTACATGTCTTTTTCTTTTTTTTTAATTCATTTCTTATCCAATCTCACTGACGTCGACAAGCCAAGGTTGACATTTCCCAAGATTGACGCGTCACTTGAGTGTTTGTCAAACAACGTCGGTCATGGCCACAGAGAAGGCAACGTGAATTGTGATTAATTCTTTTACATTCACAGATTTTTACATATTTTTTTTACTAGTTCCACAAGCATGTGCAACAAGGATTTTTTGAGTGAGTGGTTGTATATATAGGTGGATCAACCAAACCGCAACCTGACAAGATAGATGGGAGTTTGATCTGAAATATTCCTTGAAAAATATTCGACCAGCAAGTACCTTGACACTCCTGCTATCCTCTACCTTTATATGATCCAGATCAGACCGAAAAATAGAACAGTTCTGTCACAAATGAAAGGTCTTCACTTTCCACTCCCGATAGAGTCCAAAAGCGTTTCGCGTCCTTGTGGGCGACGAATTAATTTCTCTGTAATTCTTTCTCAGAGACGAAACCTCGGAAGTCTCTTGTTGCTTTATCACTATTTCCAAAGGCGTCCCCGCGTCGTTGTGGGCGAGGAATTATTTTCTCTGTATTACTTTCTCAGAGACGAAACCTCGGAAGTCTCTTGTCGCTCTATCACTATTTCCAAAAGCGTCTACGCGTCCTTGTGGACGACGAATTATTTTCTCTGTATTTCTTTCTCAGAGACGAAACCTCGGAAGTCTCTTGTTGCTCTATCACTATTTCCAAAAGCGTCTTCGCGTACTTGTGGGCGACGAATTATTTTCTCTGTATTTCTTTCACTGAGATGAAACCTCTGAAGTCCCTTGCTGCACTATCGCTATTTTCAAAAGCGTCTCCGCGGACTTGTGGACGACGAATTATTTTCTCTGTATTTCTTTCTCTGAGACGAAACCTCTGAAGTCCCTTGCTGCACTATCGCTATTTTCAAAAGCGTCTCCGCGGACTTGTGGACGACGAATTATTTTCTCTGTATTTCTTTCTCAGAGACGAAACCTGGCATGTCGCTCGCTGCTCTATCGTTATTTCCATGGAGAGTATTCAAATGAACTACACCCCTGAGTTCCATCTTCAAGTTTAAGATCCCCCATGCCACGCACATTGTAGAGAACCACTCTCATTCCCTTCGTATTGCTTTGGTGAGATGTAAGTTCCACTCAAACAGCTTCTTCACACGAACAACTACCTTGTAGAACCGACCTCCAAGAGATTGCTTCTCCGAACACTGCAATATTTAAAATATTGTTTGTTTAAAGAAAGCTGAAATATAAATAATTACACTACAAACAACTGGACGAAACAGCAAAGTGGGATCTCTTTTTGTCTGTCTTTAACTTTTAAAAAATTTAATTAAAAAAATTGTCTGTTTGAAGAAAGTTAAAATAAAAATACTTGCTGAATAAACAACTCATATTTTAAAATCTGATTCACTTAAAATATTTTTTAAATCAGATTATCTTAAAAATATTTTTTAATATGCCAAAAAATATTCTTAAATCATATTCACTTGAAAATATTTTCTAAATATGCCAAAAATATTTTTTAAATATTTAAAATATTGTTTGTTTAAAGAAATCTGAAATATAAATAATTACTGGACGTAACAGCAAAGCGGGATCTCTTTTTGTCTGTTTTTAACCTTTAAAAAATTTAATTAAAAAAATTGTGTTTGAAGAAAGTTAAAATAAAAATACTTGCTGTATAAACAATTCATATTTTAAAATCTGATTCACTTAAAATATTTTTTAAATCAGATTAACTTAAAAATATTTTTTAATATGCCAAAAATATTTTAAAATCATATTCACTTGAAAATATTTTTAAATATACCAAAAAATAATTTTTAAATATTTAAAATATTGTTTGTTTAAAGAAAGCTGAAATATAAATAATTACTCTACAAACAACTGGACGAAACAGCAAAGTGGGATCTCTTTTTGTCTGTCTTTAACTTTTTTTAAATTTAATTAAAAAAAATTGTCTGTTTGAAGAAAGTTAAAATAAAAATACTGTATAAACAACTCGCAAATCATTATGCGCCAGACGGACTCACTACATAAGCACGAAAGCACATACGCAATCACAGGCATTTAGTATTATATAGATTTCTGCTTGAATAGCGTACCTGCTTAAAGGCCGTCAATCAGGTTACATGAATAGAAACATAATTCTTTACTCCTTATGTACTTTGAAGTTCTTCAATTTGTTATTATTAATTCTATTGCTAGTTATCAACAGAGTTTGTTTTTGCTTTGAAATTGCTTTTCAACGAAGCAGTTTCCACTTCTGCCAAGATTTCCCAAGTAAACATACACAGAACCACGACGACCACTGGATGACATCCCTGTAGAATCTGGCAAACTCCCAACTTGCAGGTGTCAAAATGCAATGGCGATGAAGTGACGACGGCAACAATATTTTGGCATCGATGGAACCGGAAATGACATATCGATGAAACGAAGCGAAACAACTGTGCGAGCAGCTGGATACAAGGTCGGGAGAGAGCTGATCTCTTACCTGTTAGAAATGATCTTTCTTCTGACCTAGCTGTTAATGTTAGGTCAGAAGAGAGAACAGCTGCTAGGCTCTGATCACCTAGATTGTTGGAGGTGTTCTCATAAACAGTGACATCGTCTGCACCTGCTATCAGAATGGCTGACGCTAGACTCCAGGACAGGAAAATACTTGGCCTCAGAATTCCCACTGGCATGAAGTGGAGTGAATACATCGAATCAATAGCTGCATCTACTGTAAGGAAAGTTGGGTCAATGTGTCGTGACAGAATATGTTTCTCGTCAGAATCCATTTACAAATCTACTATTCATCCATGCATTGAATACTGCTACCATATCTGGTCTGATGCTCCAGCTGTACATCTCAAGATTCTTGACAAAATCCAAAGAAGGATCTGTAATGTAATCTATCCTAACCAAGTGTCTTCAGTCACTTTCTCCCTGACATGATGTTGCTTTCCTCTGATAAGGACATAAGCCATTTATATATCTAATAATTATACTTTCTTGACATGAACTGGAGTGACAATATCGAATCAATAGTTTCATCTACTGCAAGGAAAGTTGGATCACTGTGTCATGCCAGAAAATCTTTCTCGTCATAATCCATCTTACACATTTATAAATCTACCATTCATCTATGCATTGAATACTGCTGCCATATCTGGTCTGATGCTCCAGCTGTACATCTCAAATTCTTGACAAAATCCAAAGAACGATCTGTAAGGTAATCGATCCTAACCACTTGTCTTTCGCCCTTACATGATGTTGCTTTCCTCTGATAAGGACATAAGCCATTTATATATCTAATAATTATACTTTCTTGACATGAACTGGAGTGACAATATCGAATCAATAGTTTCATCTACTGCAAGGAAAGTTGGATCACTGTGTCATGCCAGAAAATTTTTCTCGTCATAATCCATCTTACACATTTATAAATCTACCATTCATCTATGCATTGAATACTGCTGCCATATCTGGTCTGATGCTCCAGCTGTACATCTCAAATTCTTGACGAAATCCAAAGAACGATCTGTAAGGTAATCGATCCTAACCACTTGTCTTTCGCCCTTACATGATGTTGCTTTCCTCTGATAAGGACATAAGCCATTTATATATCTAATAATTATACTTTCTTGACATGAACTGGAGTGACAATATCGAATCAATAGTTTCATCTACTGCAAGGAAAGTTGGATCACTGTGTCATGCCAGAAAAGTTTTCTCGTCATAATCCATCTTACACATTTATAAATCTACCATTCATCTATGCATTGAATACTGCTGCCATATCTGGTCTGATGCTCCAGCTGTACATCTCAAATTCTTGACAAAATCCAAAGAACGATCTGTAAGGTAATCGATCCTAACCACTTGTCTTTCGCCCTTACATGATGTTGCTTTCCTCTGATAAGGACATAAGCCATTTATATATCTAATAATTATACTTTCTTGACATGAACTGGAGTGACAATATCGAATCAATAGTTTCATCTACTGCAAGGAAAGTTGGATCACTGTGTCATGCCAGAAAATTTTTCTCGTCATAATCCATCTTACACATTTATAAATCTACCATTCATCTATGCATTGAATACTGCTGCCATATCTGGTCTGATGCTCCAGCTGTACATCTCAAATTCTTGACGAAATCCAAAGAACGATCTGTAAGGTAATCGATCCTAACCACTTGTCTTTCGCCCTTACATGATGTTGCTTTCCTCTGATAAGGACATAAGCCATTTATATATCTAATAATTATACTTTCTTGACATGAACTGGAGTGACAATATCGAATCAATAGTTTCATCTACTGCAAGGAAAGTTGGATCACTGTGTCATGCCAGAAAAGTTTTCTCGTCATAATCCATCTTACACATTTATAAATCTACCATTCATCTATGCATTGAATACTGCTGCCATATCTGGTCTGATGCTCCAGCTGTACATCTCAAATTCTTGACAAAATCCAAAGAACGATCTGTAAGGTAATCGATCCTAACCACTTGTCTTTCGCCCTTACATGATGTTGCTTTCCTCTGATAAGGACATAAGCCATTTATATATCTAATAATTATACTTTCTTGACATGAACTGGAGTGACAATATCGAATCAATAGTTTCATCTACTGCAAGGAAAGTTGGATCACTGTGTCATGCCAGAAAAGTTTTCTCGTCATAATCCATCTTACACATTTATAAATCTACCATTCATCTATGCATTGAATACTGCTGCCATATCTGGTCTGATGCTCCAGCTGTACATCTCAAATTCTTGACAAAATCCAAAGAACGATCTGTAAGGTAATCGATCCTAACCACTTGTCTTTCGCCCTTACATGATGTTGCTTTCCTCTGATAAGGACATAAGCCATTTATATATCTAATAATTATACTTTCTTGACATGAACTGGAGTGACAATATCGAATCAATAGTTTCATCTACTGCAAGGAAAGTTGGATCACTGTGTCATGCCAGAAAAGTTTTCTCGTCATAATCCATC
Organism: Acanthosepion esculentum; assembly: GCA_964036315.1. Taxonomy (NCBI): domain Eukaryota; kingdom Metazoa; phylum Mollusca; class Cephalopoda; order Sepiida; family Sepiidae; genus Acanthosepion; species Acanthosepion esculentum. The sequence continues at coordinate 37,291,075 of OZ038508.1, read as the reverse complement.
TTACACATTTATAAATCTACCATTCATCTATGCATTGAATACTGCTGCCATATCTGGTCTGATGCTCCAGCTGTACATCTCAAATTCTTGACAAAATCCAAAGAACGATCTGTAAGGTAATCGATCCTAACCACTTGTCTTTCGCCCTTACATGATGTTGCTTTCCTCTGATAAGGACATAAGCCAATTATATATCTAATAATTATACTTTCTTGACATGAACTGGAGTGACAATATCGAATCAATAGTTTCATCTACTGCAAGGAAAGTTGGATCACTGTGTCATGCCAGAAAAGTTTTCTCGTCATAATCCATCTTACACATTTATAAATCTACCATTCATCTATGCATTGAATACTGCTGCCATATCTGGTCTGATGCTCCAGCTGTACATCTCAAATTCTTGACAAAATCCAAAGAACGATCTGTAAGGTAATCGATCCTAACCACTTGTCTTTCGCCCTTACATGATGTTGCTTTCCTCTGATAAGGACATAAGCCATTTATATATCTAATAATTATACTTTCTTGACATGAACTGGAGTGACAATATCGAATCAATAGTTTCATCTACTGCAAGGAAAGTTGGATCACTGTGTCATGCCAGAAAAGTTTTCTCGTCATAATCCATCTTACACATTTATAAATCTACCATTCATCTATGCATTGAATACTGCTGCCATATCTGGTCTGATGCTCCAGCTGTACATCTCAAATTCTTGACAAAATCCAAAGAACGATCTGTAAGGTAATCGATCCTAACCACTTGTCTTTCGCCCTTACATGATGTTGCTTTCCTCTGATAAGGACATAAGCCATTTATATATCTAATAATTATACTTTCTTGACATGAACTGGAGTGACAATATCGAATCAATAGTTTCATCTACTGCAAGGAAAGTTGGATCACTGTGTCATGCCAGAAAAGTTTTCTCGTCATAATCCATCTTACACATTTATAAATCTACCATTCATCTATGCATTGAATACTGCTGCCATATCTGGTCTGATGCTCCAGCTGTACATCTCAAATTCTTGACAAAATCCAAAGAACGATCTGTAAGGTAATCGATCCTAACCACTTGTCTTTCGCCCTTACATGATGTTGCTTTCCTCTGATAAGGACATAAGCCATTTATATATCTAATAATTATACTTTCTTGACATGAACTGGAGTGACAATATCGAATCAATAGTTTCATCTACTGCAAGGAAAGTTGGATCACTGTGTCATGCCAGAAAAGTTTTCTCGTCATAATCCATCTTACACATTTATAAATCTACCATTCATCTATGCATTGAATACTGCTGCCATATCTGGTCTGATGCTCCAGCTGTACATCTCAAATTCTTGACAAAATCCAAAGAACGATCTGTAAGGTAATCGATCCTAACCACTTGTCTTTCTCCCTGACATGATGTTGCTTTCCTCTGATAAGGACATAAGCCATTTATATATCTAATAATTATACTTTCTTGTCCTCACATTTTCCATTGACATGAACTGGAGTGAAATATCGGATCAATAAATTCATCTTACATATTTACAAATATACCATATATCCGTGCATTGAATACTGTTGCCATATCTTGTTTGTTGCTCTTGCTGCACATCTCGAGATTCTTGGCAAATTCCAAAGAAAGATCTGTAATGAATGGATTCTGACTTGGCATCTTGACTTCAGCCACTTTCTCACCGACGAGACATCCCTCTCTCTTTTCTACAAATATTATCAGGGCAACTGTTCTCACGGGCTTTTATCGCTGGTGCCCCGAATACATAAATTGGCAATTAGGCCCTACGGTGTTACTGTTTAAATAGCTAAATGCAACCACCACTTCTACTCCAACAGTTTTTTCTCGCACTTCCCACATTTGGAACTCTCTTCCGTTTCCTTGCTTTTCTGATGAATGTGAACCAACGTGCTCCTTTAAATGAACTATCACCAAAAGGCTTACGCTTCACTTGAACGATCATAGTTCAATCTCAGGACATTTAAAGGAACACTCATATCCACATTCACAGTTTAGATATTAATTGAAAATACATCAAAGCTTCATCATAATAATAACAAGCAAAAACTTAAAATTCTGGAAGACCTTTATATAAGAAAATTGCGGCCAAAAATAAATAAATTCAACGACGCAGCAAAGTGTTTGTATATCTATGTATATGTTATGCGTTAACACCATAAATTTAAAATATTTCCTCTATGCAAGGGAGGTAACATTTTTATTTGAAAAAGATAGATTTCAAACCTATTCATCCATAACAATTCTTCTTAATCAACTATCGTCTTACAAAAGACCAACATCATATATCAATTTAAATGTCCTTTGGGAGATTGCATCTCTGATAAAAATGTTAATACATATCTTGGTTTACAACAACGACGATGACGAGAAGGTTTACGTTTCACTTGAACGATCATAGTTCAATCTCAAAACATTTAAAGGAACACTCATGGTCACATTCACAGTTTAGACAGATATTAGTCGGAAATAAGTTTTTCATCAAGATAATAAGGAAAAACTTAGAATTCTGGAAGCCCTTTATATAAGAGAATTGCGGCCATAATCAACTACGAGTATAGCAACATAGTTATTTAATGTTTCTAGGAGGAAAGTGTCATATCAAAATATATATATAATATAATTATATAAAATACTACAATTAAAAATTCTTTTTAAAAAATCGCATAAGTTACCTCCCTTGCATAGAGGTAAAATATTTTGAATTTATGATGTTAACACATGCCAAATCAATGGATATGCAACCCCTGGCGATGGTCTCAGATGAAATTGAAAGTACTTGGAAAAATAAAAATTAATTGAAAGAAAATTTTGAAATTTTTCTTCATCAGTTTTTACAGCCACGAAGCAATTAATTCGTGGACTTGAAAGGATTAAACGTAAAATAAATAGACATCATACGTCTAAGTTATTTAACCAAACACACACGCGCGCGCGCGCTCACACACACACACACACGCGCACACACACACACACACACACACACACACATATATATATATATATATATATATATATATATATATATATCTGTCTATATTTCTGAGATGAGGTATTATGTACACTATTTACATTATTCGGATTATTGTCCTCATCTTATATTTATTACAACGTTTCGGCCGTTTTACGCTCCGGCCTTCTTCAGGTGGTTGGAATGTCGAACTTAACCCTTTGTTTCACTCACTGGGGTAGACTGTTCTAGTTCCACGTGCAATGTCTAATGGATGTCAGAAAAGTAAAGTGTTTTATTCCACTCATTTGTGTCCAAATAGAAGGAAATGGACCAACTTCTTGAAAATTTTTGAAAATTGGGATGGAGCAGGACCTAATGCCTGTAACAGTTGATTATTTGTTGGTGTATCTGAAACCGTATTCCTTAGATCATCAAAAAGGTGAAGCAAGGCGGCAGCACTATATCCAAGGAGACCAAAACGTCTTTCTTTATATAATGCAACTGTTTTCTTTTTACCAGCTTTATTCAATACATCATCAAATTCCTCACAGATTGATGTTTTACGGCCATCATTCAATACAAGTTTACAAAATGCATCAATTAAAGCAGGGATTAAACCTTTAGCCAGGAAAGATTTCAAAGATGGCATTATTTTGATTTTTTTTTTCCTTTAGTTCAAATTTACTCTCTCCATGCTTCACACAGGCTCCCTGTGTCAAACATTTCACAAGTGGGGCTCAAGCAAAGAAAATGTATGAGTGTGTGCTGGGTCAGGATGATTATAGCTACCAAGTTTTCAATCTCCAAATTATTGGAAATAGAATCTGTCATGAGGGGGGTGGGGCTTTATTTTACCCCAAATCGGTGTATTTTTGTTTAAAACATCAAAAATATTTCCCTAATTTCTGTGTAAGCTTGTAGAAACAACATATAGACACATATATAATAATTTGAATCAAAATCAGTAACGTTTGTGGCTCATTTTTAAAGTTTTGTGGAATACGTATTATTTTTAGTGATTTATTCAGTTCTTATATACAGTGTAACCCGGATATAAGAGAGTTGTCGGGACCGGAGAAGAAGTATCTTATATCCGGGTTTCTCTTATATTCGGGTTTCTCTTATATTCGGGTTTCTCTTATATTCGGGTTTCTCTTATATCCGGGTTTGGTCTATTTTGTTTTATTAATTTGGGACCAGAGAGAATCTCTCTTATATCCGGGTTTATCTTATATCAGGGTCTCTTATACCCGGGTTACACTATATATATATACAATGTAACCCTGATATAAGAGACCCTGATATAAGAGAAACACGGATATAAGAGAGAATTTTGGTCTATTTTGTTTTATTAACACAGGCTCTAAATTGGGACCAGAGGGAATCTCTCTTATATCCGGGTTTCTCTTAAAGCAGGGTTACACTATATATATACTGTGTAACCCGGATATAAGAGAAACCCGGATATAAGAGAGATTTTCTCTGGTCCCAAATTAGAGCCTGTGTTAATAAAACAAAATAGACCAAACCCGGATATAAGAAAAACCCGGATATAAGATACTTCTACTCCGGTCCCGACAACTCTCTTATATCCGGGTTATACTGTATATATATATATATATATATATATATATATATATATATATTTCTTAATGCTATCAGCCGGTTATTATTACCTAGAATACCCTTGTCTAAAGTGATTAAAATTATCGGCTTCAACAGTAATACTACTAATAATAATCCTAACATAATGTAAGTATGTCAGTTAAAACGAGATTATAACAATGAATGTAAGCTGTTCTAAATTTTATAACATTTGCTTAATGTTCCCGGTTGTTATGGTTATGATAGAAACCTGTCGCGGAGTGATCATTAATATGCGATGTGTTCTGTATTACAAAAATAAGGATACTTTTAGCTCGAATTTTCAAACAGAAACGATTTTCAGTGATGATAAAAAGGTCGAGCCTTCCAAGATTCATTCAAGTCAGACAATAAGGGGAAGCAACTCGATTATTGCATTCCTAATAATAGCCATTCGGTGCCCATAAGTCTTTTTGTATATTAGCCAGCAATTAATTGAGGTATTGATCTTACTGAAATGTTCATCGGTCTATATGAGAATATATCAAAATATTTTCGTTCTTCATAGTATTTTACACTAAAGCTTATTTCATGTACGCATCTATACACTTATTATCATATATATATACAGTGTAACCCGGATATAAGAGAGCTGTCGGGACGGGAGGAGAAGTCTCTTATATCCGGGTTTGGTCTATTATATATACATTAACACAGGCTCTAATTTGGGACCTCCGGGTTTCTCTTATATCCGGGTTACACTATATATATATATATATATATATATATATATATATATATATATATATATATATATATATATATAGTCATCCACAGACAAACTGCTTCGTTGTATGACAGCTCCTCAGTGTGGCTAGACGTCCGATTGCTTCAAGACGGGATTTGAAATTTTGTCAGATCTCTTACCTTCAGGCCATCGTCGCACGGCAGTCAAGGGAGAAACTTTTAACGTCTTTCTGTATATGAAACATAGAACTCAATTCGATTTTACTTGAAGAGTAATGCTTAATGCTCAGTATATATATATATATATATATATATATATATATATATATATATATATATATGCTCCTGAAAAAAATTATTTCAGTTGAGCTCTCTGGGGAGGATGTGTGGGTTTGTAAACAGTGACTATTACGGCTAATAATGCAAGACTCTTCGGTAAATTGAATCGAATTCTCTCGGTCACTGTGTTTATATAAAAATCGATACGCTTAAATTCACCCTCATCGCTACCGTGCGCCAACGGCTTAGGTGTAGAATCCCCGACTGACACCAATTCAGTTGTGTTTCGATCCAAGCTAGAGGCATCCTGACGTCTAGCCACACTGATGAGCTGTGATACAGCGAAACAGTCTGTCTGTGGATGACAATATATATATATATATATATATATATATATATATATATATATATATATATATATATATCATAATTAAGTAATTCATCGAGTTTTAGAAGAAACCTCAACAGACAGAATGCAGAAAGCACTGGACGGCCGTTTCGTCCTATATTTGGGACTCATCAGCAGTGCGCATCCACTACCAGGAATTGAAACCCAGACAGTTACGTTATTAAGCAAACGTCATACCAACTGTACCACGGGCCCCGAAGAGGTAACGAATTAAACTCGACATAGCGCCGCTCAATTACATATTCCGTGGTGGAACTCATCCAAATTCCTTTAACCAAGGACTGTGCCCCCGAGAGCCACGACTACTATCACCAATATATATATATCAGTACACACACACACACACACACACACACACACATATATATATATATATAAAGTTTTTTTTTAACAGAAAGTCGCCCACTCGAATTCACACGTGATTTAGGATTCAACACTATCAGCCAAAGTAAAACTGTTCTTCATGTTATTTGGCTTAAGATCTCGCGAATGTGTATGGTCATTTCCTCATGAGATAATTTGAATGTCCTTCGAATTTTCCAGTTTCCCTAGTAAGGTTTGGGAAAATCATAATGAAATATTTCAGAATAACGTTTATGCAGTCCGTTTTTGGTAACTGCACCACCCATGTCAAGCCCTTGATGTCGGCATCATGATGAGGTGTATGATTTCCCCACTTCTTTTCATTATGTCTATGGAACTCATATTACGGGGTGTAGCAGATGCAGCAAAGAATGTGATAACTAAGGAACAAATGTTTACTCCTCCTTTCAGAGCGTTCATGGATGACATCACCATTCTGGTCCTATCTAAGGTCGTTGCGGATGAACTGCAGCAGCGCTAACATAAGCTCTTCACATTGGTAAGAGTGAAAGCTAAACCTAACAAAAGCCGGAGCTTATCATTACTCCCATGCACTGTCAGGGAGATTCACTCCCGCATTGGAGGTTACATGATCCTGAAAGTCAAATAGAAGCCAAATGAAGAGTCTCGGACGGCTGTATGAAATTCCACTCTCTGATCGCCACTGAGGTAAAGAGATACAAAAAGTGGCACTAGATTGACAAGAATCTATCGACAGAACCCATCTCACCGGCAAACTGAAGGTTTGGTGCTATCAACACGGTTTTCTGCTCATATTGCAGGTATATGATATTACTCAATCTCGCGTTCAGCAGACGCAAAAGTGTATCAACAAGTAGCTGCGCAAGTGACTTGGAGTTCACCCCTGCTTCTCTACAGTGGGACTCTATACCAATGCCGGAAACCTGCAACTTCCTATCTCTTCATTGGTGGAGGAGTTCAAGGTCGAGAAGGCACGCCTACACCTGATGATGAGGGACTCGGCCGTTGAGTTCGTTCGCAGGTTACAACCAGGAATTAAAACTGGCGCTAAATAGTCGGTAGTAGGGCCATCCGAGAAGTAGAACCCAGCCTGCGAGCCAAGGAGGTTATGAGGTTGATCCGAACCAATCGAACTGGCCTGGACAGTACAAGCAACCAGTTTTTCTCCAAACAGGGTCCAAAGGGAAAACGAGACATGGTGATTGAAAAAAAGAATTTTGAGGAAGAGCAGCGAACAGCTACTACTATTTCTCACTCCAATGTGATTGGACTACATAGAGGGATATTGATCTGATAAATCTATTATTAAATACCCTGATTGCAATGAACACATTGGCAATGTCACTCCTCCTGCGATCCACCCATGATCTCCTACCAAATGCGATCAACCTCAAGTTGTAGGGTACTCTGACACCGATGTATGTGCATCATGTCAAAGTGATCAATTCACTTTGGTTTGGTTTGGTTTGGTTTGGTTTATGGCATATCAACCTCAATGGTTTATTTAATGCCGTCAAAATTTTCATATTTTTTCCTTCAAAAACCTATTTCTGTTTAAGAATTTTCCTTCGCTGGTAATATTTTTTTTACAAAGTATTTCTGGTATTAAAACCTATTTTTACACTTTCATAGTGCCTGCTCTCGCTCCAAATCTTCTGTAACCCCCTTGCCTTGATCGATCCACTATCTTTCTCCACATCCTTTCCTCTACCACTCCTATCTGCTCTTCCTCCAAACCTTCTCTAACCCCTTGCGTGCTAGTGGCTTCCAGCCTGGCTTGGGGTGAAAAGCTTTAAAAAAAAAAAACAAAAAAAACAAGGCAGTGGTTTGTGGAAAGAAGCTGCTTAAGTGGAACTTACATCTCTCCAGAGATATACGAAAGGAATCGGTGTGGTGCACTATAATGGGCATAGCATGGCGGGTCTTAGCCGTGAAGGTTAGAACTGGCGGAACTAAGGAATATAGTTTCCTCTGTACACTTTCCATGAACTTGGGAACACCAAAAATTAAGAGGTGGTTCCATGCACCTTAAAAACTCCTGATTAGAGGCTTTGCTGTTGGATGTAGTTTATCGTCTTATGAAGGACGATCGAGGTAGAGGGTTACAGAGTAAGAGAGACGGTTTATGGGGATATATGAGGAATATAACGTTTAACTCTAGACCTGAACAGCTTAAGACTGTAGTGATCGTGCGAAGTAACCGCTTGGAAGTCGGTTCCACAAGGCAGTGGTTTGTGGAAAGAAGCTGCTTGAGTGTAACTTACGTCTCTCCAAAGAAATACGGAGGTCATGAGCGTGGTTCGCTACAATGGGTGTGGCATGGTGGGTCTTAGCCGTGAACGTTAGGACTGGTGGAACTAAGGAATGTAGTTTGTCCGAAAAATTCCATGGAAATAGCGATGGAGTAGGGATAGGCTTGCGACGAGAAAAGTCTTGTAGCGTGGAAAATAATTTCGTCACCCTCGAGGATGCCGAGAGACTTTTGGATTCTATCGAGACCGGAAAGTAAAGACTGGACATATATCGCAGCAATATTTCATTTTCGCCTTGTTCTGGCTCCTGTAAAGGTTGAGGATAGCAGGAGGGACCAGGTACTTCCAGCTGCGGTACAGGGAAGCGACCAAATTTCCAGTATCTTTAGCAATGGATCTTGTTCTTTAATATAAAATCCGTAATTTGATAGCTATCAGTTGTCGGTAAATGTAATTTTAAAGGGAATATGAAGGACAACCAGTCCACTACCAATCAGGAAACCAATGGACACTAAATGATACTCAACATAGAGTAAGGACTACTTTGGAATCATTCAAATTTTGGAGTCTGTTTTGTTGGTTGATTTTACATGTCAGCTTCTGTTATATAATGCCGAAATCGTCATAACTATTATAATTTCGCCATTTTAGATGTTCCGACCGGTTGATGATGATCCAACCTCAGCTACTAGCCTCAGCTTAGAAACGCAACAATTTCCCGGGCGTTGAAGCTGTTCTAAGCAGTATTGCCACCCACACACTCACAATGATATTATATATCACCAACGCTTCTTGCAAAGCAGAGGGAGTACTGGAGATTATTAGTAGTAGTACTAGCTTTTTGGTTGATTTTGTTTAGCGGATTATCAACCTCAGCAGGGGTTGGTAAAGTTTTGGAGAGAGCAAGCTAGACAGCTATGCAGTGTTTCAGAGTAGGGCCATTATATCAAATGTACTATAATAAATTGTCTTGACCTCAGACCGCTATGTCCATTCAGAAGGCTGCCTTAGTCTGGAGGTTTAAAGAAAAAACAAAAAAGTTAATATATTATTTAAACAAGTTTCCTTATTTTACTGCAGGAATAACAGGATAACAACAAAAATGCAAATACTTTGCTACAAACGAAATACAGTTAGAAATGTGAAATTATTTACCGTTTTGATGGCATATAAGACGCACGGGTGTATAAGACGCACGGGTGTATAAGACGCATCCCAATTTCAGAGGGCAAATCAAGACAAATTAGTAATTAGTAAAATTAGTAGTAAATAGTACAGGCTAGGCTATATTTATGAGGTATTATTTTGGGTAAACAAGTCATGATTACAATTAAACGAAAAATAATAGGAAAAACCTACAAGCCTATAAAAACGTTATTATATCCAAAGGTAAGAAAACAAAATAAAAATCAAGCAATTATTACAATTGAGCAAAACTACAGTTACCATAAAAATTCAGTCAAAAATTTTCCTTTATATGATCTGTACAACCTGTGTCTTGTAAACGTCTTAGTGGAATAATTAGGATATAAAAATTCGGATTGTATTTATATCAATGCAACCGGAAGTTATCGCAAGAAAAATATTAATGAAACAAATATATTTTACAAATATATAACTTGAATTTATTGCATATAATTTTATTGAAACAAAGTACTAATATTAAACGTGATGAAATTAATATATTGAATATTATCGATGATAACACTTTTAATCTGCATAATAGCCTTTTAAATAATGACAATAGGTATATGAAAGTTACTCTAAAGTCTAAGCTAATAGGAGTTGCCAGGTAGCTAATTTCGGCCGACTATCGTGAATTTTAAACCTACATATGGCATATAAAACGCAGGTGAATACGGTAATTAGACACTTTGTTTCTGCTTACTGTTCGATAACTTCTCCACATCAGGGGAAATATTTGTCGATGACAAGAGTAAAACATGATCCATGTTGTCATTCCCCAGACTTGTTCTTAAACGACTCATGGATATATTTCATTTTCGAAAAAACGTTGCTGATAAGCATATGTACTTCCAAATAATGTTACCATCCTTTACGAATTATTCAATAGGCTTTTATATTTTCCGCTTGGCAAAATATATTTCTTTTAGAAGTCAGCAGTGGATTCGGAATTAAATTTTGATTTTTAAAAATTCGTCGCATTGTAAATCGATCAACTCGATATTTTTCTGTCCACGAATGAAACAGATAATTAGTGTCCATGTGTTAAGCTGGTAGGCTAGACAAAAATCCTTCGCGCACCGGATATGGCTCGGGAGCCAGGGGTTGCCGACCCCTGCTCTATGGATTCTTTAATACCGAAATCTAAATATTTTGAACCTAGTTTTATGGCTTCAACTACAGACAAAATTAATTGTTGATCATTTTGCTATAAAATTTCTTGTTGGTAATTTTACTATAAATAGTTTGTATTTTTTTTTTATATAAAAATGTATTGCTGGTATTTTTATTTTGAAAATGTATTTTTGTCCTTTCATAGTATTTGGGGGTTCGCTATTTGCCCATATCTGGGACGCTGACAGGTGCTAAATCCCCAGATCAGGGTAGATCTAAGAACAACAACAATTAAGAGGTGGTTCCACGCTCCTCAAAACCTCCAATCTGCCAACCAGAGGCCTTGCTGCCGGTTGTAGTTTATCGTTATACCCAGGACTAAATAGTAGCAATAGTAATAGTAGCAGTAATAGTAGTAGTAATAAAAATATGATCCACAACTACACAGATACGCCAACATCTCACTACCATGGGGAATACACGTATGGAGATTCTGAAAATTACGAGTCATTATTTTCAAATTATTTTCGAATCCCTTGCGGGTACTCGAAGAAATTAGAAAGTAGGAGGAATTAAAAGAATCATTGATCGTAATACAGAAAACAAGATTAAGTGTTTTAAATGTGATGACTTTTTATATTTGCAATGGTGTTCATTCTGTACAAGGCTCAAGCGTAACTCCAAGTAGAGGGTTACAGTGTAATTCTTTAGGAATTATACACAGGGACACTACCAACCAGACACAAATATGACCATTAGAACCCAAAGGGTACATACGCACGCCTACACACCCTCAAACACCACAAGACAAAGACACCTTAGGTCTGCCTAAAAACAAACAACACCAAATTAAAATTACCGAAGCATTCTCTTCCATAATTCAATTCCAAATATTTCTGATGAAGCTCAAATAAAAGCGAAACATGTTAAATTTATAAACATTTCCTATTTATTCCTCATCATATCATTCTGTCGGATTCGAATTCATATTTGATCCTAATTCGTTATTATTATATTTGATTTTATATTCTATTCTCTTCAACTCTTAGGCCCTCTCGGACGGGTGACGATGACTATACCTCAGTTCCTAGCCGAAACTTAGAGACACAACACTCTCCTCAGGACATGAGCTGTTCTATGCAGTATTGTCATCGGCGTACACACAATGATGTTAGGCGTCACCAACGCTTCATTGCAATACAAAGAGGCTATTGGAGATTTTTATTATCATTATTATTATTATTATTATTACTACTACTACTACTACTATTATTATTATTATTATTATTATTATTATCATCATCATCATTATTATTATCATCATTATTATTATTATTATTATCATCATTATTATTATCATTATTATTATTATTATTATCATTATTATTATTATTATCATCATCATTATTATTATTATTATTATCATTATTATTATCATTATTATTATTATTATTATCATCATTATTATTATTATTATCATTATTATTATTATTATTACTACTACTATTATTATTATTATTATCATCATTATTATTATCATCATTATTATTATTATTATTATCATCATTATTATTATTATTATTATCATCATTATTATTATTATTATCATTATTATTATTATTATTATCATCATTATTATTATTATCATTATTATTATTATTATTACTACTACTATTATTATTATTATTATCATCATTATTATCATCATCATTATTATTATTATTATCATCATTATTATTATTATTATTATCATCATTATTATTATTATTATTACTACTACTATTATTATTATTATTATTATTATATTTCCTTTGATTTCTGGTCTGTATACATTTCTTTCTGGCTGAAAAATTAAAAATAAATACACACACACATATTTTACATAGATAAAGCCCTTCCTAAGGTGTGGGCTGTATTCGTAAAAACAATTTTTTGTATTTCTTTAAGGCATGGGCTTTCAGGAACCCTTTTAATGAGTCTACTGGAATCTTTTCCAACCAATCCGAGGGCTCCAACTACAACAGGGATTGTTCTTATTCTCATGTACCAGATTTTCGAGATTGCAAGGTCCTTGTATTTTAATAGCGTTTTGAAGATCTTCAAAGATACATTGCAGTCTGAAGAGACTGCCATATCAATAAGGAGGCAATTTTTTTGTTTGCAGTCATTATTATTATTACTATTATTATTATTCTTTTATTTCCTTTGGTTTCTGGTGTATACTCATATCTGTCCGGGTCCCGAGCAGAGACCTAAGGTCAGAAATGTCATCAGGACATTTTCCACTGAACAGTTTTGAAAAAAACATCACACATATTTTTTACAGACATAAAGCCTTTCCTAAGGTGTAGGCTCTACTTGTGAGTACAATTTTTTGTATTTCTTTAAGGCAGGGATTCCTTCAATTAGTCTATTGGAATCTATTCCACTCAATCAGAGGGCTCCAACTACAACTGGAATTGTTGATGTCCTTATGCGCCACATTTTTGAGATTTCGATTTCAAGGTCCTTATATTTGATAGTTTTTCTGAAGATCTTCAAAGATATATTGCAGTCTGCGTGGATTGTCATGCTAATAAGGAGGAACATTTTGTCTTTGCGGTCTCTAATCACGGTGCCAGAGCGATTAGCTTTAATTTTTCTGTCTATGTCTATTGTAAAGTCCCATAAAATTATTACAGGTCCTATCCTTTAACCGGGTCTGGGTGGTGTTCAAACCAATTTCTTGCAGTTTCCCTTCCGTAAATGTTGCAGATTTTCCAGTGCAGATATTGGCCCGCTGTGTTTTATATTCATTGGCTGTCAATCTGCGCAACTTGATACAAGATGCTTAATTGTTTCTGGATATTTATCACAGAATCGGCATTTTGGGCTAATACAATTTTTCAATATGTGTGCTTGGTAAATTTCTAGTTAGCAAGCATTCGTCCTGTTCAGCAAGAATAAAACCTTCAGTTTCAGCTTTTAACCCTGCACTACGGAGCCACTGATGGGTAAATGGTTTGTCTACATCAGCTTGTTTGGTATGGGCAGAGTATTGGCCATGAAGCGGTTTATCTTGCCATTGTTTCTGTATCTGGATAAAACCTTCAGTTTCAGCTTTTAACCCTGCACTACGTAGCCACTGATGGGTACGGGGTTTGTCTACATCAGCTTGTTTTGTACGGGCAGAGTATTCGCCGTGACCGGTTTATTTTTCCATCATACTGTATCTAGTCTGTTGCATTTGCTTTCTTTTTTAAGTAGTTTGCAGCTTCAGTCGGTGTATTATAATTTACTTGTATTTCTTTACCCACGTGAAACTCCATTTTGAACTTGTTGCTTTGCTTTATTACTGAATAAAGTTGTTGTCATTATTATTATTATTTATTTTATTTTATTTGTTTCGTTGTTTTGCTTTGTTTTGTACGAGAGTTGCCACAAAGTCTCAATGAGAGACGTCAAAAAACAATAATTTTTAGCACCTATTATATTTTGCGGGCTAGAAAAAATATCCACACTTTCTGTAGAATGTTGAAGTTTACAGCTATTATTCTTATTATTAGTAGTAGTAGTATTATTAATATTAAATTTACATTTACCTAGCTAATTTCAATATCCTCACACTCCCCTGCAACGAGGAGACAGAAAAAAAGTGGATATGAATATATAAATTATTTATATTTTAAATCCAAATTTCTGACACCAGCCTTTTGACTTTTCGAATCTGAATAATGTTTGTTTTATTTTTTTTTCTTCTCTCACTATTAACCCGAAAAAGTTAAGATAAGACATTACTTTGAATTTAAAAAATGCTTAGAACTAAACTAAATTGAAAGATATATATATATATATATTTATATATGTGTGTGTGCGTGTGTGTGTATGTATATATAGTAATAATAATAATAATAATAAATATACATTCTTCATTCACCGACAGCCCAACTTTTAGTTTGATGCACAACGCAATTGTCAGGTGCTGATTGAAAACTGATCGTTGCATATTTTAAATACTGACATAATGACCAATATATATATAATATGTATATATATATATATCAATGAACTCTTTTATCGGATGGTTGGTGACACCAATTCGGCGCCCCCCACTCGAATTCATTGCAAGTGGAGCGGATGGTTAGCAACGATGTAAGATGAAAAAAACCTGTGGAATGACAGAAAAACTGTCAATAAGTCAAGGGCCAGAGATAACGGTGCGGAAAGGGTTAAAACCATTGAGATTAATACCTCACCCAGTAAAGAGTGATATGTGCAACATGTGTCACCTGTCATCCAGCTACAGTTAGCAAAACTAATAAAAAAAGAATTACGGCGTTAAGGGATCAGATGCCTTGGAATTAACCCCCAGATTGATAAGGAAAGACACGAACGACAGGTGTCACCGAACTGTCATCCAGCGATTCATTTCATCAAACATAGTTTTAGTAACAATGAACGTCAGAACACTAAATCAAGGTGACCAGTTAGAAAATACAGCAGAAAATGAATAGGATAAATATTAATATTTTAAAAGTATGCGAAACTATATGGGCAAATAATGGAGATTAGGTCAGTAACAGATGCAGACAGAGATAAAAAAAAATATTGAGAGGGGAGTAGGACTAATACTACATCAAAACATGAAGAAACGTATTTGGGGAAACTGTCACTTATCTGATAGGATTTTTAAAGTTAACCTGAAAGGCTTTATAATATATCTATTGAAGTTCTATATACACCGACAGCACAAAACACGGTGGAAGAAATTGAAAGATTTTACCTCATACAGGACAACACCGAAGATCAATGCAAATAGCAAGAAATTACAATGATCATGGGAGATATGAATGTCAAAGTAAGGAAGTGGCAAGATGGTGAAATAGTTGAAAAATTCGGACTAGGAACCCGTAATGAACACGGAGAAAATGGGCCCAATGGTGTACGGCAGATAACGAGGTAAAAGCCAATACCTGGATTAAAGAATAAAGATATACCTGGGGGTTTGATTCGGCAATTAGTTGGAGATTCATCTCCAGCTGTGCTGGTCGAACTCTCTGCCTTCGGACAGAGAGGAACTCAGACGAGGCTATGCCGAAGGGCAGAATCTCGTCCGAGATTATTTCGACATTGACAAGATTAGATATATAATAAATGAAATATACAACAATGGAGATATACCGGAAGACCAAAGTAGATCAATTTTTAAAGCGCTGCCTAAGAAGCCAGGTGCAAACGAATGCGAATTCGAGCGATCAATCAGCCGAATGATGCACATAACATCCGCATTCTGATGAATAGTGGAATTAAACCGGAAATCGAGTAGTAAGAGGGTGGTTTCATTAAAGACACAGGAACACGACAGATAACCCTTTTTCTGCCTGCCATTAGCACGGCTGATGCTAAACTCCAGGAGAGCAACCTGCAACGCCTTTTTGGCCTCGCATTTTCCAATAAACTATAAAGAATTGTTTCGTCTACTGCAAAGAAAGTTGGTTCAATGTGTCGTGCCAGAAAATTTTTCTCGTCAGAATCCATCTTGCGCATTTATATATCTACCATAAAGTCGTATGGTGCCTTGAAAACTGTTGGTCTGGTCTGAGACTCCTGCTGAATATCTCGAAATTCTTGACAAAATCAAAAGAAAGATCTGTAATGTAAGCGGCATGTCGGCTTCAATCACTTTCTCACCGACATGACGTGACTTCTCTCTGTCTTTTCTACAAATATTTTCATGGCCACTGTTCTAATGATCATTTTTCCCTGGTGCCCAGACTACATGTATTTAAGCGTGCTACTAGATTGGCATCTAGGTCACACCTTCTTACTGTTGGCATAGCCGGATGCAACCGTTGTTTCTACTCTAACAGTTTACTTTATCATACTTCCCATCTTTGCAACTCCCTTCCGATTTCTCGCTTCCCTGATAACTACAATCTTCAAAAAGTTAAATGCAACGTCAATCGCCATCTTATGTCATCTTGAACCCTGCTCCTTTTAGACCTCTCCTCAATCCTCCCTACTCCCAGTTTTCTGTTTCACTTTCACTTCCTTATATGGGCACGTGGCCGAATATGGGCACGTGGCCGAATATGGGCACGTGGCCGAATATGAGCACGTGGCCGAATATGGTCACGTGGCAGAGTGAACTAGCAAGACGAAACCGTCATTTATACTCTAATAGTTTGTTTTCTCTCACTTCCCATCTGTAGAATTCCCATTCCGATTTCTTACTTCCCTGATAACTACAATCATCAAAAAATTAAATGCAAAGTCAATTACCGTCTTTTGGATTCTTGAACATTGTTCCTTTTTGTCCTTTCCTCAATTACTCTCAGTTTTTCCATGCCTTTTTACGTTCTCACTCTGTAACACCCTTCGAGCTAGTGGCATTATCGCCTTGATTGGAGTGAAACGATTAAGAATTAAAAAGATATTTATGCTCAGAATGTCATTAAAAAGAGCAATACAAGTGTCGAGGGAGGCATACAGATGTTTGACAGATTATACAAAAGCGTTTAATAAGGTACGACACAAAGACTTATTTGAACTGCTCGGTAAGCTCTACCTTATTTGGGAAAGATATTAGACTAGCAGCCATACCCAGCTGGTCGATCAGAAAAAGCGTTCAATTGGAATAGAGCAAAACCAGTATCATGTTTAGATGTAACAGAGTCTATCTTCTTCAATTGCTTTCATTAAAAAAAACATTTTGAATTAATGCAGTTACTGATATAATAGAAGTCGTCTGTATTTATTCAATCGAAGTTAGCCGAGGACATGAAGGGGTAAAACGGGCAACATGAAGACCCACTTAAGACAACAATTATTTTGGAATTTTTGAAATTCAATTTGTCAGTGTGCTACCAGGGATGTAAAAGAGGGTACATCTATGAAGCAATTAAAAATTGATTGAAAGATCACCGAAAAATAAGAAAGAAACCAGTAAAAATCGCCATTTTCGCTATTTAAGTTGGTTTTCACTATCTGGCTGAACTCTATTATCAAGTTAATTGACTGTTAAACAATCAACTTGTTCAACAATTGAATGGAGTTTGTATTAGATTGCTTGAAAATTGAGGGAGTTTTTAGTTTAAAATTAGTGTTGAAATCGATTTGTGTTGAAATCGATTTTACGTTTTTCGCGGTTTTTCGCTAAACGCTGTGGCGTAGAAATAAAAATGAGGTATTGTTGAGCTCATCATGATGTAAGTAACGTACATACCGATTTTGAACGAAATCGGCGAAAAAAGTTGAATTTATCATTTTTGATCGGCTTTATCGATGATTAATTTTTTAAAAAGAACCTATCTCTTACTTTGTACAATGTGTATGCCAAGTTTGGTCAAATCGGTTGGATGGATCTCGAGTGAAAAGGTATCACACAAACAGACACACAGATAACCTTGGTTTATAGATAGATAGATAGATAGATAATGAAGGAACTGAGATAGATAGATAGATAGATAGATAGATAGATAGATAGATAGATAGATAGATAGATAGATAGATAGATAATGAAGGAACTGAGATAGATAGATAGATAGATAGATAATGAAGAAACTGAGATAGATAGATAGATAGATAGATAGATAATGAAGAAACTGAGATAGATAGATAGATAGATAGATAGATAGATAGATAATGAAGAAACTGAGATAGATAGATAGATAGATAGATAGATAGATAGATAACGAAGAAACTGAGATAGATAGATAGATAGATAGATAGATAGATAGATAGATAGATAATGAAGGAACTGAGATAGATAGATAGATAGATAGATAGATAGATAGATAGATAGATAGATAGATAGATAGATAATGAAGGAACTAGGATAGATAGATAGATAGATAGATAGATAGATAGATAGATAGATAGATAGATAGATAGATAGATAGATCCTGAACTTATACTGGGAGTAAAGCGCCTGCAATGCATTCAGTCAATATACAAAAATAGAAAAAAAAAGGCGTAAGACAAGGATGTAGTTTCTTAGCGAAATTATTCAAACTTTACAGTTAAGCGATCCTAACAGTATTAGAAATCCTACCAGGATTCATTATTGGCGGCAACTATATTAACACCAAAAGATATGCATATGACATAGTGTTGATAGCATACACAGAAAAGAAACTATGGCAAGTCCTACAGAAGGTAATAAAAGAAAGCGAGAAAAAGTTGCAAGAAGATGGAATATATACTTGCCGGCAAAAGGATCATCCAAAGACGGGAACGACGAATTAGAAAACTGCGAATCAAGCAAGTACAAAAGTTTAAATAGCTAGTTAGTGTTTTGTTTTCTTTTGTTTGTTTGTTTGTTTTTTGTTTTTGTTTTTGTTTTTGTTGTTGTTTTTTTTAACAGAGACGGGAAATGTGACACTGAAATCCGAAGACGCACTGGAATAGCGAAATTTCTTAGGAACATAATGAGGCAAGAGTGCTTGGAGAATTTAACACTCACAGGACATATTGAAGTCAAGAGGAACAGAGCAATGCAGCGAATAACCCACTTAAGCTTGTATAAGTGGTATAACAGGATTTAGAAGCGACAGTAAAAAAAACAACCCTACTATAAGCTACAAGTGGCAAGAAGTCGTGGAAAACTATGATCACACACGGCCTGAATTGACAGGAAACATAGAAGAACTATCATTATTATCTTAATTATTATTATTGGATATCCTCTTCGACTCTTAGATGTTGATGATGATCATATCTCAGCTACTACCCGCCAGTTAGAAATACGATAGTTTCCTCAGCATATATTCGTTTCCAAGCAGTACTGCTACCTACACAAAGCTAATGATGTCAGATTTTCCCCAAGGCGCCCTTCGAGTCAAAAAGATTCCTGGAAATAATCCTAAGTGTTCTAACACAAAAACAGCCAATTTCACCTGTTGCTTGGTGTATTTCTCAGATTTTCCCGCGCCAGATTTTGGTATTTCTCTCTTTACGCCTACTCCGCTTTCACGATGTTCTTTCCTCAAGGTATCGCTAAGC
>OZ038508.1:37258693-37266193 GCA_964036315.1 Acanthosepion esculentum | reverse complement strand
TTACAGCTGCAATGGCTCGATGTAACCGTAAGTTCTATGCTAAGAGTTTCTCCTCTCGCACTTCTCGCTTTTGGGACTTCCGGCTTTGATCGTTAAGAATTTAAATGTAATTTCAATCATTTATTGTTCTCACTCTAAATAATCATTTCTTTCTCATCATTTTTCACACTCAGTAACCCATTGCGTTTTCGTGGTTTTCTCGCCTTGCTTGGGAGATGATTAAAAATACCCTCTGGCAAGAATATACCTCTTCAGTCAGTTATGTGCCATGCGTGATACACGCTTAGACCATCACATATCTGTCTATCGATACATGACTGACGAGACAGATTTTTTTTCTGCAGTAGGTTGCCATTTCTTTCTGCGGTAGACCAGTTGCCATCCAAGGCTAAAGAACCTGGTCTATTTACCCAGCTAGGGAGGGAAGAAGAAGAGGATTCATACCTTTCCCAAGAGTATTTGCGCGTAAGTGAATATCAGTCAGTTATGTGCTATGCTTGATACACGCTTAGGCGATCATGTATTTTTCGATACATGACTGACGAGGCAGATTTATTTTCCGCAGTAGGTTTTTCTGCGGTAGACCAGTTGCCATCCAAGGCTGTAGAATCCAATCTGTCCTGCTATTTACCCATAGCTGGGGATGGGGGAAAGAAGAGCGTTCATACCTTTCCCAAGAGTATTAGCACGTAAGTGAATGTAATAGATTCTCCGATTCCTCAATCCGAGCCGCTATTCATTACTCTGCCGTGTCCCCAAAGTTAGTTATGTTCCATGCTTGATACACGCTTAGGCGATCATGTATGTTTCGATACATGACTGACGAGGCAGATTTTTTGTCCCGCAGTAAGTTGCCATTTCCTTCTGCGGTAGACCAGTTGCCATCCAAGGCTATAGAACCCGATCGGTTCTGCTATTTACCGATGGGAGAAGAAGAAGAAGAGAGTTCATGCCTTTCTCAATGGTATTAGCACGTAAGTGAATGTAATGGATTCGACTGGAATTCGAACTCAATTACTCAATCCGAGCCGCTATCCATCCACGTGCCCCCACTTACCGCTTACTTTTCAATAAAATAAGATGGATATTATTATATCCATAGATGATAGTCAGTGATATTATGAATCATGCAATGTCCACAAGCATTTCTTGCATTCATTCTAAATCTCTCGTTTTTATTCTGATTTTTGCTTTGCACATTGGTACCCTGAATTTATGACTTCTTATTGATTTGTGTCGTTTTTGTGTTTGGCCAATGTTGCATTGCGTGTGCAGTCACGGGCAACAATTTATTTTCAGCCTATTTTTTTTAGAAAAAGAAAAAAAAAACAGCAACTCAAAGATCAAGAAATATAACCTTTTATTCTGAATAAGTATGTCTACTCGAGAGTAGCACTCTGTTTACATTTACACAGAAGCTCTATAAATTGTACAAAAATTATTTCCTTTTTAGAAACATGGATGCCTGATTACCGGTGAATGAGTTCATATCCGCCATTATAACCAGGTTTCGAGACTGGAGCTTTTCCATAATATTCTTGTTTGAAAAGAAAACGGTTGTTAATTTTTATTTTTTTATTTTTTTTTACAATGATGTTCACCTTGTACAAGGCCCGGGAGTCACTCGAGGTAGAGGGTTACAGAGCTATAGTTTCTGCGCATATGTGGGGAAGATAACGGTTAACCTTAGACTTGAACAAGTTAAGATTATAGTGAGAGGGAAAGCACCCTCTTGGAAGTCGATTCCAAAAAGCAGCTGTTTGTGGGAAGAAACTGCTCGAGTTGAACATACACCTCACCAAAGGAATACAAAGGCAATGAAGGTGGTTCGCTACAATGGCGTGGCATGGTGGGTCTTAACGTGAAGGTTAGAACTGGTGGAACGAAGGAATGTACTTTGTCAGAACACTTTCCATGGAAATAGCGATTGAGTAGCGAGAGGCTTGCGCAGTTTCGTCTGTGAGAAAGGGTTTGAAGTGTGGAATATATGTCACCCACAAGGACAGGGAGACGCTTTTTAGACTCTATTGAAACTGGAAAGTGAAAACCGAGAAGTTCCTGTCCATACTAATACTATAAGCGGTTATAAGCGGTTGAGGAGTAGAGTTAAAATTAGGCTGTTTTATAACAAGTGAAAAAAAATAATGAGGAAAGAGGGTTTGGAAAGGTTGATACTCACAGGCAAGATTGAGGGCAAGATGGACAGAGGAAAAAATGCATAACCTACATACAAAGCATTTGTAAATGGATGGCGGAACAAGGTTTAGGCGCCCTGTTGGCTGAGGCTGAAGAATACGCCGACTGCACCTCTGCAGAGAGGTAAGACCCCCTCCAATGGGCCGTTCCGGGTATGACGATAAACTACATCCGCGTCCAGGGTAAGACAATAAACTACATCCAACAGCAAGGCCTCTGATAAGGGGATTTTTAGGAGCGTGGAACCACCTCTTAATTGCTGGTGTTCCCAGTGGTGGTAGCACCTGTTAGGGTTCCAGCTATGGGCAAATAGTTAAGCCCGAAACTGAGGTAAAAAGCATAAAAGTGTAAAAATAGGTTTTAATACCAAAAATACTTTGAAAAGAATTATTACCAGAAATTAATTTTTGAAAAAGAAAAAAACTATTACCAGCAATACATGTGATATAAGTAATTGAAAAATGGTTCAAAACACCAAACTATCTCAATGTATCTATTTCAAAAAATTTGTTGGCATTAAATGACCCAGAGGGGGGTTGACAAGTCATAAAACAAAACAGCCAGCCAAGGTTTATGAGAAATAACAAAAAGACAGAATTGTGACGAGCTATGGTCTGAAACGTCTTGGAGGGACAAGGCACAGAAGAAGAATTGTATGAAATAGGCTAGTCTCCTGATAGGTCAAGGGTTATGATAGCTAATGCACAAAAGTGTTTAAATGTGGCACGTGTCCTCAATAGGGGGAGAGGGGGCTAGTCTTCACTGTCCGATCGTTAAAACAGCGAGACACAATAACTGTATATATACACTCCATTTATATTACAAAGTCTTATAGCGATTTTCCAAGCGTAGCTTAGATGCGGAACAAGACCGAAAGTACGGGACACCCAATGATGATCGAACTCACTACCAAGTCGTAATTGTTCTAGCGAGACGATCTTGCTAACCATTACACCACCTCGATCCTCACCGGCTGACTAATAGTTTTGACCTCACTTTTGACCTACGCTTGTCGGTATGTGATATTGTCCTTTCAATCGCTCTGAAACCATTGAACAAACGATTATTTTTTTAAATGTCTATGGTTTTTTTGTGGCTCCTGTGAAATAAAACATATCCAACCGACATAGGAGAAAGCTATCAAGAATAGTTTTATTTATTGTTTTCTGCGCTAATTACGTTGAGGTATTTGCTATCTCATATAAATGACGATAGCAAATATATTGGCCCTTAAAGTTGGAGTCATTTCACTATGGCGGATATATAATGAAGTTCAAGAAAAAGACTAAATCAACTCTTTATTTTTAATTTTGTCTCTTGTTTTTCTAGCATATAACATAACTCATTGCCGGCATCAGGCATGTCGTATATCCATATCCGTGCTATGGTTAATCCACTTCAGATTTGATTAATCTTGGCGCGAAGTAATTATGTTTGTCAATTTGAGAGTATATCGAAATAAGGCTGGAGAATCCCAAACAAGTTCCTTTGGTGATTTTTTTTTATCTCTTTTATTTTTTAACTTTTCTTTCTTTTTCTTTTTTTTCCATTGATTCTGATATTTGCTTTCGGTTTCTTATTCAAGAGAAGAAATAGAAAAAAACATTACAAAAAATCAAAAGTACTAGAAGATATATAAAAATAATTAATAATGAAATTGTCATTCGGAAACCAGAAGATAAATTATTCCATTAATAATTCAAATAACAAATAACTTCATCTTTCTTATCAACTGCCTTTCCATTAGGACTTCTTCTTCTTCTTCTTCTTCTTCTTCTTCTTCTTCTTCTTCTTCTTCTTCTTCTTCTTCTTCTTCTTCTTCTATACTACTACTACTAATACTACTACTACGTGTCCTGTCACTTCAGAATTCGGGTGATTATAGCTCTCCACACCTTTCTTTCCTTTGTCACTCTTAACATTATTTTTCTGTTTCCTTCCCCGGCCTGTTTTGTCATCCATTTACACAAGCTCATTAATTAGGTTTCTCACTGTTTCCCTTTGTTTGTCGTCTTCTGTGTCTCAAATTTTCAAAGCTTTAATGTATCCTAGAATTTTCACTTTTCTTATTATATGTTTCCTTTTTGTTCTTATTTTCTGATTTTAAGCGTAATTCTCTGTTTTGTTGCTATTTCCCTTAAAACTTCCAATTTGCTTGCACGCATAGATTTTTTTTCTATTTTGATTCAGTGATTCGTTTGTATTTTACGCGTTATCAACCTTTTGCGTGTTATTTAAAGCCACAAAATTGTATGATATGTTTGAGATAATAACGATTTACTGATATGACTATTGGTAATTAATCTACTGTCTGCATTATGTATCTCCTCTTAGCATTCCTCATGTCTAGACATTACTACACTCTCTATACCGTCTTTCTCCTTCTCTTACACTTCCTATCTTGTCCTTTCACTAATTCTTTTACTCTTTCTTTCTTTTCTTCCGTTTTTCTCTTTTTTGCCTCTGCCTGGTTTTTAACATTTGTTTTTAAGCCATTTTTATTTTATTTTTTCTTATTAACCTGATGGGTTTGAAAATCTACCAAATTAATCTTAATTTGTCGGATGAAAGGATTATAATCTTGAAGTAATCTTAATTCCTATTGTATTTAATTTATATGCTCTGTTTGAATAAAACATTGAGCTCTCTATGTGAATCAGTTTTAATATTTTATATTATATTAACAGGATTCACTTAGATTATATACCAACGGATTTTTACCTATATATCGTTCACTTATTTATTTAATTCTTTTTTGACTGACAGTTCACAGACATCAAAAATCAAACAGTTCATTTTATAGTAAAATGACCAACAATATATTTTATAGTAGAATTACCAACAGTTCATTTTAGAATTACCAACAGTTCATTTTATAGAAAAATTGAATCCCTAAAATTGAATTCAAAATATTTAGATTTCGGCATTAAATAACCCACAGAGGTGATGATGTGCCGCTAAACAAAATCAACAGGAAAAATTCCTCAAAAACAAAATGCTATGTAATGTCAATTCTCCAATATGACAATGAATACTGGACAATCTCCTCGATGATGAAGAGAAGACTGGAGTCAATAAAGATATAGTACTACAGAAGAATGCTGAGAATGGAATGGACGAATTGTGTAAGCAATGAAGAAGTCTTAAGGATGATGAAAACAAAAATGACACTTAAACTCAGAATCCAGAAAGAGTCACTAAAATTTCTTGGACACAATGGAGGAGGAATGTTCGGAGAATTTGACACTCACAGGACATGTCAAAGGTAAAAGGGACATAGAAAGGAATTGGACTATCTACTCGACGAGCTTGTGTGGATGGATGGCGGAACAGGAGGTGGGGTGGAAATGATAGCAAAAAAGACAAACGATAGGAAAGTTGTGGAGAGCCATGATTAATCACGTCCTGAAGAGAAACTACACATAGAAGAAGAAGATATGCTGCTTCACGTAAAAGGTGCAACCGCTTAATCGGATCAAATGACTCTTTGTGTCCCAGTTAACAGGAAAGTACAATGAAATATGATGTCTATACATCTTTTAAAGGTCAGTAGGCCATGAAGTAGAAATGAACATTTGTGTATAAATTATATGCTGGGTATAAGCACCAAACTGTACTGGTGAAGGGTTAAAATAACAGTGATATTACAACGTAGGTTCTTCCGGGTGACAAGAATTTCTGAAGGTTGGTAATCAATGAGAGAGATACGCATGGACAAATAAGGATTAAAATTCATAACTCGTAATACAAGATTTTTCCATATGGTGGCAAAAAACAGTAGCATAGTGACATTTTAACATTTTATGCCAGCCATATACATTTTTATGGCTGGCATATTTTCAATCGATCATGTTTTCTTTTCTCTTAATACAAAATATTTCATATGACGGTAAAAATAATATGGCGTTATTTTTATTATTAGTTATGTGTTCTTTACTACAAGGCCATGACATTTCATATGACGGTAAAAATAACAACATGGCGTTATTTTTATTATTAGTTATATGATATTTACTACAAGGCCAGGACATTTCACATGACGGTAAAAATAACAACATGGCGTTATTTTTATTATTAGTTATATATTCTTTACTACAAGGCCATGACATTTCATATGACGGTAAAAATAACAACATATCGTTGTTTTTATTTTCGGTTTTGTTTTCTTTTGACATTGATTTCATATGGCGGTAATAATAACAATATGGCGTCATTTTCATTTTCTGTTATGTTTTTGAGGGTGGGGGACATAAATTACAATATGGCTCATTTTTATTTTTTTCATCAGCTATATGTTGTTGAACTGGTCATTTTTTTAAAAATTCTCGATTTGTTATTTATTTGAGCTCCTTTTTTTCATTGTTATTTTAACTCGTTTTCTCTCTTTATCTCGTTTTGCTTGAATTTCTTTCTTGTTCTCAAATTTCCGCTATTTTATTTCTACTTCAAACAACTGCTTTGATTTTCTGTTAATCCACCCTTTCTTAACTATGCAGTGTCCTTATTTTGTCTTCGACAGCCGCATCATTCCATCAGTAGTTCATAACCGGAATTTTTCACTCACTGGCAACACTCCCCACCTCACCATCGAATCCGCACACACAAAAAATATCGAACTCAAAAAATTTTAAATGGAGTGTTTTTTGTTTTTGTTTTTTATCGTAAAAGAAAAAAAAGAAATAATAAAACATCGATAATTCTCAATAGCGAGGAATTTCCTTTTCTTTGCTAATTAAGCCATTAATTGCAACATTTTTGCAGCACATTAGGGGCATATAATAATCTCTATCTTTAAGGAGCATTGCAGACAAGAAGTACTAATTTCTGTACAACGACATTTCCAATTTGAATTCATTTTCAGTTTTATTCTAATTAGATTAATACGATCCGCCTGAACTTTGAAATGATCAAAACTACGATCTGAATTCCAGAGATGATTCATTATCACCATTATCACCATTTGCTCAAACAATATTCACGTTCTTGGTAAGACGATAAACTAAACCCGCGTCCTGGATAAGACGATAAACTACGTCCAGCAGCAAGGCCTCTGATCAGGAGGTTTTGAGGAGCGTGGAACCACTTCTTAACTGCCGTTGTTCCCAGGTCCATCCTGACCCGGGTGGTAGCACCTGTTGGAGTCCCATCTATGGGCGAATAGTGAACGCCCAATAAAAAACAAAATACTATGAAAGTATAAAAATATATTTTCATACGATCTTCAAAGATTTAAATGCAACATCAATCGCCATCTTTTGTCTTTCTGAAAGCTATTCTTTAATTCTCCTCACTAATATTTAATGA
>OZ038508.1:37188693-37253693 GCA_964036315.1 Acanthosepion esculentum | reverse complement strand
CAATGTTCCATCACATTTGAAAGCAAAATATATTTCAGTTCTACTTTGGATACCCTCTCGGAGATGAAGATAAGAACTGGCCACTACATGTCATCTGCTCATTCGGTTCCAATGGATTAAAAGATTGGCTAAGGAAGAGACTAGTGTCATTTGCAGTACCTATGATATGGAGATAACCAAAGGATAACTTCAAAGATAGTATTTTTGCATAGTTAATGCGTATGGGTTTACAGTTAAGACCAAGAAAAAGATTGTGTATTTCAACTTAGAATCGACAAGAAGACCAGTATCACACAACAATGATAACCTTCCTGTTCCTGTTCCAGTACGACCATAGAATGGTTTTCTGATGTCTGCCAAAGAGGTACTTCATGAGGAAACTACTAGTGATGTAGAAACAACCGAATGCAATTTGTTTTCTTGAAAATGAAGACCAACCACAGATATTTTCTCAAGGGGACTTAAAAGATTTGGTTAGAGACTTGACATTGTCAAACGATAAAGCTGAACTTTTAGCACCTCGTCTGAAAGAAAAGAGTGTTTAAAGACGCTGTTTGTATTACTCATTTCAGAAAGAGAATTAATGATCTGACTGCTTTCTTCTTCATGGACGGACCACTTTGTTACTTGATGAGTTATTAAACGGTTTATAGCAAGAACATGTTCCATTTGAATGACGCTTATTCATTGATACATCTAAGTCCCAAGGAGTACTACTACACAACAGCAAAAAGAAACCATCCATTCCCATAGAACATTCAGTGCACATAAATGAGTGTTATGAGAACATGCAGGTACTCCTCGATGCCATAAAGTATTCAGAATACAACTGGAATATATGTGGAGACTTAAAAGGTTATTGGAAAGTTGATGGGAATACAGTCAGGATTCGTGAAATGATGCTATATTTTATGTCTTTGGGACAGTTGTGCAACGGCCAAGAACTACATGCAATCATAGTGTCCCCAGTGAACTGGATATTTCTAACATTAAGAGTAAATGAAAGCCGGAAAATGTTCTTCTTCCACCTGTTCATATAAAGCCTTGGGCTCATGGGACAATATGTGAAGATACTTGCCAAGAAGACCACAGTAAGCTTTGAATATGTGAAGATATTTGCTGGGAAGAGTTCAGTAAGCTTTGAATATGTGAAGATACTTGCCAATAAGAGCACAGTAAGCTTTGAATATGTGAAGATATACGTGAAGGTGACGTTCCTAAAAATCACCGAGGCAAAATTAAAGGAGTGCGCATTCGTAGGTCCGTAGAAATGGAACACCTGAATAGCTTCATCCAAATCCCGAATGAGATTGAGCTCAAAGCCCGGGAATCCTTTAAGTAAATCTATGAACATTTTATAGGTAATAAGAGCTCTCCAGAAATAGAGCAAAATATCTTCTAGAGTCTTTTGGAGCAATGGACTGTCGGATGTCACCGAAAATCCATCTCTTTAATTCACATCTGGACTTTTTGTAGGGAACCTTCCAGTGTTTGATGAGCAATGGGAACGCTTTCATGAGGACACAGGATCAATCGAGCAAGGATATCAAGGATTTCGGAATTAAAAAATGCTGGTTAACTACTGTTGGATTTTATACAGGGATGGACCTGAGAATAATCACCAGAGAGTGTCTAAATCCCAGTGATTTTAAATTTTAATTCTATAGAGTATTATATCTTCTTCCGTTCTCTATCTCCCGTGAGCCGATAACTTGTTCAGCATAAAAACTCACACTCGGCTCCCCGGCGTCCTTACGATCTTTCAGAATGTCACCTTCCGCCATTGGTAATGGCTTTTCATTTATCTCCCCTTCGACCGTCGGAAATTTCTCTATTGCCAGAAAAATCTCGTATTTGCGACAATATGAGGTTCTTAAATATTCGTCTTATGAGAGATCGCTTTATTTTATTTTTTTTTCCTTCTTTTCTCCAACCACAATATCTTTTTTTTGCACAAAATAGTTTTGATTTTACGCAATAGATAACCACGAAAATCTCATAATTTGTATTTATTATACCTTATATAAGTACATGAATTACGGGCCTAAACGTGAAAAATACAGGTATCAGTAACATAAAAATGAAACCTGATAGAGAAAAAAAGACTTCAGATTCGTAATCAGCAAGAAAAGTTGACTGTGAAAAGTAATCTTAAAATTCTGATAATTAAAAAAGTTTAATTTTGTTGAACTGTGTAATAAATATACAATTTTCCTTACCGGTAGCACAACTCCGAAAATGCTGATTGAAAAATATTATACATACATATATATATATATATATATATATATATATATATATATATATATATATATATATGTGTGTGTGTGTGTGTGTGTGTGTGTGTGTGTGTGTGTGTACGTATGTATATATATATATATATATATATATATATAAAAACATAAGGTGCGATAGGTAAATTGTCGCCATTTTATATTTTAATTTCGCGCAAAGGCGTTGTTTGTTTTTGTTTTATTTTTTCGACTGCACAGTATAGTAGGGTCAGTTGGACACCGTCTGTGAGAAAAAGAGCACAATGACGCAATTCACTACTCCAGAAATTTGGAAACGGCATGCTGTACTGCTTGGCATTCGCACCAGAAGCTCTAACACGAACATTTCAGAGTGTTTGTATGTCAATCTTAGGATAGTACAGATGATTCGGAAAGAGTTGGATGAATCTAACGGTGATTACGAAGGTGTTTGGAGTGATCACTAGTCGTAGCGACGTTATGCCTCCATTCATCCTACCACAGTGCCTCAGACTCAACACGGAGGGCCTACTTCAAGTGCCTTAAAGATATAATGCTCTCTTGGGTTAAGAGAGTGGCTGCTGGAAGATCCTATGTCTGGCAACAAGACTCTGCACCATGATACACAAGTCATGGCTGTCACACAATTTCTGTGACCACGTCACTCATTACATCTAGCCACATAACTCCCCAGACTGCAACCCCTTTGATTATCATGTGTAGGGCGCAGTTGAGCAAGAGACCAACAAAACTCCTTGTAACACCAATGATAAACTGAAGACAAGGATTATGGCAGCATTCACCAACTCAAAAAAAAGAGACCGACCTGAATAGTTGCAGGAGATTTTGAAGTCGTGTGGAGGGTGTGGTTGAAGCCAATGGTGACTTTATTAAATAAATTTACTCTTTATTTTTCAAGATATTTTTGCGTCATTTCGGTAAATATGTTTGTTAAAATTAATGGTCACTGTAATTTTCATTTTTGCGTAATTTAGACGACAATTTATCCATCGCACCCTGTATGCGGGCGGGCGGGGGTATTTCTGGGACTTACCTGTGACGGAGTGGAAAAAGTTTTCGCGCGACGCATTTCGTCCTTTAGAACTTTATCGGACTAATTATTTTTATATAAGTGTAACTGCACATGCACACGAACGAGGGATACTGGGAATTTTTAATTATTTTAATATATACATACATACATACATATATATATATATATATATATATATATATATATATATATATATATATATATATATACATATATATATATATATATATATATATATATATATATATATATATATATATATATATATATATATATAATCGATACTCTTATAGTTTTGTCGTTCAATCAGAGTAAACTTCGCAAATAAATATTTGGGCTTTTTCTCTTACGGCGTAGTTCAATTTTTCTGCTATTTGGTTTAACAATCTTTTGCAATTGTCTTTTTCTTCTTTTCTTATTAAACCATTTGTTTATCCACTTAAGGTAACAATTATAAGTGTGCTTCGTTATTAACCAACTGCAATTCCCCTTTCTCTTATAAAGAAAACGATCTTAGCAATGAATTCTATTTTAAAGTCCAGCGTTTAGTGTTTCTTTGGGTTTTTTTCTTTCTCTTTTCTCTATAAATTCCTTCATTTATTTTAATCTCAAATTTTAATGTCTTCATTTTATTTCATTTCTCTTGAAAATGCGAAACTAGCGATCAATAAGATAAACTATGAATAGAATAACAATATGCACATACAAATATGAATGCTTTTGTGTGTATATTCTTTATCCACAATACAACATAAATATTTGACGTGCATCCATTCTTGTATTTGCTGAAGGCTTCTTTCTTCATCAATCGAAGCGAGATAAGAGTTTAAAATATACGTCTAAAATTTGCATTAAACTGTTTCCTCGGCAACCAAAACAGATAAGTACAAATCATAAATCAATTTATGTTCATCAGCATGTATATACGCATGCGCAGATCTTCCAAAAATTACACATGATCGTTAAGATAAAAAAAAACATATTAGAATCATTTTTGAAGGCTCCGTAAACAAGAACTACGAACGATAATTGGTCATTAAGATGAAAAAAAGGTTATATTTTATCTTTTTTCATACGTTACAAACGATATCCAAGCGTTTCGATCTACGACTCACTATAAATGATTTCATTCTATTAATATTTTAAAAGGAAAGTAAGTTTGCATTAAAAGTTATATCTTACGTCCAATACGAAACATTTTGAACATCAGGATGTTTTTGTTTCAAGAACTTGCTGTCAGGATACATGAATTTCTGAGTTATTTCTACGATAGGAGACATTCTTATTCTCCTTTGTGTTGCATCCCTTCAGGACATAGAGGATCATGACTGCCCACAATGTTCTGTTCTTTGTAGATCTTAGTAAAGTTTATTTTTTTCCTCTATCTCCTGAACCCTGTTCTGCCAACGCTTTAGGCAAGGAGTCCTTCTTGCTTAATATAAGCGTTTTAATTTTTCAGTAAATTAAACTAGGAAATAAATATAATTTGAATATAAGATCAATAAACAAAAAATATTACTATTATTAATATTTTTAATATTGTGAATAAGAGTTATGGAGTAATATTTCCTAATTAAAGTCAAAGTCTTCAAATCTAATTTAAAAACTATTTCGAAATTAAATAAGATTTAAAGATAATAATAGAATATTATCTTTGCACTTAGTCTATATATATATATATATATATATATATATATATATATATATATATATATATATATATATATATATATATATACACACATACATACACACATACATATATGCATACATATACACCATATACATATATTAAACACTTAAATTAAAAACAAACGTTAACGGAAAAATATATAAATCTGAGTTTTTCCAAATTAGCTGCTATATGCCCACATACATTTCTTAAATTTCCCTTTCCTAATCTCTATTCCCCTTTTTTTCCTTAAATTCCAACTCTTATTTCTTACATCATTACTATTCTTTTTTCTCTATATATCATTTCCTGCGAGATGACCTATTAAATAGGTAAATATCCGGTCCTTAACCCCTTTCCTCACTATTAAGTATTGTAATAAAAATAAATTTAAAATCATTCCTATGTCTCCCTTCCCTCTCTAATTTCGAACATGTCTGTCACACTATCTCTCCCCGCCCTCTGTATCACCTTACATCAACTTAATACTACCCCTCAAAAATGTATAATAATATATATAAATTTAAATTAATTTTTTCACCCTTGGAATTGTGGTCTGATGAGCCAGGGAAAAAGAAATTCCCTGGGGAAATAAATTATAATCAATGAACCCTTACAGTTGTCTGTTTTCATTGAATTAATCGCTCTGATATAACATTGAGCTCTCTGGATTTCACATATATATATATATATATATATATATATATATATATATATATATATATATATATATATAAGAAAAGAAAGCTTTATATATATTCCACACACGTAAAAACATAAGGAAAAGAAGTTGAAATGCAACTGGAGTCTTTAAGAATATTTATTTAGAGTACCTTTACCGATTTCACAGTTCTATGATTTTCGAAAAGAAATGGACAGGCGTGTGGCTATGCCATGATAAGTTTCATATATATATATATATATATATATATATATATATATATATAAGTATAGGATTGGTGTATATGGAATAAATTCCAATAGCCAAAAAATACTATTCCTGAAAGAGTGCTCAATACAGAGTAGAGCAAAAGTAATTATTTAATCGAAAATTATAACGTAAATATCTTATAAAATCACTACAAAAATAGCCATTTGTTTTAACACTTCTGGTGTCTTATAAAGTGATGGTGTTGAAAGTAGAATCTACTTTCAACCCCATCACTTGACAAGACACCAGAAGTGTTGAAACAAAATGGCTATTTTTGTAGTGATTTTATAACATATTTATGTTATAATTTTCAATTAGATAATTATATATATATATATATATATATATATATAAACTAGGAGGCGAAAAATATCAGCCAAACTCGGGTTAAATGACAGGTTCAACATAAGCTGTAAGCTAGCATTTCTAACCGTAACAGAACATAAAGATTAATTTCCCAATAATCCTTATTTTTGACAAATAAACCCAACTATAACTGAACTGGGTAAAAAAAGCCAAGAAATATGGAAAATATATGCGACTCATTAAGGATTGCCACACAAACTAATCAATGGAAAGACACAAGTGAGTGCATTTCTTGGCTCTACAAAATTACAAATAAAAATCAAATATGTATTTATAAAATACGACATTAAAAAATGTATCCATCTATATCTGAAAAAAGGTTATGCTGGAGGCTTTTATACTTCGCCAAAGTCTTTGTAAATATAACACTTGATCAAACGGAAATAATTTTACATTGCCGCAAATCAATGTTATTCCACAATGAAGTAACCTAAGTTAAGAAATAAACAAAAAGACGCCTTCGATGTAACACGGGGTTATTTTGATGGCGCTTGGATTTCGGAGTTAATAGGCCTACATAACTTATATGAAATTAACAATGATGATGATAGCGGCAGACAACAGAAGAACAAATGACAATATAAGAAAAACGCTTTTCAAACTCTTCAAAACCTCGGCTTTGAAATAGAAGTTGTCAGTTACCTGGATGTAGAATTAAATCTGCAAGCTGGCAGTGTCTCCCTATACGAACCCCACTTTTGACTTAGAGGTAAAATGTAAAATAGGGAAATTATTTTTCAAGTTAATTACTAAACACTTCCCCAAAAATTTAGAAATACATAAGGTATTTAATAAAAACGCAATTAAATTAAGCTACAGTTGCACTAGTAAAATAAATAATAATAATAATAATAGACAAAACGCCAAAAATTTCAAAAACAACGTGCAGCAAAATACTAGTGAATTATGCAACTGTAGAAATAAGAATACATGTCCATTACATGAAGGTTATAAAACCGAGGCAATAATCTATAAATAAAAAATAATAGATATTAATGGCCACAACAAAACATACATAGGATGTATTGAATGAACTTTCAAACGCAGATGGTACAATCATAGGTCGCCATTCAAGCTATTAAGTCCTAAGAGCTCTACCAAACTAGCTAACTATGTGTGGAATTTAAATTGTAAACTGGAAATTTTTTAGATGGATGAACGCTTGGGAATATCAGATGCTGTAAGCTTGGATGTGCAGAGGATATGATAGGCTTACAGGTATATCATCTTGAAAAGATCTCCGAAGTTAAGCAACGTCGATCCTGGTCAGTACCGAGATGGATGACCGCTTGGGAATACCAGGTGCTATAATCTTGGATGGGAGGGTGGTCTAATGGACAACGGCTCGAAATTGGAAAATCGCAGAGCCGAGTTTCAGTTCCAGTCGGGCTCGATATATTTACTTACACGCAAATATGTAATACATGTTTAATGTAGTTGGAATGTAGCAATCCGATGTAGGAAGTAATTTGTTCAATATAACAGCACCAATGGCTCGTAGTAGCTATTCAGGAATTCTTAAGGTCTTCCATATCAGAGGTTGGCAGTGGATATTTGGGAAGAGTAGGAAAACGTAGTTCTGCAGGTGTCCTCATCTGACAGGTTAGCAGTAGATATTCCGAAAAAGAAAACAAAATGGCCGCCTTTATACACATCGGATCGAATATTTCAAGTCTTCTGATTGGTTAACCTTCTATGGGTGTACTATAAAATGAGTCAGCTCATTTTGGTTTGCTCACTAGTACATAATGTACTCAAAATAACCTAACAAAATATCTTTGGGGAATGTTATGAATCCACCTGTTCTCCTTTCGGCTATGGGTTGATTCGTAAGACTTGCATCAGTAAAACATTATCATCACCAAAACATTCTCACAATTTAAAAATATTTTCTGACTTTAAATAACCTGCAAGAGGTTGAGAAACAATCAGTCAACCATGTTTATCACTATATTATATATCGTTGTATATTAATTGAAAAAAACGGAATGAATTGGACAGAATGATAAAGAAGAAATAAAGAATGAATGAATGTCGACCGCAGTAGGATTTATCAGATCAATGCGAATTCCATGATCCTTTCCTTAGGGTTTTGAATTCAAAGTTGTCCTTCTCCTAGATTGGTTGCCAATCAAGTCTATAGGATCTAGACTGTCCTGCTATTTACTCCTAGCTGGGAAGAGAACAGGTGGATTCATACCTTTCTCAATCCAATCCGTAAGTGAATGTAACGAACTCGACTGTAATTTGAACCTTACTCTCCGATTCCTCAATCTGAGCCGCTACCTATTACTTCTCCGTGGCTCCATAGCAAATAGAAAAATCATAGGACTAACATAGATATAAATACAATATGGGAGCTGCTAATAAAGAAAGACAAATGGCAGCATGTGTTCAACCTCAACAGCAATCAAAACATGAGCAGCAGCAGCAGCAGCAGTCAAAATATGGCAGCCAGTAGCAGCAGCAGTCAAAATATGGCAGCCAGCAGCAGCAGCAGCAGCGGCAGCGTAATCAGCAGCAGCAGTAGCAGCGGCAGTGCCAGCTTAAACAGCAGCAAAATTAGGTTTAAAGCTCAAAATTTGATCCTATGGGACAATGGCATAGTGAGTAAAAGCCTGGTGTATTTGATGACATAGTGGTTGTGAGTTCAATCTCTGAGTCAGGCAGTGTCTACTTGCACTCAGTAGAAACGGGCGAGCAATAACTGAACAGTACTAAATAAAATAAGAACTAGATGAGATATCTAACGTGGAACCAGAACAGTCTACCACCGTAGATTACATAAAGGGTTCAATTAGGAATTCCCTGTAGGTTACCCAGATCGCTGTACACCTGAGCAAGGCCGGGGGACACAACGGCCGAAACGTTGTGATAAAAACAACAAAGATGAGGACAATAGTCCGAATATAAATAGTGTAAATAATTATAACTCATCATCACAGAAATTCAAACAAAAAATAAAATAATATTTATAAACTTAGCATATTTCCCTTTTATTTCCGCTGATGAAGTGAAACATGTCAAATTTATAAACATTTTCGTATTTGTTCCTTATTTTATCAGTAAATGTAACTAAACTATAGACATGACATAAATAATATAACATAAACATAATATAAATAAACTATAAACAAAACATAAATAACATAACATAAACATAATATAAATAAACTATAAACATAACATAAACTTAATATAAGTAAACTATAGACATGACATAAATAACATAATATAACATAAACATAATATAAATAAACTATAAACATAACATAAATAACATAACATAAACATAATATAAATGAACTATAAACACAATATAAATAACATAACAAATATAAATAAACTATAAACATAACATGAATAACATAACAATATAAATGAACTATAAACACAATATAAATAACATAACGAATAATATAAATAAACTATAAACATGACATTAGATAATATAACTTAAACATAATATAAATAAACTATAAACATAACATAACATAAACTTAATATAAGTAAACTATAAACATACATAAATAACATAATATAACATAAACATAATATAAATAAACTATAAACATAACATAAATAACATAATAATATAAATGAACTATAAACACAATATAAATAACATAAACAATATAAATAAACTATAAACATGATATAAGATAATATAACTTAAACATAATATAAATAAACTATAAACATAACATAAATAACATAATATAACTTAAACATAATGTAAATAAAATATAAACATAAGAATTATTTAGAACTCTGGGTTAAATAACACAAAATGGCAATTATTTAGTCATTTTTTTTCATGTGCCTTTAATTTTTACTGTTTCACTGTCAGTGTAATCATTACAAGCAATTAATAATCTTGATGTATTTTGTTCATAAATCCTAATCGTGAGATTAGCAGGATTAACTGGAACAAGTACTATGAATGATATCGGCTCAGAAAAATTAACAACAGCGTATTATCAATCATAATCTTCTCTTTTGTTCTAAGAGTTCACACTGGAAATAATAACAGGACACGAATTTCAACCATAACAAAATCCTTTGCTGTCATTAATGTTTAATGATTTAATTAACTGTTTAATTCATTATTAAAGCTTGAAACAGCATTTAAAATTAGGATAGCAAATCGTGGGAAAATTTTTTCTCCGTTTTCCTGACACAATGCAAATTGTTCACGGGAACAGTTGATTGTGGCTCTCTATTGCAAATTCTTCACGGGGACAATTGTGGTTGTCTTCTGGAAATGTGAAAACAAACAAGCAACTGATACCGCTGACATTTTCCGCATACGCAGGTGTCCATGGATGATTTTTTTCAATAGACTTCACATTAATATTGACTCTGTTTGCAAGTTCATGAATTGTTACTGTTATGGGTCCTTATCTATAACTACAAAATGAACTCTTCCTAACACTATGTATACTACGCTTCTCAAGAGAGAGAGACGAATCGAGTCGAGCCGATAGTAGTTCACTCCAAACCAGACTGACAGTCACATTAACACCTTCCACATCTTGTATTATTATTCCGTGTAATATATCTTCGTTATTTCTACTCTTGTGTTCGTGTTGTTCTTCCTTGGTCCTAACCTGGACCATAACAGTTAAACATCAATCTCCAAAAATGAAAATCTCCAAGATCACAATCGTCAGCGACCAAGAAATCCCGTATTATTGTTGATCAAACATGTTTTATTAAAAAGTCAACATCTTGCACATTATTCGAAGTAGACTTCATGTGACCACCCTTTAATTATATATATATATATATATATATATATATATATATATATATATATACATGTATATATATATATATATATATATATATATATATATATATATATATATATATATATATAATAAAAAGGCTTAAACACTAATATTCCATGGAATATTAGTGTTTAAGCCTTTATTTTTATTATATATATATATATATATATATATATATATATATATATATATATATATATATATATATATATAATAAAAAGGCTTAAACACTAATATTCCATGGAATATTAGTGTTTAATCCTTTTTATTATAACCTTACTCTGTCCTGGACATTGATTTCTGCCTGGATTCTATCCTCTTGGAATTATTTTTTATACATATATGTATGTATGTATATATATTTATATATTTTTGATATATGATTGCATATGTATGTGTATATTTACCACTAATATTATATATATATATATATATATATATATATATATATATATATATATATATATATATATATATATATATATATATATATATGTATATATATATATGTATGTATGTATATATATGTATATGTATGTATATATATTTATATATATAATATAAAAGACACTAATATTCCGTGGTTAAAATTTATTACATTGGAATCACGATCCAATTCATCAGACCTACAAAGATACAACTTCGTTTCGGTGAATTTAGTTGCACAACGACAGGTGAGAACCGAAGTGGTTATGAACAATTCTTTTTGTAATCAGGCCATTTTGGTTCTCACCAGTTGAGGTGCAACTGAATGCACCGAAACGGGGTTGCATCTTTGTAGTGAGAAAATTGTTTTTGTGTATATGAAAAAATATAATAAATAATTATTGCTCTACTATCGGTATTGAGCCCTCTTTTGAATTAATGCTGTGAACGTTAGAATTTATATGTTATTTTCATTCTCACTACATTCGGATACATATATATAGAAAAATTGTTCAAATCGTGTAACAGCGTCATTATCCATCCCACAAAATCTTTAATATCTAATAAACGCTAAACTAATTGAGTTTCTTTTTTCCAGGTTATCAGATATGATGTTTGCCCACCTTGATACAATTTTTCGTAAGAATCACTGAAAAACACTTTGAGTTATTCAGCTAGAAATGGAACTGGTTAAAATCGTTTTGTGTTAAACCCACTGAGTAATGGTGAGAGGAAAAAAGATCATTCAGCCTTTTAGTAATGCTACCAACATTTCTACTCTGGCTTTCATCTTCTCCATTTAAGAACCATCAAAACAACGGTTAATAAGTTTAAAAAAGAAGGAACAGTAGAGAGGAAAACTGGATGAGGAAATCACAACATGAAGAGGGATCATCATTTCAACTTAGAGCTAACGAGACCAATTAGGAAAATCCAACTCAATTCATAAGACGTTTGCCACGCGAGAGAGGAGTTTCACCTATGACAATCCAAAGAGCAGTGGAAAAAAGACTTGAAAATGAAATCGTATATGAAATCTCTGAGGCACTTTGTTGGTATAGGACAGAAAGTTAGAAAGTTAGAAAATTAGAGAGAGCGAAGATCATCTTGAATAACTTGAAAAATAATTTTGGAATAATATGTATATTTGAACTTTATTTCAATCCTTCATGAGCTTCAGATCCTTAGCTATGATGAATTAATGATGAACATGTCATTTTCATTTATGAGCGATTTCATCACAATTCTTCTGTTAATATTGCTCAAAGTAGAGTCCAATAGTGATATAAAATCTCGGGAATTCCAGTAAAATATCTTTAATCATTTTCTATTTCATTTTCTTCCATCATTATTTGACTAAACATGAGCAGAATTTCGAACCGTTTCCACTGAAGTCCATCCACAATTGAGAAGCCGATAATCGTACTTAATAACACTATAGAATGAAAGATCTGATCTACACACTGTCATCTTTCAAAAAGGAAATACTTAAATAACAGTGCCCGATGAAACAACTGCATTCCACTGGCCCCATGAAATGCAGAAACCTTTATAAGTAGAGGCCTGCATGTTCGATCCTCACTAGGTGCCTCACACTTTTGCCTACGCTTAGAAAATCATTATAAGTAGAAGCCCGCCAACTGAATTATGCCCCAAGCATAGCCAATCTCATCTCGCTACGTTCATTGAAAGTTCGTCGGGATAAATCATTAATTAGTCCCCATCGTAATATTATAGAATAGATAATTTAGTTAAAGAGTAGCATAAGCCGGCTGGCTATAGGAATAAGGGATTAAAAGCTAGCGTTAAGTTTTAGAAAAAAATAATTACAATATGTGATGACTGAATAATGATGCTATGAAAATATATAAATGAAAGTTTTCATCAAAATACATGGAAAACTTTAGCGTCAACCCAATATTATGAAAAAATTAACTGAAATGAGAAAGAACTGAACAGTCTGTGCTACATAGATATATATGTACAAAGAGAGATCGAAATGAACAAGCTGCGCTGGATAATCTATCCAGCACAGCCTGCTCGTGTGTACGATCATAGATAGATAGATAGATAGATAGATAGATAGATAGATAGATATATAGATAGATAGATAGATAGATAACAAACTGGGATAGATAGATAGATAGATAGATAGATAGATAGATAGATAGATAGATAGATAGATAGATAGATAGATAGA
Organism: Acanthosepion esculentum; assembly: GCA_964036315.1. Lineage (NCBI taxonomy): Eukaryota > Metazoa > Mollusca > Cephalopoda > Sepiida > Sepiidae > Acanthosepion > Acanthosepion esculentum. The sequence goes on along the minus strand of OZ038508.1, from coordinate 37,239,999 downwards.
TAACAAACAAACTGGGATAGATAGATATATATATAGATAGATAGATAGATAGATAGATAGATAGATAGATAGATAGATAGATAGATAGATAGATAGATAGATAACAAACAAACTGGGATAGATAAATAGATAGATAGATAGATAGATAGATAGATAGATAGATAGATAGATAGATAGATAACAAACAAAGAAACTGGGATAGATAGATAGATAGATAGATAGATAGATAGATAGATAGATAGATAGATAGATAGATAGATATAGAAAAGGCCGAGATAAACAGATCGATAGATTTGAAGAGAATGAGATAGATAGATAGATAGATAGATAGATAGATAGATAGATAGATAGATAGATAGATAGATAGATAGATAGATAGATTCCTTCTATAAAGTCTTCCCATTCTTTTTCACTCCCAGGAGCTCCATGTGTCTTAGTTGTATTATCGCCTTGGCAGGGGTGAATTGATTTTTAAAAAATTGATAATGATGTTATGAATTTATAAATCGAAAAGATTCTGTCAGCGAATAAAAAAAAGATGTTTTAAACTTATGCGTCATCCTCAAATAATTACATCTTAGATCAAACGTTAATTTTTTTAAATTTGATTTGAAATACGTGATCAAACGCCCGGCAACAGGCGGACATCTTGATTTCGCCTGCTAATATATTGGACAGGGAATCTTATTTTAATGACCAAATGGCAAGTTGTTGGTCCGGGACGGTGGGGGATTATTACCGCTAAAACGCATGGAAATTTATAAGTGGAAAAACTTTCAAATCCAAGTTAAACGAGCTAAACTTTGCTCAAAACAACCGCGAAAGTCCTAGTTTGATTGTGATAACACTTTATAGCTGTCGTCTCGGCTTAACCGACGATGCCATGGCTTCTCTATTAGATTCGACATCATAATATCAAACTGAACTGTCGGCGTAATTATTACAAAAAAAAAGACGGTCATTTTTTTGGCATTTCTCATAAATCATACGTCACGACAGGTGTTATTATTATCATTGCCTTCATTACAGTTCATGCTTGCAAAATGACTAACTCACAAGATTTCAGAGTTTAGTCTTTTTTTTTTAAGTTGTCATTTAAAATAACGAATGACAGAGTTTAAACAGTGGTTAGCAGCACGGAAAACTGAAGATCAATGATCAGGTAATATTCTGAAGTGCGTTAATCCACATATCCCATTAAATCTGGCTGGAATTGGTATTCTGCTGCTGGTACCATGTAACGCAATATATCCTGTCGTATGTTACCTGGAGAGGGGATGAGCACTGCCACAAAATCAGCATTTTCCCGATAAATACGATGAAGGATCCAGGTTGATATCCTTATAACTTCCTAGTTCATAGGATATTTCGAACTTATTTAAAGCAACCGTATTTAATGATTTATTTTGTTATTCTTGGCATTTCAGCGGATATGTTCTCCAGCCTTCTTTACCTGCATAAGGTAAGAACACATTATTTTGTCCATCGGAGTTACCTTGTTATGACTATGGTCTTTTGTTTTGTATTTTTGTTTTCTTTTTATGTCTGGATTCCTTTCTTTCCGAGTTCTTATCTCTCAGCTAGTGAACCATATATATATATATATATATATTGTTGAAACTTGACTAATGCATGGAATAATAATGCAACACAAAATGTACTTAGAACAAAATGTATTGAAACAAGAAAGTGTACACAATATTTACATATAGTCTTTTGTATATTCCTGGGAAAGACCGTTCCTGGAGAATGTGTTGACTAAGTCGCAGTCGGGCAGAGTCTCTAGTTGAATCTCTTGATTCGCCTCTCATGTCTTCCCGGTACCAACCATATTTATATAGTCGGTACTCCACTATGCAAATTAGGTGGATCCTACCACAACATATATATATATATATATATATATATATATATATATATATATATATATATGGAGAGAGAGAGGGAGAGGAAGAGAGGGGGATGGAGAGAGATAAAGAGAGAGAGTGAGAGAGAGCGGGGAGAGAGAAATGAGCAGGCTGTACTAGATAGATAGATAGATAGATAGATAGATAGATAGATAGATAGATAGATAGATAGATAGATGAGCAGGCCGTGCTGGATAGATAGATAGATAGAGAGAGAGGGGGAGAAAGAGAAGGATAAGAAGGTTGTGCTAGATAGAGAGAGAGAGAGAATGCCGCGAGTAGATCACGGGCAATGTCATTGCTTGCAAACAAATATGTTACATACTAAAACCATTTTTATTGATGTGGTCTATTGGAATTTTTCAAGTGATTGTTTTTTTGGGTTGGTTGAATTCAATAAAAAAAAGTCAAATTCTTGAATACTGATTGCCATAACCTGCAGGCCATCACCACTCAGAAGCTAAGCACAAAACACTCTCTCTCACTCTGTCTCTCTCTCTCTCTCTCTGTCTCTCTGTCTGTCTCTCTCATCATCATCATCATCATCATCATTCGACCTTCAGTCAAATTAATCTAAGCTTTGTAAACCTATGATATTTATGTATATGACACGGTTTAGGAATATATATATATATATATATATATATATATATATATATATATATATATATATATATATATATATATATAAAGTAAAGAGGTTATAATAGTTCCAACGAAAGAAAAGTGTGTATATTAAAAAGAAGAGAGAAACCTTTTTTGGTTGTAATGTGGATTTTTTAAAAAATATATTATGCTTTATTTTCCATAATTTTCCTACAAGTGTTTCCAGTCTCGCGACCTTCATCAGGCAAAGACTGGATATTTCCACATATTATTAAAAGGAATTAATTTTTCTTATGTTTTTCGATGTTAAATATTCTCGATATTAGACATTCTCTTTTAGTGTGTGTTAGTGACCCAAATGTCTTCCTTCAAATGGCAGTGAAAAAGTTCTGCATGAAGAATAATAAAACAATTAATACTGGTCCGAGAAAGGGTGAGAAAGATATCTATATTCTTATCTTTTAATGACCCCTGTGTGTTCTTAGATCTATTTCCATTTACTTGTGTATATCACTTTTGAGTGATTGTCCCTTTTCTTATTTTTTACTTTTTTTTACTTCTTCTCACATTATGCCCATTAGTAATAAATTCTATGTCTTTCTAGCTATTTGTCAGTTCTGTACCTCCCACAATTTATTCTAATATATATATATATATATATATATATATATATATATATATATATATATATATATATATATATATATTAAAAAGATAGGAGGTGTGTGTGTGTGTTTATGTATGTGTATACATTTGTGTGTATGCTAATTCCTTATAATAAGACAGTATGTGTGTATGGAGAGGGAATATACGTATGCGTACGCATGCTGACAAAAACACAAGTAAATGGAAATAGATCTAAGAACACACATAGAAAATTTTCATAGAAAATTTTCGCTCTCCGACAGGAATCGAACCTGTATGTATCTATGAAAATTTCTCGGACATTCAGGCCGGTAAATGTTATTTAATACTGTTTATTATAAAACAGAGCATTTGCTTAAATACTTGTATCTATAAAAAGAACGTTAAACATAATATAAATGTCTTTAAATAAATTGTCGGACTATGTCCAATTCTAAAATATACATATATATATACACACTGCAGTTCAAAAGTTTGAAGGTACTCCCAGAATTAGTATGGGATGAACTTGACAGAAAAGTGAAACCTTTCCATCCAAAAAATGAAAAAGATCTCTTACTCAGTCATTGAAAAAAAGAATTGAATCAATTATCATAAATTATACTTTGAGAAACTTTTGCAACGAATGCCAAAAATTTGTGCCACAGTAATCAAAATTTTATTTTTTATTCCCGGAGTTGTTTTTTCTGTTTTCTTTTTGAATTTGTAGGTCTGATGAATTGAATCGTATTTACGATTCCAATGGAATAAATTATGACCATGGAATATTAGTGTTTAAGGCTTTTTATTATTATTATTATTATTATTATTATTATTATTATTATATATATATATATATATATATATATATATATATATATATATATATATATATATATATATATATATATATATATATATATGGTACACTAGCTGAGAGATAAGAAAGGCCATAGTTATAACAAGAGAACTCCGATGGACAAAATAATGTGTTCTTACCTTATGCACATAAAGAAGGCCGGAGAGCATATCTGCTGAAATGCCAAGAATATCTTGGTCTTTTCTTCACACCGAAGCCAATTCCTTTTTCTATTGGTCAAAATAAATTTTCTCATAGGCTTGCGAATTTGAAAACAGTGAGGAAAAGAGAGCTATTTTTATTTCGTATTCACATGTTGCAGTGGGGTACAAATCCGAAAACATATACAAACTCATGAGAATCAACTTTTAAGGCAGATAAACGAATGTTTGAAATATCGGCTTTTAGTTTCGAATCCTGATTAATGAGATCTGGAAAGATTTATTGTCACTCTTTACGACCAAGTGTGTTTTTCGTTTCATTCAGATTTTATGAGACCACAAAATTTTATCTTAATTTATTTGTAATAAATTAATATTGACCTTTATATTTAGTGAAGTATAGTGTTCGTTTAACTTTCCTCCTACCTTCCTAATTAATATAAAACGCACTTGGCCTCTCATGTGACCATTAACAGCCAGTCAGCGTAAAGCTCACTGTACAGAAGACAGTCTTTGAGACGAAGAGAAAATACTTACTGATACATGAGAAAAACACAGCCTCTATATGACAGGCTGTATTTATGAGTAAGGAGGGAATTCCGTAATATTCGCTAGCTTTCCTTTTAATAGTCGGAGAGAAGGCATGTAACATTTTTCTACACTTTGTTCGTGTTGTGACCAAGTAAATGGTTAAGAAATAACAAACCAGTGTTGCAGATATATCATATATTAAACAGTAAATACAACAGAAGAGTATTACACGACTAATGAGTGTGTGTCGGTTGACCCAGCGTTCAATCTGTCCCCGAACGCTTTCACTCTTAATAGTCTTATAGTAGGCCTGAAGAGTCCAACATAGACTCTTTAGAGGGAAGACACAACAACAGTTTCTAGGAAATATAAATTTATTTACATTCTTTCGACTTTTCTCTGATCATGTCTTATTTTTAATGTTTGGGTAGTACATGTACCTCTGATAGTTACTAAAAAGCTGTCTCTATATATATATATACAGTGTAACTCGGATATAAAAAATTGTCGGGACCGGAGAAGAAGTCTCTTATATCCGGGTTTGGTCTATTATATATACATTAACACAGGCTCTAATTTGGGACCAGAGAAAATATCTCTTATATCTGGGTTTCTCTTATATCCGGGTCTCTTATACCGGGTTACACTATATATATATATATATATATATATATATATATATATATATATATATTTGGTTGACCCAACAAAAGCATACAGTGAACTCCCTTCTATGAGTTTGCAAACCCCCTGACGCATATAGCAAAGAGATCGATAACTCTGGTAGGAAGAAATGGACAGTCAAATAGATAGACTGATATTACATCCTGATTCTAATTACAAACACCAGATTTAGCTTAAGCAGCTTATCATGATGGACAATGAAGTGAAGCCATTGTAATCAAATCGAACCTGGATTTCGGATAAGTTAGTTCGACCACTTCGACCAGATGCAGACGTCCGTGCTGTACATCTCGGCATAGAACATCTGGCATGGAACCTCCACGCCATCAAAACGCGGCCACTGAATGAGTAGGATGTCACGTGACGCAGTCATGAGTTGTTCAACAGCGAACGGAAATGTATTTCGGCTTTGGAACGATTGTTTTAGAATGAATTGGCAGGATGGACGATAAAGTTACCTACACTGAAGTAGAGCAGATAAAGGCCCAAAGAAATTGACATAGATAGATGAACAAAACTGATAGATAGATAGATAGATAGATAGATACATACATACATACATACATACATACGTACATACATAGACAAATGAGCAGGCTGTGCTGGATAGATAGAGAGAGAGAGAGGGAGGGAGAGAGAGAGACGGATAAGAAGGTTGTGCTAGATAGAGAGAGAGAGAGAATGCCTAAATATATGATACCCTACGAAACTTAAAGGCTCACTCTCGGAGATACACGGGTAGATTTGAACAGACGTTAATAAAAGATAGATGTTAATGATAAACCTAAAAATAGCTATGCGGAAATATTAAGCATTTATTGACCGAGCAGCCAGTGTTACCGTCGGTTGGAATTCATAAAATCGTTCAATTAAAACAATTTTTCATGGAAATAGGTTTCTCAACTCAAGTCCATTAAATGTTAAGCCGAAGAAGAAGAATCTAAAAAAGAAGAAGCCAAAGAAAAAGAACCTAAAGAAGAAACTAAAGAAAAAGAAGCTAAATAAGTAGAAGCAAAAGAAAAAGAAGAAGGTAAAGAAAAAGCTAAAGAAGAAGAAGCTAAAGAAGAAGCCAAAGAAAAAGAAGCTAAGAAAGAAGAAGCTAAAGAAAAAAGGAAATGCTCAAGAAGAAGCTAAAGAGAAAAGGCTAAAAAAGAAGAAGCCAAAGTAAAAGAAGAAGCTAAAGAAGAAGCTAAAGAAGAAAAAGCTACGAAAGAAGTAGCCAAAGAAGAAGAAGAAGGTAAAGAAGAAGCTAAAAAAGAAGAAGCCAAAGAAAAAAGAAGATAAAGAAGCCAAAGAAAAAGAAGCTAAATAAAAAGAAGCCAAGGAAAAAGAAGCTAAGGAAGTAGAAACCAAAGAAAAAGGAGAAGCTGATGACGAAGAAGCTTAAGAAGAAGAAGCCAAAGAAAAAGAACCTATTAAAGAAGCTAAAGAAGAAGAAACTAAAGTAGAAGCTAAAGAAGAAGTAGTCAATAAAAAGAAGAAGCTAGAGAAGATGCTAAAGAAGAGGTAGCTAAGAAAGAAGAAGACAACGAAATAGAAGACCCTAAAGATGGAGCTAAAGGAGTTAGAAGACAAAGAAGCTAAAGAAGAAGTTAAAAAAGAAGACGACAAAGAAAAAGAAGAGGCCAACGAAAAACAAAAAGAAAAAGCTAAAGAAGAAGAAGCTAAAAAAGAAGCCAAATAAGAAGAAGCTAAATGAAAAGAAGTTAAATATGAAGCTAAAGTGAAGAAGCTAAAAAAGAAGAAGCCAAAGAAAAAGAAGAAGCTAAAGAAGAAGAAGAGAAAGAAAAAGAAAAAGAAGAAGTTAAAAAGAAGAAGACAAAGAAAAAGAAGAAGCTAAAGAAGAAGGCAAAAAAGTAAAAGCTAAATAAAAAGAAGCTAAAGAAGAAGAAGCCATAAACGAAGAAGCCAAAGAAAATGAAGAAGCTAAAGAAGAAGCTAAAAAAGAAGAAGCCAAAAAAAGAAGAAGCTAAAGAAGGAGAAGCTAAAACAGAAGATGCCAAATAAGAAGAAGCTAAAGAAGAAGCTAAAAAACGAAGCTAAAGGAAAGAAGCTAAAGAAGTTAAATAAAAAGGAGCTAAAGAAGAAGAAGCTAAAAAAGAAGTCAAAGAAAAGAAGAAGCTAAAGAAAAATTAAAGAACAAGTTAAAAAAGAAGAATCCAAAGAAAAAGAAGTAGCCAACGAAAAAGAGGAAGCCAAAGAAAATGAAGAAGCTAAAGAAGAACCTATAAAAGAAGAAGCCAAAAAAAGAAGAAGCTAAAGAAGAAGCTAAAGAAAAAGAAGCTAAAGAAGCTAAATAAAAAGAAGTTAAAGAAGAAGAAGCTAAAGAAGAAGCTAAAAAGGAAGAAGCCAAACAAAAAGAACCTAATGAAGAAGCTAAAGAAGAAGTTCAAGAAGAAAACAAAGAAACTAAAGAAGAAGAAACTAAAAAGAAGATCCAAAGAAAAAGAAGAAGCTAAAAAGAAGAAGAAGCTAAAGAAGAAGAAGCTAAAAAAGAAAGAAGTCAAAGAAAAAGAAGAAGACCCTAAAGAAGAAGCTAAAGAAGTTAATGAAGACGAAGCAGCTAAAGAAGAAAGAGCTAAAGAAGAAGTTAAAGAAGAAAACGATGAAGCTAAAGAAAAAGAAAAGCTAAAATGAAGCTAAAGAAGAAGAAGGAGTGGGAGAAAGAAAGAAAGAAAGAAAGAAAGAAAAAAGAAGAGTGCTTGAACGTGTTAGTCATAATTTGCATATGCTTGAAATGATGAGATGTTATTCTTATTTACATTCTAATATCCTCATCTTTTTGTTATTATCACGACATTTTGTCTATTGTGCCCTCAGAAGAAGAAAAAGTATCTACATAAAATAAACTTTTTAGAGTTACGAAATATAAGATCATTATTTTACGCTCAGACTAATTTCCAAGATGTCCGTTTCCTTTCATTTTTTTGTTCTCTAATATAAACTTAGAAACTACCCGCTTAAAATTATCGGTCAACAGCACAATGCTATGTTCGCGTTTCATATGAAAACCCAGAACAAAAAATACTTTTTCTCTTAAACATTTATTATTATTTCTTTATTATTATTGTACCAATATAAATAAGAGCTTCGGTAACGTTGACAAACCTTCTTCTTGTGAACGTTCTTTTTTGTGTTCTGAGTAAATTTGCTATTTTGCTGTGCCATCTTGACTTGAATCAGCTCCGCCATTTTGTTTCCGATCATTTCCCGCGCTTTTATTCACTTAAAAGAGCTACCATTATTTTTTTTAACGTATCTTTGACTTTTGATTTTTTGTTATCTGTCTATATTTCTGAGATGAGGTATTGTAATTATTTATATTGTTCGGACTGTTGTCTTCATCTCTATTTCCACATTCCCGTCGTTTAGGCCGTTTTACGGTCCGACCGGATCGTACAACGATCGAAAGGTCGTGAATATGGCAGTAAAGAGAACAACAATACGAACAATGTAAATAATGTAAATGATTGTCCGTTGTTTTTGTTTTTCTTACTTATTTATATATATATATATATATATATATATATATATATATATATATATATATATATGTGTGTGTGTGTGTGTGTGTGTGTGTGTGTGTAGCTGGCCACTCGTATTTGAGCATAGCCGTCTACTAGGGCGGCTAGTCAAACCCTATTGCAGACGCTTGTTCAAGCGCTTATGGGTTTATTCAACACCCACAGAGCCCACCTATGGTTTATACTGCAACTGACCAGACCTTAGTTACAGTTTCCGGGAAAGAGCGTGTTATGTAGCGTGATCAACAGTTTGAAAAAGGCGAGCACGCTCAAGCACTCGGCCAAGATGACTTGCGACTTCATGCCAGCACAGCTCTCGATGGCCCCCAAAGGTTCCGTCTACACACACACACACACATACATATATATATATATATATATATATATATGTGTGTGTGTGTGTATGTGTGTGTGTGTGTGTGTGTGTGTGTTGTTCTCTAACCACAGTACAGAAACTGCATTGTTTTACTTCCCTTTGTTTACCCCTTTTTATTTTAGGTACTTTTTAGATTGCTCATCGTTTTTAATCACTTTCTGTTAGCCTTAGTTAGCACCGGTTCTGTAAAACCATGTGGTTCTTAGTATGTTCATCATCGTGTAGGATCAGTCTACCCTGATTAAAAGTGAAAAATTGTAATGTTTTTGTTCCAAATGGGATGGGAGGGTTTCTTTCAGTTGTAAAGAAGTATCCTCTTTTACTTTGTCTAATGCGGCATCTTTTTGTTGTTCATCAACAATTAGGTCGAAGGTAAGGATTTCAGAATCGATTGATTGCATTCTGGAGCGCAAGAATGTATCTGCCACTATGTTATCTGAATCTTTAATATGACGGATATCTTAAGTAAATTGGGATATTTAATCCAGTTTGTCGGGTATCTCTTGTGTATATTTTTCTGCATTTACGTGTTAGACGTGAGTTGGTTTGTGATCAGTGAAAACAGTAAAATTTCGTCCTTCGAACAGATGTCGGAAATACTTTATGGATAAGGAAATTGCGTGTAATTCTCTCGAGAAGGTATTATATTTTGCGTTGTATTAGAGCGTTGTTTCAATTTTATTTAGAAAAAAAGATATTGGCTTTTCAGAGCCATTTTGATTCTGATGTAGAACTTCTCCAAATGAATCTCCTGAGGCGTTAGTCGTTAATGTGAGTGGTAAGTTATCATCATCAATAATACAGGAGAGTCTAGTAAAATCTGCTAACGCTTTTTTAGCGTCATGAAATGCAGTTAATGCTTCTCCGTCGACAAGTATTTTTGCTTTCTTATTCTTTTGTTTTTGCAAATTGTTTGTGAATGAGGTTAAAATTCTGGAACAACCTGGAATAAATCTGCGGTAGTAGTTTATTAAACCCAGAAATCTTCGCCGTTGTCGTAGTGATGTTAGATGCGGCAAATGTTGTATTGCTGCTAATTTCTCTGGAACCGGTGTGATTCCGTGTTTGCCGGTCATATGGCCAATGAAATTCAATTTTGAAACAGCAGAATCAGATTTGTTTACATTGATTTTTCTACCCGAAATGTGTCAGTCTCTAGAAAATTTGTATATGGTTTTGATGTTCTTTGCTATCTAACACTTTCACCCCCAGCCCCTCAACCTCCGACGGCTTACTCTCTGGGTTGAGGTGTCTACTCGGTCTTAACCAAACTTAAGGTCCCCTTAGCATCCGTAGATCATTCGACCGGTCCACTGGTGTAATCCTGCTTCCTGCCCACGTTGTGTATGGTTTGATCCAGAAAGCAGAAGTGATGTTCATCCATTCACGGTCGACTGAAGATGTAGACACGGCTGGAGAGTCTGTGCTAAGAAATTTAGAATGCACCAAAAATATATATCCGCAGAAATCCGGACAAACAACTATTCAATGGTTGAATTGTTAATGTCTTTTATATAGCAGAAAAGAATAGTATAGAAAAGAAACGGGTTACAGAAAAGAAAATAATTGACGTAAAAACTCATACACTGGATTCTAGACAGAGAGAGAGTGGTTTGTGATTAGCTTGTTGTGAAATCGTCTCAGAACGATATACGACTCTTGCGATAGAGAGATAAAGATTTCTGTGCGTGGCTTAAAGTTTATAGTTGCGTTCCTCCTCAGCGATAGTAACAGTAGTAGTAATCTTTGTGGTAGCAGAAGCATCGGTACTTATATTAACAGTACATGTTAGCGGGGGTTTTGTTCCAAATCCCTGACGTCACTTCCAGTCTCCGATATCTCTCCACCCAGCTCGACTGTACTTGACGACAGATGAGCCCAAAAACAACTTTTTGATTATTGTAGCTTGTTTGACGTTTACTTTTCCAGTGGTGGTAATAATAGTAGCAGTAGCTGTCTTAGATTGTTGGAGTGATTCGCTTCTTCGTACTTATATCAATGAAATATGTTAGCGGAGCTTTGGTTCCAATCTCTGACGTCACTTCCAGTCTCCGACCCCTCACTACCCAGCTCTTCTGCACTCGACGGCATACGAGCTAAGCACTGCCAACAGATTTCTGTGCGCGTTTATATAGATAAACCTGGCTGATCATAAATCGACCCTTGGCCCGCATATGATTATCACGAGTGCTGCCTTCAACCAAAATCATGTGAATTTCAAAGATCCTCTTAGCCTTAGTAAGCTTTATTTCAAATTTTAACCGATAAAAATTATCTCGATCATCTTTCATTGTCTTCCTAATGACCCAATTTCAAATGGGCTACATCAGATTCCCATCAGTAAACAAAATTCTTCTGATCTAATTTCGCTGTTCAAATCTACTGCAATTTCAATTTTAAAAAAATACATATATATATATATATATATATATATATATATATATATATAATGTGTGTGTGTGTGTGTGTGTGTGTGTGTGTGTGTGTGTCTGTGTGTGGTTCCCAAACACTCTCTGTTACACTATCTGCACTAGCGATAAGAACGTCATCGAATAAACAAAAGCAAAAGTCAATCCTCTAAGAACGTCGTCGATAACTCTCTTAAAATTTTAGACAGCATTATGTAACTCAAATGGCATCCTCGTGAACTCATAAAGTCCGAAAATAGTGGTCATCGCTGCTTTCTTTATGTCTTCTTCTGCTACTGGAATTTGGTAGTCTGCCTTAACCAAATCCAGTTTCGGGAAAACTGTTGTCCCATGTAAACCTATGGCGAAATCGTGTAAAGGTGGGATTGGGTATTTATCCGGAACTGTTTTTGCGTTTCCTGAAATCCCCACTAAGTTGGCTTGAGCCTGTGTGTGGGTTTGAAACCATGTGTAGTGGAGAAGCGTATGGGCTACTTGAAGGACGTTTGGTGACTTATTGTAACATATTGTCTTTTGCTATTTGTATTTCTCTCGATGCAATCTGCGTGATGATGTGTTTGTAGGTGGTCCATTTGTGATATAATGTTTGTAGGTGGTCCATTTGTGATATAATGTTTGTAGGTGGTCCATTTGTGATATAATGTTTAACATTGTGACGAATTTCGTTTGCATGTTTAAAGGTGTAGTAAGAGTAGGAATATTTTTATCAATTCTTGCACTCCATTGGCAGTTGGGATTGCAGAACTAATTCCTGTTGATGTGTAGTGTGTGGCGATTCCCTTTGTCTCTAAGTCTGTGTTACTGTCGATGAGAGAGTGTGTCGTCATATTCAGTGATAGGTCGAAATGAGATTTTAAAAACTCCGCTCCTAGAATTGGTGTTTTCACTTGCGCTTGTGTGAAAATCCATGGAAAAGATCGTCGTAATCCCAATTTGAGCGTTAGTGATATATCTCCGTATGTATCGATTTTTTATCTATTTGCAGCCTGTAGTGGGTGTATGTGGCTAGTGTATAATTTTGGTTAGGATCTGGTGGAATAACACTGATTTGTGCACCGGTGTCGAATAAAAATAAATATCCAGTATTTCTATCCCGGATATAAAATAAACGACATTCTTGTCCCATTCTAGCAGTTAAGGTTGTCTTTACTTGCTGCCGGAGTAATCGTTTCCCTGATGTTGTGTAGAAGCGTGGGAGGTCCTTGTATTGAAGTTGCATGATTCTGTGCACTTCTTTGCATCTTTTCCAAAACTTATAATGATACCAACAGGTATCGTAGGTAAGTCCGTTCTCTGGAGGATGAGTTCGATCTGCTCCGACTTCCTCTGTACAGTGAGTAGGATCGATTTTTGATCTCTGATCGAGAACGCTGACATTTTTGCCTTCATACCAAACTCTGTACTTGTTTGGTGAGGTTGGCTATATTTTGGTGTATCTGAGACATTAATTCTGACCTGTCAGTTAGTGTTGCTGTAGTTGTTCGTATATGTGATGTTTCCATGTATTTCGTCCGCTATTTCTGATACTCTCTCTCTAACTCTAAATCATCGGGCGAGAAATTCGAGTATCTGTGTTGTGTTTGTTTGTAGTTTGTCCGTCCATAATTTTTTAACACTGCTTCGGACATGGTATTGGCTTCTAATAACGATCGCATTTTCCCAAGATGTGAAGGTTTCATGTGTCCCAGATTCAAATTATTGAATAGATCGTGTAACCTTCTCTCATTCGATTTTCCGACACGCTTAATGATTGCATTTTTCAACGTGTCGTAAGGTTTTTCTTCACTGGCTCTCGCTTTGAATAAGGTATGTACATGTATATTTGACTATGAACATATATAGAGCCTTGTGAGTTTCTTGTTTTCAGCAGAAAAATAATGATCGCCTCGTGGTTACCAACATGTCCATGGAGATACATATAACGTGTGCTTCTTTTAGGAAAAATAAAAAAATGTCTTCTGGAATACCCACAATAAAAATGGCGAACTCGGTATGTGAGCGCACGTGAATAAATGAAATGAAATAACAAGAACGAATTTATCTACAAACAAATGATAATGTATTAACAACCCAAAGATAATGATGTGTGTAACAAAAGAATGTGAAAAACTTTTTGATCCAAAGGATGTGAAATGAGTGAATATGCCTGCGTACGTGTGTTGTGTGTGTGTGTAGTTTGTCATGTGTTTCCCAATGGGAACGCATTTTTCCGTGAGAGACTTACATGTTGACGTGTAAATGGAAAAATTAAGAAGAGACGATGAAAAATTATCGCAGAGTATTTATAATGCCGGAGAGCGTCCACTAGTAGCGGTTTCAGAAAATAAGTGAAGTTAACCCCATAATACTCCCCTCTAGATGGGTAGTAGATAGTGACTAGTTTATTTGGAGTTCAAACTTACGGACGTAGTCGGAAGCATAGCCCGTGAGTGTACTGTCCAATCAAATTCCAGAAATCATTTGTTTCATGAAACCATCTTTTATACGTTTATTTTATGTTTGTAGCTCTATATGAAGAAACATTTTCAGCTCTTGCTTACTCCTTATAAATTGTCCCCGGATGTAACTTTTCATGTAACTTTCTCCCTTTTCGTTGAAAACTTAAACATATTCATGGAGCAGACTATATAGATATTCGTGTAAAAATGCATTCGCTACCTTCTTTTACCCATTTACTCAAATCGTCTTACTTCTTTGTTCAAACTCCGGCTGCTTTTGTCATATTCCTTGTTACCCCTTTATTTGAGTGTTTTTCAAACTATCTAGTTTTGTATGTGTATATATTTCTTTTTCTAGTTTTACCCTTTGGGCTTTTTATAGACCTACTGATAAACGGGACTTCGTCTTCAGAGTCCTAATTGCGTTAAGGTGTTTATCTGGCTGTCTTTAGGTATGCATGCGTATGAGACGCACGTGTACTCTGCAGGAAGAACTCACACACACACACACACACACACATATATATATATATATATATATATATATATATATATATATATATATATATATATATATATGGCCAGGTTTTTAAATTAAAAGTATTTCATCAAAAAATGTTCTGAACTTCCTGAACGAAAATTCAATCCTCTTGAAATCACTTGCCAATCCATGACCGACTTTCCCTGAACGAAAAATAACCAATTATTCAGTTATTCTTCTCTGCTCAAAACACTACCATGGCGTCCGACATTAATGTCAGCTTATGTCAGCGAATTATCGATTGATTTAATAATGTACCTTGGTTTTCTCTTGAAGATTTTCCAAAGAAACCTTTCACTTGCAGTCATTTCTGCCGTCACATGAAATGGGTTACACGTCAAGACGTCATTCAAAAACAAAATACCAGCTTCAACCCAACTGTTATTCCTTTCAGGTGAAATTTTACCAAAATACAAATGTGTTGTCTCGTCTGATTGTGATAGAAGAAAACGCCCTGTTGTTGTTATTTTTAATCGCATTAAATGAAAAAAATGTCAGTTATTAAATGTTTGTCTAGCATGTCTTTCATCTTAATTTCAGTTACTTTTTATCGCAGCTACCAGATCGTTATTCTACAACCGCTAGTAAGTAACAGGGATAAGAAATAAAAGTAAAAACATCCGACGAGATTCGAACCTTCATTCGCTTTCTGATCCGCGTTACTTGCTAACAACAATCCGAAGATTACGTTAAAAAGATTACATCTTTCTCCACAACATATCTCGCTTTCTGTTTCTCTCTCTCTCTCCCTCTCCCTCTCTCTCTCTCTCTATCTATCTATCTATCTATCTATGTTTATCTATCTATCTGTGTACTATGTCCTTTCAGATATGTATGATCATGGCTCTCCATAATTTCCAATCATTGCTGCGTTAAGTAAATCTTCTTCCTTTACGAAACCTTTTTGTCTTCGGTTACTCGTTGTTTTTCCTTGTTTCGTTTGCATTCATGTTTCCTTTGAATGTTATATTCTCCAAGCCTTCTTTCTACATTATGTGTTCGAAAAAGTTCAGCTATCTCTTTCTGACTATTTCTTTTTCTCCTTAAGACATTATGTACCTCTAAGCGTTAATTGCAAGAACTACATCTCCGTGACATCAGTTTTTTCATATGTGAGGAAATTGTCCAGCATTCTCCATTTCCATACTAGATATTATACTGCTGAAGAAAATTAAATGTCGGCATTAAATGACCTCTAAGGAGTTGATATGCCGCTAAACAAACAAACAAAAACCAATGCCATTCATCACTCTTGTCTTTGTTTCTAAAGACATTTCCGATCCGTTAATACCTTACTCAGATTCTGAAAAGTATCATTCTCTATTTCTAAGATAATGGTGATGGTAATATTAACCGTTTCCCTGCATAGAACAATTCAAAGAGGAGGGCAGAAAAGGATCATTCATAATAGAAAAATATATGACACTACAAAGATGGAATTATAAAGATTATTACTACAAAGATGGAATTATAAAGATTATTACTACAAAGATGGAATTATAAAGATTATTACTACAAAGATGGAATTATAAAGATTATTACTACAAAGATGGAATGAATACATCCGAGAGATTTTCCATGACAGCAGAGTAGAGAAACGAACAAAACATAAAAACAATTAAAAAAAACCCTGATGAATCTGGTGTAAACCTCCAATCTCCTGATCAAAGGCTTTGCTGCCGGGTGTAGTTTATCGTCATATCCAGGACACTGAATGTTAGGCTTCGAGGGCAAATCAGTTTGTTTCTTCATTTGTTTCGTTCTATTGGTTCTCTCCTTTCGATATCTAAAGAAAAGGAGATTGTCATTCACAGCTGCATTCAAATTAACTTTGATTAATTATGCAAAACGATACACCGTGATTTCTTCTTCCGATGTGTTCAGCTCGTTCCTATTTAAAACAATATAGACTGATTTAAAAAAATATCAAACTGAATTTTTGTTCAATAAAAATTGTTCAAATAGATCTGTAGAATTTTTTCCACCAAAAACTTTGTTTTCAAAATAAGAAAACAAATACTGTAGTGAAGCTGCGAGGGTGTATCGTTAGTCATTTTATACTGTTGATTTGATTTTTGTTTGGAGGTTAACTATTTATCCATAGCTGAGACCCCAACAGGTGTTACTACTCCGGGTCAGTATGGACCTAGGAACAACAGCAGTTAAGAGGCAGTTAAACTCTCCTCAAACCCCCACCAATCTCTCGATCACAGGCCTTGCTGCCGGATGTAGTTTATCGTCATACCCAAATAAAAAACTTCACGCTATAAGGATGTACTACTACCGACAAATAATGACAGTACTCAACAGAATATGTGTGCAAAGAGAAAGAATAGGAATGTTTAGCTATAATAAAAAAGAGACGGCTGAAACGCCTGGGAGATATAATGAGGAAAGAGGACATGGAAGATTTAATACTCACAAGAGATAATGGATGTTAGAGGAAAAAATGAGTAAACTGCTTATCAAACAGGGAGAGAAAAAAGGTCAAAAGTGATTTAGAGTAGCAAAAGACAGGCAGTTGTGGAGAGACATGATCGCCCACGCATTGCAGATAAAAGAAGAAAAACAATAGAAAAATAGATTAAATATTTTGAGAGAAAAAAAGAAAAAAAAGGCGAGAAAGAAAGAAAGAAAGAAAGAAAGAAAGAAAGAAAGAAAAAGGAAGAAATAAAGTCTGTCTATATTTCTGAGATGAGGTATTATGTACAGTATTTACATTAGTCGGACTATTGTCCTCATCTTTGTCGCCATATTTGTCACAACGTTTCGGCCGTTGTACGCTCCGGCCTTCTTCAGGTGGTTGGAATTTCGAACCGAACCCTTTATTTCGATCACTGGCGTAGACTGTTCTAGTTCCACGAGCCATGTTTGATGGATGTCAGTTATCAGTTATCTCCTGGTAATTTTCCCTCTGAAAGTTCTCAACTGCCTGAACCGGGTATTGAACTCAGACTCTTTGTGTCTGTCACTGGATCTAACCAACGCCTTTATCCACTGTACCATGTGTCCTTGAGGACACATGGTACCCGGTTCAGGCAGTGGAGAACTTTCAGAGGGAAAATTACCAGGAGATAACTGATAACTGACATCCATCAAACATGGCTCGTGGAACTAGAACAGTCTACCCCAGTGATCGAAATAAAGGGTTCGGTTCGAAATTCCAACCACCTGAAGAAGGCCGGAGCGTACAACGGCCGAAACGTTGTGACAAATATGGCGACAAAGATGAGGACAATAGTCCGACTAATGTAAATACTGAAAAAGTAAAGATCGTAAAACGATTTTAACTAAAAAGAGGACAGAAGGAAGGGAGAAATTAAAGAACTAAAAACAGAAGTAATGAAGGAAACGCATAAAAGTCCTGAAGTTAAAACGTTAAAAGAGAAAAGAAAAGTGAATAAATATGTTAAAATAAAGAAGTATCATGAAAAAGAAAGAAAGACAGAAAGAAAGAAAAAGGAAAGAAAGAAAAACGAAGGAAAGAAAAAGGAAGGAAAGTGAGGATGAAAGAAATAAAGAACTTTAAAAAAGAAAGTCATTCAGAAAGAAAATGGTAGGAATGAATGAACATGAAAACAAATCTGAAGATAAAGAACATGAAAAAGAAAGAATGAGCGTTAAAAGGTAATTTTAATCATATCACCCCAAACAAGGCAAGAAAATCACTAACACACGGGACGGGTAATGAATGCCAAAGAACATGAGAAAAACATTATTAAGTAGCGAGAAAAATAAAAGAACAAATTTAAGAGGACAAAAGATAAAGATTGAAATTGCATTTCAATTTTTGAAGATCAAACTTGACTGGCAAGCAAGAAGATGGAAGGGTTTTCCACACGCAAGATGTACGAGAAAAGTATCTGTTCACTTAGAAGTTACGTTTACATCTAGGCATTGCTACTGTAAAATAATGAGATCTTCCCACCAATCTACTAATGTGTTTAAATCGATAGGGTCCAGGTACTATAAAGGAGAGATCATCCGAACAATTACCATAATATATATATATATATATATATATATATATATATACTATGCAGTAGTATCTGTCTATATTTCTGAGATGAGGTATTATGTACACTATTTACATTATTCGGACTATTGTCCTCATTTTTGTCGCCATATTTATTACAACGTTTCGGACGTTGTACGCTCCGGTCTTCTTCAGGTGGTTTGAATGTCGAATGTTATTTTGCTCACTGGGGTAGACTGTTCTAGTTTCACGTGCCATGTTTAATGGATGTCAGTTATCAGTCATCTCCTGTTAATTCCCTTCTGCAAGTTCTCCACTGCCTTTTATAATACCCAGAAATTCATACACGGGTCTCCTCAATGACACATGGCACAGTGGATAAAGGCGTTGGTTAGATCCAGTGACAGGACCCAAGGAGTGTGAGGTTCAATACCCGGTTAAGGCAATAAAAAACAGTCACGTTGATTTTGGTTAGTAAACAGAAGACAATCAGAACATGGAATTACAACTATAGCTGTTTAATATTACGTCCTTTCCTCACTATCCTTCTGGCCAGCCCAGCCGAAAATTTGGCCCTCTCTCGAAAATCTGCCCCCTCTCATTGTAAATGAGGATTGAACTAATTTTTAATGTGAGTAAATGCTCTTCTAGTAATGGGCCCAAACTGGACTTGTGATTTGAATGAATTTTAAATATCAATAAATTTTCCGTTAATTTGCACTCGTTGTTTGTATAGATTTGATGCGGAAAATTAAACTGAAGATATTAACTTTATAAGTCCCTGAAATTCATACACAGATGTCCTCAAGGACACATGGCATAGTGGATAAAGAGTGTGAGTTCAATACCCGGTTAAGGCAGTGGAGAACTTGCAGAGGTGAATTAAAAGGAGATAACTGATAACTGACACCCATTAAACATGGCACGTAGAACTAGAACAGTCTACCCCAGTGAGCGAAATAAACGGTTCAGTTCGACATTCCAACCACCTGAAGAAGGCCGGAGCATACAACGACCGAAACGTTGTAATAAATATGGCGACAAAGATGAGTACAATAGTCCGAATAATGTAAATAGTGTACTATGTCTTTATAGAAAAAACATGGTAAAGCTACATTACGGCGGCGGAAAAGTAACTGAAGTCAAGATGCCAGGTTAGGACCAATAATATTGTAGATTCTTCTTTGGATTATATCAAGGATGTTTGCATATATGGCAGGAGTGCCAAACTATATGTAGCAGCAATATTCAAAGCATTAGCGAATGCTAGACTTGTAAATAGACAGATTCTGTCGAGAGAAAAAAACAAGCAGTACAGGAAATGGCGAAACAGAAGAAGAGAGAAAGAAAAGAATGTATGAATGGCAAAGAGAAAGGGACTGAGAGAATGAAAAAGGAGAAAATAAAGATAATAAATTTACAAACAAATGAAGATTTTCAGAGAATTCACCAAAAAAAAAATGACAGTGATACACACGATCTGAGTTAGTTGTTCTTCTTTACAGGTGAAGATTTTCAATATGACACGAAAACACCTGAACGGGCCACTGTTAATTATATCCATTAGATCAGAAATCCTCTGCTGGTGTTCTGCAAAAAAAAAAAAAGACATAATGTGAAAGACGAAGATGCACAGTCTACTATATTAGCTATCATGAAAAGAAAAGACAGATTCCGTCTCCTAGGCAACAAGGAAAGCCGACCACGCAAAAATCAAAACGCTTTACCGTCTTTTTCTTATAGCCAGCGCGAACAACGAGCCAGAAAATGTACACGTTGTAAGCAGAAAAACATCCGCCTACACAAAGAAAATTGAAATTAAAAAATGTATTGAAGAAAGCACAATGCGCATGGCCATTACGAGATCTAAATATGAGTCTATGCAAATCGAAGAAAATGTCCCATTTTCTTAAGGATGCCTTGAGAGCTTCTTTTTCTTCAGATGTAACGACAGACACACAATCCGTACATATATATATATATATATATATATATATATATATATATATATATATATATATATATATACAAATATATATATACAAATATATATATATATATACATATATACAAATATATATATATATATATATATACATATATATATATATATATATATATATATATATATATATATATATATATATATGAAGAAATATAGTCTTATGGTGTGCTATATTTATGGGATAAAGTACTCAATATCAGAGATAGAGCGTGTGTAAATATAAAAGTGAACATTGAAGTCAACACTTAGAGGCGACAGTTTCATGCGACACGCAATCGTCAGGCTACGATTGCGTCTAGCATGAAATAGCCTATCGCCTGTATATATATATATATATATATATATATATATATATATATATATATATATATATATATATATATATATATACCGAGATCTACTCGGAGTCGGTTAATTTCAAATCTAGGAGACGTTAACGACTTCAATACCAAATCAAAAACTTTCTGGTCATAAGATCTAATAATAACATGGGTGTGTCACTTATTCCGAATTAAGACGCCTACCATAAAGAGGCGAAAGGTGTGGTCTGAATAAATTTTTCTCTTTTTCAATAATCTAAATTGTATATATGTATGTGTGTGTGTGCTTATATATATATATAGATAGATATATATATATATATATATATATATATATATATATATATAGATATATAGATATATATTAGCTCAACCCATAAGTTCTGTCCGAATTTTGAATAAAGAAAACAAGTGACCAAATGTTACATTTAATTACAGATTCAATCAACAATGTATTTTCCCTGGTTATCTATGACTTCCTTTCATCTATTAACAAGCTTACTAATTCCATTACTGTAAAACTCTTTTGGCTTTGATTCGAAGAACTCACAAATGTCAGTTTTTAACCTCTTCCAGTGTTACAAAAGCTGTTTCTTCCAAATGATTCTGTAAGCTACGAAACAAATGGTAGTCTGAAGGAGAAAGGTCGGGATAATATGGTAGATGAGGAATTTTCTCCCAACCAAGTTCTTCGATCTTTTGTGATGTGATTCTTGCTGTGTGTGTTCGCGCATTGTCCTGATGAAACATCACCTGTTTTCGATTCACTAGAGCAGGTCTTTTTTCCTCAAAGCTTGGTTCAAACGCTCTAATTTTTGACAGTATATTTGAGTATCAATTGTTGCATTAGGTGATAAGAATTCAAAGTGGATTATTCCTTGGCAATCCCACCAGATTGAAAGAAGAACCTTTTGCCCATGAAGTTCCCTTCTCGGCTGTGGCTGGGGTCCTTCCCCTTTACCAAGCCGCTGTCTACGATACTTAACATTTCGATAAAAGATCCATTTTTCGTCGCCAGTCACAAGTCTATCCAAAAAAGGTGAAACAAGTTGGCGAGAATGGAGAGAAGAGCAGATGTCAACTCGGGATTTGAGGTTGTTTTCAGACAATTCATGAGGCACCCATTTTCCAAGTTTAGGAACTTTTCCAAGTTGTTGAAGATGACGGTGAACAGTTGTATGGTTTCAACTGAGAACCACTGCCAATTCCTCAACTGATAAAGCAGGATTTTCTTCAAGGGCTGCTTCAAGAAGCTTTTCATCAAACTCAACTAAACGTCCGGTTCGATCTTCATCTTCAAGGGTGAAATCTCTACCTCTGAATTTTGCAAACCATTTTCTGCAAGTTCTTTCATTCACACATTCCTCTCCATAAACTTAGTGAATGTTTCTAGCCGCTTCGGCTGCTGAGTTTCCTTTCTTGAACTCATAAAGCATTATGTGCCTCAAGTGATTCTTGGGTACTTCCATGTTAGCAGGGTTTTAATCAAACAAAATTTAATTTTATTGTTCTCTGAAATAACATTTGATCAGTTTAAATGCATCTAAACATAAAAATAATGTTCAGCTCCATTAGACATTATAAAATACATTTTAAATTTTGTTTATTTTAACAAAAAGTTAAAATTCGGACAGAACTTTTGGGATGACCTAATAAAAGTTAACATTGAAGTCAACACTCAGAGGCTGTTTCATGCTTAACACGATTGCGTCTAGCATGAAACAGCCTGTCGCCTCTGAGTGTTGATTTCAATGTTCACTTTTATATTTATATTTACATATGCTCTATCTCTGATATTGAGCACTTTATCCCATAAATATAGTACACTTTAAAACTATACACTGTAAATATGGTTGCTCCGTTAGCCGTGTTCACCCACGATGAACAAAGAGCAGTGGTCCGAATCTGCAGAGAACATGCTACCTCATCGATGATAATCACCGGTTCCCCTTTACCATCTCTCGAGCATGCTCAACCTCTTGTCAGTGGTGGAGGTTGACAGATGTCCTGCTTCCTCCTCGTGCGTTACGCATGTCCGGTCACATTTTAAAATTCTCGATTCACGCATGCTCACTTCTAGGCGGTAGTACACTGTCGCCATATAGTGTTAAAAGCCCCCGACGAATTTCAGACCCTGACACACCTTCTGACCAGAGCAATCGGATCACTGTTCTTTGTTCCTCCTGAGTGCGCAGATTATCATATTAGATTATCAGGTACATACATACATACATATTAAAATTTTAAGTTTAATTTAAGATTTCAAGTTTTGGTTTTGAAACATAATAATTTATGTCGCGATGGAAACATATTTTTTTTAATACTTATATTATGCGCTACTGTATATCGAGCAATATTTTTTTTTAAATAAATGCTAAAGAACTATGAATTATAAATCTAACTGTACTTTATTTTTATTTTTCATATATATATATATATATATACATATATATTTTTGTCATCCACAGACAGACTGTTTCGCTGTTTCACAGCTCATCAGTGTGGCTAGACGTCCGGTTACCTCTATCTAGGATCGAAACCCGACTGAATTTGCGTCAGTCGGAACTTCTCCCACTAAGCCGTCAAGTAATGAAATGTTTGGTAATCCGTATGGACAATCCCAAGGAGGATATAAATCAATGAACTCAATGTCAATTCAGAGCAATTATTAATTTAAATAGAAAACAGACAACTTTAAGGGTCCATTGGTTATAATTTATTTTCTCAGGTGTATGATTTTTATCTGGTTCATCAGACCGCACTTCCAAGGGTGAAAAAAAAGGTGTTTAAAGTAAACATAGTTTTTCCTCACTTTTAAGTTGATGTAATGTGATATGAAGAGAGGAGGAGTATGACAGACACGGTCGAAATTAGAGAGGGAAGAGAGAGATAGGAATAATTTTAAATCTATTTTTATTAAGATATTTAAGAGTAAGGGAAGAGGGTTTGGGCCAAACATTAACCTATTTAATAAGTCGTCTCAAGTGCGGTCTGATGAACTAGGTAAAAATCATATACCTGGGGAAATAAATTATAACCAATGGGCCCTTAAAGTTGTCTGTTTCTATTTAAATTAAAATACACACACATACAGTGCTGTTCGATAAAAGTGACTAACCTGATTTTATTTTACTAAATGTTCTCTTCTCCGATGAAACGGAAATTGAGCTAAATTCCAAGGATAAGCTATCTAAAATCCGAAGAAGCTTTGAAAGCTCTTTGAATTTAGCAGTAAATACTGTCAAGGATCCGTTCAGTATAATGTTCTGGGGATGCTTTTCTTTTCATGGAACTGGTTTCTTAAAACCTATTGAAAAGACCCTCAGAAGCGAGCAGTACAAGAGAATTTTAGATTCTTGTCTGTTCCCTTCTGCTGAAAGGGTGCAAATCGACCCCACCAAGCTCATTTTTTCCAGGATAATGCTCCCTGTCCCAAATCAAAATTGATGAAGGAATACTTTGATGAGAAGCAAGTGAGTGTTATGACATGGCCGCCCCAATCTCCTGACCTCAACCTCATAGAAAACTTATGAAGTATTATAAAGTACAGGCTCTCGAGAAAGCAGTTGAGCAACAAAGAGGATTTGATTGTGAATTTCATGTCCGAATGGAATTCAATGCTTGGAGATGAGATTTGCCAGAACCTAATCAAGTCAAGCCAAAAAGCGTTGAAAATGTTATTCAAAATAAAGGAGGACCCATAGATTATTAAATATTTCGAACTATATTACCTATTATAAATAAATTATACCTCTATTATTCTTTATTTAAAGCTGTTCAGTTATGTTTCTATTGATTACTAGTTGCAGGAAATAAGTGAGTGACTTTTTTTGCACAGAGTTTTTTCCCTAAATCTCATTTATATCCAAAATTATCATTATCAGTAGAATACCTTAGGGTGAGTAAACTTTTTTACTAGGTGGTCGGGAAGGGGCCTTTATATTAGTAAGATTAAAAATTAGTTTTACCCCAAAAACAATAGGCGAAAAAATTTATAAGTAAAAAAAATCAGGTGAGTTACTTTTATCGAACATCACTATATATATATATATATATATATATATATATATATATATATATATATATATATATATATATATATATAGGGTTATAACATTTTGACTTTTTATAAAATAATTTAATTTTTTTATTATAATTCGATTAATTTTTGTTCATAAATAATAAAGAAATGTTTAATTCAGTTTATTTTTTTTAAATATCACTCTCAACGCGAAATTTCTCAAATCGTTATATAAATACAATAGTACTATGACTTTCTAAAGCCTTCCAGAACTTCTTGGAACCGTCAAGAAAATCTTGGATCCTTCTAGAAATTCATGGAACTTTCTAGAATTTGTCTATTTGTAAGTTTTCATGTTATGCTATAGCTATAAACTGTTAAATGCGTTAAAGATGCATAAGTACTATCAATTACATCATTAGCAAATTGAAAAATAAAGCTTCTGAAATATCCCAAAATAGGTGAAATTATCGACCACCCTCAATTTGTAGTCATCCACAAATATTGATGGTTCAATGTATGGTAATCACGGGGAAAATTTTGAACAGGACCACTATCTTGTCCTGGCTGATTCTTCTTCTTTATGTACCGTGTCCGCTCAGGATGTAGGCGAATATGGCTCTCCACAATTCCCTGTCCCTTGTAGCACTTAATAAACTTTGTCTTTCTGTTATTTCCTCCAAACCCTGTTCCGACTTCCATTTTCTCAAGCTTATGTATCTTATGCGTTGTTTTCCTCTGCCCTCTTGTCCCGTGAGTATCAGATTTTCCAAGCCCACCTTCCTCATTAAGTACCCCAGAAATTTCAACTGTCTCTTCCTAGTGTTAAGTTTAAGTTTCCTTTTTGTTTCCATTTTCTCTAGATCTTCGCCGTTGCTCACATGTTCGGTCCATAGTATCCTCGGCCTTCTTCTGTAGAACCACATCTCTGTCGCTTCAATCACTTCTTCATCTTTGATCCATTTTCTCGGAGAGTTCACTCATCAAGATAGTGAATGTCATATATATGTATTAAGCATCAATAAAAAAAATTAAAAAAAACTGTCGAAGATTTCTGTTACTTCAAGTCTCACTCTCACACACACATATTAAAAAATAAGTGAAAGAGGAGGACGGTTAATCGGCCGGTTGTGAAAATAAATCTTAATTCTCTCTGTATGTCTGTTTATTAGCAGGAGCCAAGCTTGAAGTCGCTTTCTCCTCTTATTTGAAACTATCGTCTTCCTTGTTGTTAGGGCCGGAAAAAAAATCAACTTTGCAGAGATTGTCCAGCATTCGCCGTCATACAAAAGGACTGGTATCAGTTCTCTTTTCCATGTTTCTACCGTAGTTTTTTCTATTTCTTAATACTCTGCTTAGCTTTTGGAATGCATCTTCGGCTGTCCCAATACGCCTTCGGATTTCAGTGTCGCTTTTTCCATCCTCTGTTAAAACACTTCCCAGTGATAGAAAGGCCGAAAGCTTTACAGAAACGGGAAAGTTAATATATCAGAGCCAGCATTTATTGTTTTGTTTCAATGACCAAGTCACAGTTATTGGTATACAGAATGTCTTAGGAAAGGAATTAGAACGTCATAGATTTTATTAGAGAAGCATCAAAAGTTGAATAGATTGCCACGATATCAAATATACATATATCTTATAGAGACAAATGATTGTGCAACGGGAGTTCTATGTTCTGGGTCTCCGTTATTAATACCCAGTGACAAGTCAAAGCAAGATAACTAATAATCAATTAACTTTTCTCTCATCAGGAAAGTGTGTAGAGTGTGGTCGTCTCACCACACTAGATGTTCCATCAGTGACATGGCTTGGGAAGCAATCTTTCGCTAAGCACAACATTCCCCAGGTCCAGGAACCACCATATTCCGCAGATCTCGGTCCTTGCAACTTTTTCCTCTTCAAAAATAAAATCCCAATTGAATGGATCAGGATTTCAAAACATCAAGGAAATCTAAGAGAATGCGACGATTCAGCTGCACACTGCCCCCCCCCAAAGAAGCTGCATGAATTCTTTCAACAATGGAAACGACGGTGGATAAAATATGTGGATTCTGAAGGAGTTTACTTCGAAGGAGATTAACTGCTGAATTGATATATGTTGTAGTTTTCTTTTTATAGCAACAGTCACGCCTCATTTGCTAGATGACCATTGTTCACAAGAAAGGATTTATCCGCACTTTGTCAGGTTTTGTTTTACATCCTGCTGAGAGACAAGCCACCCTCTTCACCGACAAGCCTGTTGGGGGAAACGGTTTAGTCACCGATAACTCGACTATAAGGCAGGTAATACTGAGTTACGTATTACCAGTAGCACTCATTAAGTGACCTAAAATGTACATATACATGATGGTTGACAACTCGTGCCTGAGTACGGTCATCACTACATATCTTTTTGGAGAATATCGACTGATATGCTGAACAAATGTGGCTCTTTAGTCCAGCAAGGAACCTACATACCCTGGCACAGACAGGGCACTTAAGAGGTTTTTGATCAGACCTTTTACATACATACATACATATGAATAGAAGCAGATGCTTGAAAAATACAATAAACCGATTTTGTTATTATTTTCGTTAGTTTTTTACAGTCCACTGTTAAGCAAAGAGTCGAGATCTGCTGAATCCCTGTGGCGAAGAGAAAGGGGTAAGTGTTGGGGAAAAGACAAGTATTATCTGAAAGAAGAACGTCCTCAACAGAGAAGAACAATTGATTATCTGTGTGAGCAGTGGGTGGCTATCTTCGAACGTCGATTTCATGTCAATACTTGTTAACCGGAAAGCGTAGTAACTATTCATACCGAACCAAATATTCGAGCCATAAACTTTTGGATTCAACAAACAGATGTACATCAGGGTGACATTTTTGTTTACCTCATACCAATTTTGTTTCGTACAGCAATCCGACAGCATGCTTTTGTCAATAAAGAAACAGAATAGAACAAAAAAGAATATAAATAATGTCCAATCTAGAAAAGCCAACCAGCTATATATATATATATATATATATATATATATATATATATATATATATATATATAGCTGGTGTCTGGTTGTCAGTTCCTAGGAACTAAGTTGCAGGGAGAGTCTACCATATATATATATATATATATATATATATATATATGTGTGTGTGTGTGTGTGTGTGTGTGTGTGTGTGTGTATATATATATATATATATATATATATATATATATATATATATATATGGTAGACTCGCCCGTCGTATTTGACGTATGAGGGTCAAGCAGCTCAGTTCCTAGGAACCGACAGCCAGACACCAGCACATATGATTTGATTATAGTGGTGAAGGCTTTGTGCAGAACCAACCACACTTTTTGAAGAGCCGAATACAGAGACCTGGTGCACTACGTGCCACAAGGTCCCCAAACGACCCTCCACAGGATTTGAATTCAGAGTTGTCCTTCCCCTAGACCAGTTGCCCTCCAAGGCTATAGAATCCAATCTGTCCTGCTATTTACCCATAGCTGGAGAGAGAAGAGGATTAATTACTTTCCCAAAGGTAAGGCACGGAAGTGAATGTAATGGATTCGACTGGAATTCGAGTTCAATCCGAGCCTCTATCCACTACTACCCCGTGCTTCCACACACACACACACACTCACACACATTCACACACACACACACGCACATACACACACACATATATACATATATATATATATATATATATATATATGAACTTAAATTAAAACGTTATTGTTAGTGGATACCCGTATTTCAATAGACTCTCTGTATATTTTAAACAGTATTTATTTCGTCTAAAAGCCTGCGTACTCGAGAAAATGTGCACTCAGGTAAGATTCTAACCTGTGTTCCCCTTTGTATGATCCGGTGTGCTTTTACCGCTCAGCTACGAAGAGCTTCACAACTCGAGGATCTATTTTGCCTTTAAATCGCACAGACTCGTTCAGATTTCCCGAAACACATATCTTGAAGTAATAAAAATATGTCGTATTAAAAAATAAAAATAAATTGCTATGTTTAATATATATATATATATATATATATATATATATATATATATATATATATATATATATATATATATATATATATGATTAATGTTAGTAAAATTTGCCACTTAATTGATTGTTGTTACCTTCGGCATCCCGACTAATGACTTTCTTAGAGGGACCTGCTCGTACACTCTTCAGGGTGTATCAACAAGTTACTGCTTATATTTTTCAATATTTTTTTTCTTTTTATATATTATGTCATCCCATAAGTTCTGTCCGAATTTTAACTTTTTGTTAAAATGAACGAAATTTCCGGAGTATTTTATAATGTCTAATGGAGCTGAACATTATTTTTATGTTTAGATGCATTTAAACTGATCAAATTTTATTTCCGAGAACAATAAAATTAAATTTTGTTTGATTAAAACCCTGCTAACATGGAAGTACCCAAGAATCATTTGAGGCACATAATGCTTTATGAGTTCAAGAAAGGAAACTCAGCAGCCGAAGCGGCTAGAAACATTCACTCAGTTTATGGAGAGGAATGTGTGAATGAAAGAACTTGAAGAAGATGGTTTGCAAAATTCAGAGATAGAGATTTTCACCCTTGAAGATGAAGATCGAACCGGACATCCAGTTGAGTTTGATGAAAAGCTTTTGAAGCAGCCCTTGAAGAAAATCCTGCTTTATCAGTTGAGGAATTAGCAGTGGTTCTCAGTTGAAACCATACAACTGTTCATCGTCATCTTCAACAACTTGGAAAAGTTCCTAAACTTGGAAAATGGGTGCCTCATGAATTGTCTGAAAACAACCTCAAATCCCGAGTTGACATCTGCTCTTCTCTCCATTCTCGCCAACTTGTTTAATCTTTTTTGGATAGACTTGTGACTGGCGACGAAAAATGGATCTTTTATCAAAATGTTAAGCGTCGGAGACAGTGGCTTGGTAAAGGGGAAGGACCCCAGCCACAGCCGAGAAGGGAACTTCATGGGCAAAAGGTTCTTCTTTCAATCTGGTGGGATTGCCAAGGAATAATCCACTTTGAATTCTTACCACCTAATGCAAAAGAGCGAAGAACTTGGTTGGGGGAAATTCCCTCATCCACCTTATTCTCCCGACCTTGCTCCTTCAGACTACCATTTGTTTCGTAGCTTACATAATCATTTGGAAGAAACAGCTTTTGTAACACAGGAAGAGGTTAAAACTGAAATTTGTGAGTTCTTCGAATCAAAGCCAAAAGAATTTTACAGTAATGGAATTAGTAAGTTTGTTAATAGATGGAAGGAATCATAGATAATCAGGGAAAATACATTGTTGATTGAATCTGTAATTAAATGTAACATGTGGTCACTTGTTTTCTTTATTCAAAATTCGGACAGAACTTACGGGATGACCTGATACATTTCGCACTGGTGAAAATTTTCTTCTGTATTTTCTGTGTTCGTGTGTGCACTATTCCGCGCGCTCACGTGCATTCATCTGCACGGATGTGCGTCGTTATCATGTTGCCATTTTTCTTCGTTTTCTTTTTTTTTTATCTGTAGCAAAATTAGCCTGATTTTGATCCGGCTCTAGACATGTGACCTATTTTTAGTTATTTATTTTTATTTCTGGGCATTTTATTTTATTTTTTCTCGGGCAGTTGTATTTCATTTACTTACGTTTATATATAAATAATTGGTATTAATACTTAGGAAATATATATATATATATATATAGAGAGAGAGAGAGAGAGAGAGAGAGAGAGAGAGAGAAGAAGAAGAAGAAGAAGAAGAAGAAGAAGAAGAAGAAGAAGAAGAAGAAGAAGAAGACTTTAATTAGCCATTTCGTTTATAATTTTTATTTCGTGAACACCGAGATGTTCAACTCATCCGAACGAAATCTCCTCCACAAATGAAGAAAGTACACCAGGCGGACACATTAGATTGGCTGGGAAGGTGAGACAGAAGGGATGGATAAAGAGAGAGCTAAGGGATTAGTGGTTTGTAGTAGTCGGTTCACCCAGCCAAGAATTTATCTATACTTTTGAGATTTTAATATTGGGTGGTATTTTACATTGACCGATACCGTTTGCTGTTTTTAGGCAGGACTAATCAGGCCGATTCAAACTAGTATAATGAAAGAGATCTTAATCCAGATAAAGGTCGGTATTAAATTAACAATCTTTAAGCATTTTTTAGGCCGGAGTCTAATAGTCAGTGGAGACAATGAGTTGAAGGGAACGCAAAAGGGAGATATAGAAGGAGTGGAAGGCTCTGTGACGAGTGGTATGGACGGGGAGTGATTAGGGAAGAAGAGGATGAGAACGATAAGGCGGGGTTGTGGTAGCTTTAGCAGCTTGACCGGCCTAGATATTTCTTAATTTTGGAAATATGTAAATTGGTTTGTGCAGTGAATTTACTGGTGGTAGGTACCATCAAATAGTCCCTAGTACAAATAATAATTAAAAATCACATTAATATTGTCAGATACAATAGGTAAATAAAACAAATAAATTTAGAGAATT
Organism: Acanthosepion esculentum; assembly: GCA_964036315.1. Classification (NCBI taxonomy): domain Eukaryota; kingdom Metazoa; phylum Mollusca; class Cephalopoda; order Sepiida; family Sepiidae; genus Acanthosepion; species Acanthosepion esculentum. The sequence goes on along the minus strand of OZ038508.1, from coordinate 37,208,511 downwards.
AAGAGGCGAATAGAAATTCAAAAGCAAAAGGAAAAAGAATAAAATTTATGGAGCATGGGAATGATATAAAATCTGTTAATTTGGAAACATGGGTAGGGTGTAGGTCGGCAAAACAGTCTTAGGTCCAAACATGTGTGTAGAAGCTCGCAAGAAGTAACTAGGTCGTGTAATATTCAATACTACGTACGCACATACACACACTTGTCCACATAACCACACACATGAGCGTATACACATATGTGCTACTATCCTTAACAACGAACCACCACGTCACGTGTCATCTCCCCCCCCAAAAAAAATGCAGTAAGCCTTTTTACGGGGATTTTAAATTTGTTTTTATGCCTATAAGTGAAGATAAGCTCGTTTCGTTGGAATAATTGGTTAGCATTTGTCTACTTGATTACTGCGATTTTTTCCTGTATAGACAGATCACATCTGTCCGAGAAATTGTTGGGTGGTCTGAACCGATAGATGATTTCTCATTTGATAATTGGGGTGAGGTTATTATCTTTAATTTTCCAATAATGCTTGGAAAGACCGGTTTGATTTCTCAAGTCAATATTTGAGAAGGAATGTGGATGAGTGTATAGTCCCTGTTTACAATTTCCGACGGATATTCCTATGTATGTCTTTATGTTCCTGGTGTTTTCTCTCGGGAAATAGTAGCCTGGTATAACACGTTTTCCGAATTACAGGTGCCTCCGACTGGGCAAATGGTTCCGGTTTTATAGCTACAAGGTTGTTTTACCCTTGCTGTTTTGCCGTCTTAGGATGCTTTTAATATTTGGCTGTTGTGTGTACTAATAATTAGGTACCTCCATGAGATCGCTAAAAAAAGTGCATAGCATAATAAAAAAGCGCCAAACTTGACGAAAACAAAATTTTATCGTCTAAATGTTCATATTATTATTAAGAGGAAAGACCAAAGTTTTTTTTAATTATTTTTTTAAAATGTTTCCTTCTTTTTAGAACATTCTAAATTTTAATTAAAAAAACGTTGTTTCTCTTTGTATCTCCGGAACTATTAAAATAACATATACAATTTTTAGAACTTTTTTTTATTTTATTTTTTGTATGACACACATTAATTTGGAAAATCTTGCAAAAATAAAAATAATTGTCGGATGTTAATGAAAGTTTCAGGAACTATTCACAGATGATCGAAATTATTATAAATATGTTTCTTTTTTATTAAAGTCATGGCAGAAATATAATTTTTTATATTTATTACCCCCCACCACCATAACTAATTTCATGAAAACGCTAGAAATTCGATCGCGTCAGGTTTAGTGATTACAATAGTTAAAAGCACAAGTCTTTGAGGAATGCAAATCATGTTTTTTTTGTTTTTAATTGGATCCCCCCACCTGAAAATCATCTCTAAATTGTAACATACAAAGCTCAATAAAACAAAGATATTATTTAATTTCAAATGCTTTTATTGCTTTCAGTTGTTTTTTATGAATATGCTTTTCTGAAAGCAAACATTTTTTCGATGAAAAATGAATTTTTAATACAATTATTTGTTATTTCTTTAATTATAATAGATTTTTACATTTAAGTTGTTAAAATATTATAAAATTAGCTAAAAGCTGCATCAGATTTCGTAAATGTCCTTATGAGATAGATCTTTTTTTAGAGCGTTGTAAATTGTATCGTTTTGACTAATCAGAAGATCCGCAGTAATTAAGAAATGTAATTTTGTGTTTATAATCGGGCTGTAATTATAAAGTACTGAAGACCAACCAGAATACAATTAAGTTGCATTATTTGAGTTAAGCATTGTTCTCGTTATTTATTCGTACAAAAATGTACAAATTGTGGCACAAGGCCGAAAAAAGGGAGGGGTAAAGGCTGGTCTTAACTAACTATCCTATACCTAGCTAATCAGATTCGCGACCCATTCATACATTACAATTGACACATTCACCACAAGAATTCGTCCGTCACCATTCAATCCTCCATACACCATAATACCACATCCTCACCAGAGGGGACCTACAAAAACGCGCCCCACACCATAAACATTTGATGATAATAAAATATATAAAATTCTAATGATGAAAAGATGAAAGGGGAGGGAGATGAACCCCATAACAAACTAAAATTCAACAAATTTTTAAACTAAACGTAATTTATGTTAGTAGGGCCCGTCCAACCCTCAAAATAGAGAGGCCGCTGTATTCTGCCCAGAGGACAAAATAAAGAAGCACTCTCGCTAAGGGAGTGGGAAAGAGATAAAATAACTCGGACATGGGGAAGTAAAAGGCTGATCCAGTTGAGATGAAAAGGAAGTCAAAACAAACTAGGGAGGTTGGGAATCTCGACTTGGATCATAAGCATTGTTCTCCGTTGTTAAGGCCTTTACTTTTGCGAAACCTGTATGGAGAAGTTAATTTGATTTTTCAATTTCAACTGAGAAGGGTACCTGCAAGTATCAGTCTCATCTTATGAAATTTATATGATCTTATTTTTATATTAATCTCAGTTATGACATTTTTCCATAAATGAAATATCAAAATTAAAATGAATGGAAATACAAATAACACAGTAAAATGTAATAAATGTACATAAGATTATAGTATTTTATGTACACTTCTGATAAAATTTCATAAGAAAGGTACCTATAAATTAATTAGATATCTTTCTTATGAAATATGAAATTTAATCTCACTCTTAACAGTCTTATTTTAATTTCTTTATAATATATTTTCTATAAAGCATCTAAACGTAAAGGTGAACGCTAAGTACAAAAAAATGTTAGAGAGCTGAAAGTTTTCCTTAAAAATAACGAGGTAAATAATTTGTTCACTTAAATCTAAATAACTTCACTTTTCGCCTTCCGTAGAACAAATTATGATCACGTAATCCGTCAATACGTCATTCAACACCTGTCAAGTGACGCGAAAGGTTGTGACCTGCTTTGTTTTATTTTCAAATTACAACTTTTTCGGCGCAGAAACTAAGTTAAGCTTGGTTCAAAATATTCCAAATAAACATTCTAATTTTTGATTTTCTTAAAATAAGTTTTGAAAAATGATAATTGATTTTTAAAAGAATTTCAAACAGAGATTTTCATTTTTTTTATAAAATGGAAAAAAATGGATGCCAAGATTGATTATCTGTCAATTTTGCTGACTCAAAAAAAAACAAGATTTTTAACGAAAATTTCGGACGTGCTCGGAACGATTAAAAACTGTTAAAAAATACCCCCAAAATACTTTGATCTTTTCTCTTAATAATATGAACATTTAGACGATAAAATTTTGTTTTCGTCAAGTTTGGCATCAATTTCATCATGCTATGCTCTTTTTTAGAGATCTCATGGCGGTACCTAACTAATAATGTTCTGCATATTTCTGGGGCAGGAGTAGCTAATCTTGAGGGTTTTTCTGTTAAAGATTTTCTATACAGGGTTATTTTGGTTAAAGTGCTTGTCGACGAAGATTAAGAAGTATCTACATATATTTAGATTCGATCGCTTACAGAACGGTGGTGGGAGGGATGAACCAGATTATCTTTTTTATGTTTTACATTTCTTTGTTTTAATATCTTCTGGAGGTTCTTGGTAGACTAGTTTTTGTTTGAAGCTGCTCTTATTAAGGGCCTCGTCATAAGACGATTTGCTTTTATTAAATATTATTGCTTGACGATAATTTATTTATTGAAGTGTTTATAGATTGGGAAACTTGTTTAAGTATGGATTTTTGGGTGTTTCAAGTTTACGTTAATGTAAATCGGAGTTTGGTTTTCTTTTTTGAATGGTTGATAGGTGTTGTTCGAGAGGTTAAAGGTGACATCTAAGAAATTGACTATCTTGAGGTTAGAGGAGATATCAATTTTAAAACCTAAAAATTGGAAGGCTCTTATAATTCTTTTTTTTTATTTGCATTCTAGAGGTTAGGGAGGGGGCGTTTCTCTTAGGTATGTAGATAAGACTGTCGTCTCTGTAAAAGCCCACTTGTTTAAGGTCGATAATCCTACTAAGAGTGTCCAGTATGGCAAAGTAAATATTTATTTATATGCCTACATTTGCTCATTGTTTTAGTTTTCTCCTTTAATAATTTGGTTTAATAAAACTAATCAGTGCTAATTTTTCCTCTAAGCATACTTTACAATTTTTGCTGTTAATACAGTATGTATTTGTATAATTTCCCATTTGATTTTGGTGGAGATATTTTCTTTTTGGTTCCATATGTATTTTGTTTGGGAGTTGTATTGTTTATGTATTTTTTTTTCAAATGGAATTTCATTTCTTTAAAAGTTTTTTTGTATATTATGTTATTGATTAAGCATTTATTGTTAAGTGAGCAATTTTCTTTGTTTCTGCAGTTAGATTTAATGGTGTTATTTTGCTGTATTGTTGTTCTAATTGTTATTGGTTTTATTGAGTAGTTTTATTGTGTTTATAAATTATTTTCTCCATGTTATCCATGCAGCTGTAACTAATTTTCATTGTATTTTTGTTGATACTGTTTGATAATTTGCTGTCTTTAATGAACTGTTTGTCAATTAGTTAAAGAATTTTTCCCTATATTTTTATTGTATTGTTGTGGGGGTGGGTGAATCAAATTATTTTTTTTCTGTTGCTTTTGTTTTAATTATTTTCGTTTTCGTATTCTAGTTTGTTTAAATAGCTTCAGTTTCTTAGGGCCGATTCGTGTTATTTTTCTTTAATTTTCATCGAATAATTTTAGGCTACTAAAATTTATTGAAATTCTTTCATTTATCGATATCGGTATTTTTTTCAATACGTTAGTAGAGTGGTTAAAATGTCTGTTAATGTATATTGGGTTGTTGTTATTTTCTGTATGATTTATAAGTTCCGTTGTTTAGGATGACTGTTTTATCTAAAAAATTACTATTTTTTTATCAGATTTTATATCTGTTGTAAATTTTGAAGGTTTTTAATATTTGCTGTTTTATTTTTTCTATAGTTCTGCCGTAGCAGTTTCGTAAGATTAAAATACCGGCGTCCCTATTTTTTGTTAATAATATTTGTTAATTTTGTTTTTTGTATATATTCCTCTTACTTCACCTGCGCAGTCATAGCAACCCATTGTTACGTCAAAGTTATTATTATTATTATTATTATTATTATTATTATTATTATGGTCCATTTTTGTTCATATTTTTTATTGTGGTATAATATTGATTTTCGGTGGTGTTTAATTATATTTATGTCCTCATTGGGGATATTGATGTATTTTTTTTGATAAGTTTAATTCGTTGTTTTGTGTATGTTCATTAATAGATGGGTAAAAATCTTTTATTTCTAATTGTATAAAGGAGCATTTTTTCTTTGTTACTAATATTATTAAACCAATTGATTGTTGCTTTAGTATCTTTCCATTGGTTTATGTTTAATATTCTTCTCAGTTTTGAGCATATTTTTTCTAATATTTGTTTGCTTATTTCCCCAATATTGCTTTTTGTGAGGGTTTAGTAATCTGCATGTTGGTTTCATCGTAAAATTGTCCTTATGGTCTTTTAATTTGATAAATGGTTCTGCTTTTGCCAATTATTTTATTGTATTGTCTAATTTTAGTTTAGTGGCAATGTTTTTAGCTTCTTTGTTTATATCACTTTCTGTTTCGTTATTGGTGGTTTTGTAAAATTTAGTGACTTCTTTGTCGATTAGTTTATTGCAATTGTTGGCTTCCATTTTATAGATTATCCCGGATATATTTGCTTTTATGAATAGTTTTTTGAAGTGTTTATGATTTTTTTTATATTTTTCAAGTCTTTTCTGAACATCATTTTTGTATTTTCTTATTTCCAAATTGTTGATTATGTTTCGCATAAATACTGCATAGTGACTGTTAGTTTGACGTCTCAATACAATTTTCAACACAAGATACATATACATTTGTTTGTTGTGTGTGTGTGTGTGTGTGTGTGTGTGTGTGTGTGTGTGTGTGTGTGTGTGTGTGTGTGTGTGTGTGTGTGTGTGTGTGTGTGTCTGTCCGCGTCTGGACATATCTCTATATCAATGTAATTGTGGATAATAGAATAAGAAAAAGCAATAAAACTTATATGCAACTCATTTCGTTCTCAGATGGAATTTCTACAACCAATGATGGTTTTATCGATGGAGTCAATCTTATATTTTAAGTATTGGGGATTACAACAACGCCTTGTCAAATTGAAACCGACGTTTGTTGTATATATTACCCCCACCCGCCATACACACATACATTAATCTACCGGATCGAGCAGCGCTATATCGTGTCTGATTCGCCACATCTTCGTCACCGAGGCGCGTTGGAACAGTTGGTATGACGTTTGTATGACAACCGAACTGTCCTGATTTCAATTCTCGGTAGTGGAAGCGCACTGCTGATGAGTCCCAAATATAGGACGAAACGGCCGTCGAGTGCTTTCTGCATTCTGTTGAGGTTTCTTCTAGACTGGATGAATTGCATATATATATATATATATATATATATATATATATATATATTTATATATATATATATATATAGTACAGGTAATAGATCTGTTGGTATTTAATCCATGTGAATCCTAGTAATATTAAAAGTGATCCACAGAGAGCTTAATGTATTCATTATAACAGAGCATATATATTTTTAAAAGTAAAAATCCAAAATTATCTCATGTGAGTAGAGTCTATTTCAGACCGGCACAACCTCATCAGCCATCGAACACAAACAGGAGAACCCAATCATATATATATATATATATATATAAAAGTGGACATGGAAGTCAGCACTTAATAGTAAGAACAAACCACAACATCCCACCACAAAATTCAACAAATAGATTTAATCAATGACAAATAAACAAATATATAAGATAAAAAATAAAAATGAAAATAAATAAAAACAAGCAAATCAATTTGACCCAAATAAATAAGCAAACAACCGACTTCCGGTAAATGGCCGCCATAATAGACTACCAACAATAAGCTATATAAACAATTTTTTACTACGTTAATAAAAAACACCGAAATAAATATATAAGATAAAAATAAAAATAAAATTTAAAAAAAAAACAAACAAACAATAAAACAAGCAAAATAATTTGACATAAATAAACAAATAAACGACTTTCGGTAAAAGTAACCGCCAAAATAGACTACCCATAATGCACCACTGACCCTTATATATAAATAGCCGAGAAAAATAACAGCACTAGTTGCCTGACGATTGCACTAGCATGAAACAGACTGTCGCCTCTAAGTGCTGACTTCCATGTCTACTTTTATATTTACACACGCTCTATCTCTGATATTGAGCACTTTATCCCATAAATATAGCACACTTTAAGACTATATTTCTTCAATATATATATATATATATATATATATATATATATATATATATATATATATATATTGTGGAAGGAAGAATGAAAAATAATAACAAATACACTGTAGTTACTGAAATTGTATCTTTTACCTTTTACTTTAAAAAAGAAAATCTGATTTTAAGGTATTTTTAACGAAATGCAACATGGACCAAAACTTAGTACATATACAGTGTAACCCGGATATAAGAGAGTTGTCGGGACCGGAGGAGAAGTCTCTTATATCCGGGTTTATCTTATATCCGGGTTTGGTCTATTATATATACATTAACACAGGCTTTAATTTTGGACCAGAGAAAATCTCTCTTATATCCCAGTTTCTCTTATATCCGGGTCTCTTATATCCGGGTTACACTGTATATATATATATGTGTGTGTGTGTGTGTGTATGTGTGTGTGTGTGTGTGTGTGTTTGTGTGTTTCTTGCGTATATCTCTTTGTGTTTGTCGTTCTCGTGACAACTAAACATATGGATCAGACTTGTCAGCTATGGTCAAACTCGAACAACGATTCGATAGCCATCATGTATATATGTATAAGACAATTACCATCGATAAAATCATTATTAATTTGTTCTGATTACCCATTATGAGTCTACTATTTAGATCTGTATATCGTAGTTTCCGCCCATATGTTTTTGTCTATATGTTTTTAATGTCACCTGCACAAGGGACATAACTCTTGAATAGAATTATATGTAAATACATCCGAAAGCTTCTTAATAATGGTAAATATTTGGTTGGCCAGAAAGTCCTGACTCTCTTAGGAAGCGGAAAGAAAACAACAATATTTTATGGAGCAACACCAACATTTATTCTTCAAAATAAAGTCCATCATTCTCGACGATCTTCTGCCAGCGATCAGGCAGCATCCGAAACTGTCCCAGATATCAGTCCGTTGGCTTTGAATAAAAAATCTGTTAATAAGCTTCCTGCACTTCATCAAAAATGTTGAATCACTGGTCAAGGAGGAAGTGTGCCATTGAGCGCGATAGGCCATAGTCACCCGGAGCAGCATCGGGACTGAAAGGTGGATGTGGAAGAATCCCAACACCGTACATCTGTTTGAACGTCTCCTTAGTCAACTTAACACTGTGTGGCCTCGCGTTGTCTTGCTGAAACAAAGCCCGACCTTGATTGACCAAAACAGGATACTCCTTCTTAATTAACTAAATGAACCATTAAAAACGTCACCAGTAGACAATAATGAAGTAAGCTGGACATAAAATGGGGGGCTCCATTTTCTGTTGTTGTTAATTAGTAAACTAATCTCCCATCGGAGTTAGTCGATACTAATATACTAATTGAAAAAAAAACACATTTAAAGACTTACAAGTGAAAACTTATTAACCTATATGATTTAAATTTGAATAAATATTAAAGTTTTCTGGTTATTTAAATACAAGACCAAATATCCTCACTCGGGTTAATATCTCGATTCAAACCGGATCCAAACGTGAGCCTCATTGTGTTGTTCTCATTCTAGCTTTTTGGCAGTCTTTGCTATTTGTACGGGAACATTGTCTTGTTTAAAAAATAACGTCTGATCATTTCTCTTGAGAAAACAATATAAGAAGAGTTTCTACAGTATTCTACTCTATTCAAAAATATTAATCGACTTTGCACATCAGAAGTTTAGCCCATTTGTTTTTCGATACTGTATCAATGGCGGATTTACAATCGTAAAGTAAATATTCCCCGTTGAAAAAACAACCTTGTTTGTGGCATTTTATCGCACGAATTGACCGCAAATTATTTTCTCAGCTGACGTTGGATTCGAGTTATCTCCCTTGGTTATCCGAGCCTCATAAAATAAAACAATCAATGTCGCATCGAGACCTGCGCATATAAATGCGCATGTGCATCTGAATGTTATTGCATGAAGCAACATTTAGTCGAGAATGTTTTAATTGCAAACAAGACTATACTTTTATGTCTTCATCGTTTATTTATGTGCCGTGGCCCCTCAGGACATGAGTTTTCATGAATCTCCACCACTTCCTGTTTCTTGTAGTGTCAAGCAATATTTGACTATTTTTGCTGTTTTCCTCTACTCCTCCTTCCCTTAATATATCATGTGAGTATTGAATTTTCTAAGCCGTCCTTCCTTACCACGTTACCAGAAATTTCGGATTTTTAAAGTAGAAAAATAATTAAGACTAAGTATTTTTAAGTATAAAAATGACACCTGACTTCAAGTGGAACTCGTACATACAACCCATTGCTAAAGATACAGGTAAAATGGTCCCCCCCACCACCACGTGTACCGCCCCAGTAAGTACCTGACTCCACGTGCTATCCCCTACCTTTACAAGAGATAGATTGGACCAAGAATGGAGTACTGTTGTCATATTTTTTTTGTAATATAATTTGTGTGTAACTTTTACGGTGCTTTAATTATTTACATTGCACTGACGATGCCATGTGACAGTGTCGTTGTTGCGACAGTGTTCCCAGATATTAATGGTGACAACATCCATCCCGTAAAAAGCGAAGGGAAATTATAATATATATATATATATATATATATATATATATATATATATATATATATATATAGGTTACTTATGAAAACCTAATAATATTACATAGAAATAGCGATAACTTAAAGATTACAGGAAACACATTGCAAAGTCGAAATTGTCGCCCCCCAAAAAAAAAACTTACAAAACTGCACAAATGATTTTGAAATCTACCAAGGCTGGAAAGTTAAAACTTGACATATATGGCAGCAATATTCCATTTATAGTCTAATCTAACTCGTATAAAGATAAAACGTGTCAGAAGAAGACAGGTACTTCCTTTTTTTTTATCAATTCACCCCAAGCAAGGCGGTAATGCTACTAGTACCGAAGGGGCTACAGAGAGTAAAAGTGATAGAGGAATGAATATGGGGGAAGATTGGGGGAAGAACAAAAATATGAACAGGCTTCTTCAAGATGACAGAAGATGGCGATTGACGTTGCATTTGAATTTTCGAAGGTTGTAGTTATCAGAGAAGCAAGAAATCTGAAAGGATTTCGACAGGTGGAAAGTGTGAGAGAGGAAACTGTTCGAGTAGAAGTAGCGTTTTTTTTTTCGGACCACTTTTTCCATGGATCGTATATATGAGTTCGACTTGAGGTCTGAAGTGAACTCGAGAGTCAGTAAATAAATATGGTGACAGGATGTACCCTTATCTCATTCATCGTTCAATTTTTGTCGTCTTGATTATCTAATTTCCTATCCGCATGCAGGCGGTTGATTCACTGTAAATGTTGCTAGTTGTCTTAATATTTTTTTCCTATAATTCGTAGGGTTTATATTTATATAAATTACGAGCTTACGGCCATGGAACATTGATCACCGAAGTTAAGCAACGTCGAGCTTGGTCAGTACCTAGATGTGTGTCCGCTTTCGAGCACAGGTTATGTGCGTGTGGTGTAATTGATACTGGCTGGAAATTGTTAATCGGAGGGCCGAGTTTTAATTTCGATTACTGCTCTAACAAATAAACGTACACAACAATATCGTAAAATCAAAAGAAAATAGTTGAATCCGCCAACACAGATATAATGATAATATTCTCCACACGTGACATTAACTGATGTTATTTTCAGTTAACAATATGAAAATAGCGTTCCCTAGATCCCAGTTGCTAGGAACACTCTGTCTTTTGTTTTTATTAATTTCCTTGTTTAATTAAATTCGTTTCGTTTTTTGCTTTGAGAAAGTCCACATTGGACGAAACGCGTAAGCAATTAATAGTGTTTTCCTATTGTCATTTATATTTATAAAGATTGTCTTATCTATAGGTTAACTCTGAGAAATTTTCATATATATATATATATGACGAAAATGAAGGACAAAGCGAAAAAGTTTTCTGTTGACGGGTTTCGTCCTTTAGTACTTCATCGGACTAAATTTGTTATGTTGGTATGTTGGTAACAAGTACGTTACGAATAGGGTCCTTTCTATAAACCTTTCTGACCATAGCTCAATTAGATCTCATTTAAATACTCACGGAGACCTACTGGACCCCATTCGTAACATACATGTTAACAACACAAATCTAATAGCATCATCTACATGCAAAATAAGGCTAAAAACAGTGGAAGCCTTATTAATAAAAACAAAAATAAACAGCACTTAATAATATTAACATTGAACATGGACACAATATCTTGACCGTGTTTTGAAAAATGAAAACATTATATAAATACATACATACAAAATCTATTTCTTGTTAACAGTTAATATATTTCAACCTTGAAAATGGCTAAATGTATAGCCGAAAGCTCTCGTATAAAAAGAACAATTGGACAGTTTTATATAATTTATCATCCGAAAAGAAAAAAATTATTAGATCACATGAGAAATTGTATAAAAAAAATAAATCAAACCACCTTGTTTGTCGTATTCTATGAAATATATATATATATATAATATATATATATATATATATATATATATATATATATATATATATATATATATATATATATATATATATATAAGGCACGGTGGAGTAATGGATAACGGCTTGGATTGAGGAATCGGAGCCGAGTCCGAATTCCAGTCGAATCCATTACATTCACTTACGTGCTAATACCCTTGGGAAAGGTGTGAATCCTCTTCTTCTCCCTCCAACTATGGGTAAATAGCAGGACAGACTGGGTTCTATAGCCTTGGATGGCAACTGGTCTAGGAGAAAGACAACTCTGAATTCAAAACCTGCAGATGGTCGTTTGGGGACCTTGTGGGATTCGCTGCACCAGGTCCCTGTATTCGTCCCTCCAAAAAGTGTGGATGGCCCTGCACCACTATAATCAAATCTCATGTGTCGGTGTCGGGCTTTCAGTTTCTAGGAACTGATCTGCCTGACCCTCATACGTCGAATTCGACGGGAGAGTCGATCATATATATATATATATATATATATATATATATACCCTTGCAATATTTTATGACATTTGCAGACGATCCGCTTTTGAACTGTTGAGCAAAAAATTAGCAAAATATATATTTTCACCTTTGATAATTTGAAAGAAATTTCTATTTTTAAGCCATTTTAGAACCGATTGTTTTTCGAAAAATTCAGTAAATGATCCGAGTTATCCAGTCTTCGATAAAAAATGTTTACACTTCTCAAGTTTACCGATTAATCATTGTCGACATTGTTTAACAGTCGGTGTTATCTATACACGCCTTATATTTTATTCTCTTTTATTTTATTGCCAACTATGTTTGAAATAACTACACAATTCATATATTTTTCTCCGTAGAGCGACTGTTACTGTTACTGCTGCTGCTACAGCTGACCCATACACCTATGCGCAATCGACATCAACATAATATTACGGGGATTTTCTAAGCGTAGCTTAAATGTGACATAAGGCCGAGATTATGGGGACCACAGTGAAGATTGAACATGACTCAGTCGTAATTGTTCTAGCAGGACAATCTTGCTAACCATTGCACCACACCACCCTAAGCATAACTTATGTATTCAAAATTAACATATTTAACAAAAATAAGGAACCTTGTCAACATCACATATACAATTTTTTTTTTTTTTAATCATATCACCCCAAGCAAGGCCGGAGGCCACTATCACGCAAGGGGTTAAAGAAGGGTTGGAGGAAGAGCAGATAGGAGTGGCAAGTGAGAGGATGTGGAGAAAGAGAAAGACAGTGGGTCGATCAAGGCAAGGGAGCCAAAAAAGATCCGGAGCGAGATCAGATAGGAATGAGAAGGGAAGTGTATAGATCAAGGCAACTGGAGATGTCGATTGACGCTACACTTAAAACGTTGGAGATTGTATTTGTCAGGGAAACAGTAATAGGGAAGGGAGATCCATAGGCGAGATGTGCGACACATGAAGCTATTGGAGTAGAAGACACGTCTACATCTAACAGTTTCCACGGTGTAGGGGTGGGAGCGGGATGCCAGCCTGGTGGGGGGGTTTAAATTCACGAGGCCTGGGGACAAGCGAACGCAACTCCACGGAGCAATTACCGTGAAAGTACTTGTAAAAAAAGGCAGAGCGAGGCAACATCGCGTCTGTGAGAGAGCGACTGCAGACGAGATGACAGATCAGGGCCAATCACGTTGCCTATCCGTCTCTGGATCTTATCAAGAACCCCGAGGCAAACAGCAGGGGCCCCAGACCATATATGGCAGCAATACTCCATGCAAGGGCGAATGGTCGATTTATAGACTTGAAGGATCGATTCCGGGGAGAAAAGTTTCCTGGCTCGGCACAGAGAACCAACTTTCTTTGCGGTGGCTGATGCAACTGACTCGATGTATTTGTTCCATCTCAGATCAACATGATAAACTATTTGACATTGAAATCGTGAAATGCGTGATAGCATTACCCTGTTTTATTTCGATATTCGTATAATACTTAAGGTATAGGGTGACCCAAAAAACGGGAACTTTTAACAATCCAATAAAACCAAGAGTGATGTTAGAAAAATATTTAATTCATAGTAATTGAAACCTTAAAACATGCCATTTAAGAAACAATGATGGGATTTTCATTTTTTTTAAATTACGTCCTGTAGATGGCGTCCTCCTGTACGAATACATTCTTGAAATCTGCTGTTGAGATTCCTCATTGACTGTTGCAACATCTCAGCTGGGATACTGTGAATTTCATCCTCGTTACTAAAATGGCGAAATATTTACTTGCTCAAGGTCACTATCTAGCAGTGTTGCCACTTTCTCATGTCTGGCAAGACGCACTTCAAAAATTCCCGTTTTGGGGGGTCACCATGTATTAACATTTTAAAAGTATAAATATATATTTTTTTTTAATTTGTAAAAGTCTTTCAGCTTCTGTTTATCAACAATTTTATACCTCTTCAAAAGAAATTGAGTTCCATCTATAAATTGGTGACCTAGCGAACTAACGTTCTACATTCGGTTCCATATTGGCAAAAATTGATTTGCGGAGCAGTCTAGAGACTTCAGGCCAATCTTCTAGCTACCATGTTCGCTCGATGTGCTCAATCTATCATTTATAGGACGTAGACGAGTTGTCTATTCGAACGCTAGATCATACGCCTACAAATATGAAACATCTGCGGACAGCTACCGAGACCGTGTAGTGCCTTAATAAACACAGTAGCAGCCCTCAATATATCTAGTATCAGCAGCAGTTCCGGTGTAGAAAAACAAGCAACGCCTTAGGTAGCCCTCTCTTCCGAGTTTTCCTATTTCGAAATATGTGATATGAACTTTTCACGCTGAAGCTAAAGGGCCGTGGACTCTTCACACTAATACACACCAACACAGTAAGTCACACTCAATATATTCAATAACATGTCGTTTTTTATGCAATTTACTTCTAGGAAAAAAAAGTCTTGTCTTAAACTTTCCTTTTGTTGATTTTGTTTAGTAAATGTTATCTTGCGTTGCAAATCAATTGGTCTGTTATTTTGCGCATGGACCTTTTCACTGGCATTATTTTCTGTATTGTAAAATATTCTCGTAAAAAACCTTATAGAAGTCGCTAACACACTAAAACAGTATGACTCTTCATCTTAACAAAGGTTTTCCAACTATTTGTGGAATCAATGACTCGTTGAGCTATTGCATTTAGCTGGGTTATAAAGGTACTTACAAGATACTAGGCGAGTAACTCATGACTTTTAACTCGTCACTGTATGTAGTGCTGGACGCTTCATAGCATTTCTCTGGACAATGGATACCTGGGAAGAGAAAATCAAATGCAAGCAAAAACAATGAATCACAGAGTTAAAAGTTAATCTAAGGAATTAGTTAAATTAAATATTAACATTTGTTTTTTTTTGGGGGGGTGCTTATGTAAATTGTATCGATTTCTCATAGTAACTCTTCTGAAGCTGAATGAACAAGATTTCTATGAATTGTTCTGAGGATTCTAGAAGGCACGCCTGTAGCTACATGAACCGTGGCTCGAATATCGAATTGAATGGAGTAATACTCGTCAAATCGTCTCGAGGAAGTGAAATATCTGCGAATAGGCATAGCCATGAGCTAATCTAATGTAAAAAAAATACTTACGTATATATGTACTTATATTTCTATATAATATTAATGTTGTACAATACTATCAATACTATATACATATATATATATATATATATATATATATATATATATATATATATATATATATATATAGGGAAAAAGTTATAATTGTTCCAACGAGAAAAATGTATATTGGTATTTCAAAAATGAGAAGGCGCAAACTTTTTGGGTTATAATGTGAATTTGTTCTTGTGTTTATATTATATTTTATTCTTCATATTTTTGCGACACAGGTCTCCGGTCTTATGACCTTCTTCAGTCAAATTAAAGGAATCAATTTTTAAAGGAATACATTTTCCTTATGTTCTTTTAATGTTTAATTGTTCATTTTCTGTATTTGTAGTGAGCCTTGACCTCATTTTTGGACTGCTGGCAAAAGTGAATTTCCGCCTAATTGGTAATAAAATCATTAAGTTTGGTCTTAGTGGTGGCGATGACCGATGTATTGATGATAGATGTCCCCTATGTATGCATGTATGTATGTATGTATGTATCTATCTATCTATCTATCTATCTATCTATATATATATATATATATATATATATATATATATATATATATATATATATAATGAGAGCTACAACATATAGGATGTTGTAGAGAGCTATGGTCACTCACTAATCAATTGCAATTGATCTAGAAAGATTTTCTAAGCATAGCTAAATGTGGCACAAGGCGGAAAGAATGGGGCACACAGTGAGACTTGAACTCACTACTCAGTCTTAATTATTCTAGCGAGACAAGCTTGCTAACCATTACAGCAAACCGAGGCACCCGAAATGATTTTCCAAACGTTGCTTAGATGTGGCACAGGGGCGAATGTTTGGAGCATCCAGTGAGGATCGAATTCACTATTCAGTTGTAAATTATAGAGTGGGCCAAGCTTGTTAACCATTAAACCACGTTGAGATGTCCTGATAACAAATAAAATAATAAGTTAGGAATTTATGTAAGTAAGTAGTATGGGATTACTTGTCTGCAAATAATTGCTAACCGGGAGACGACGTTACTCAAACCGCATTTAAGGAAAGAACATGAGATTCTCATTCACTTCTGTTCCTTAGAGGATGCCTTAGCGATAAGTCATCTCTCATTTCACACTGGCCGAACTTTTGGTACCCAGCGGACCGCGTGTCTCACTGAACGCAAAACAGAATAGAACGCAGCCTACGATGTTCTATTTGATTACACATAGACATATCTAATAATTCAAACCAACAATCTAACAATCTTTTATCAGAATTTAACACAAAGGTACGTAACATATGGATATCGCTACATAGTGGTCTGTTACACGTTTCCGATCACGCCGTCAGGTAGGGAGACAATCTAAGCCTATCTTCAGCTTATACTGCAAGTGTACCTAGTTGTATTTTCTGGGAGTGAACGCATCTAGTTTTGATCAGTAGTTTGAACAAGGCCAGTACGCTAAAAGCTCCGTCATGATGACTTATTACTTCGTGCTAGCACAACCATTAACGCCTTCTGAAAAATTTCCGAACAGTTCCCTCTGCCCAATTTCTCTCGCAAGACTGAGTTCAACTCGTGGTATAGTCTAAGGACAACTTCTGAATGAGGAATTATAATTATTTACATACAGACTATTTGTTTCTCCTTTATATATATATATATATATATATATATATATATATATATATATATATATATAGGATTAATATGAGTAAAAATGTGCCACTTAGCTGATTAATGTTACTTTCAGCATCCCGACTCCAGTGTTTCATAGGCGGACCTGTCCGTCCATACTTCATGGGTTATCGGCTTTTTACTGTTTATATTTTTGATAGCCAGCATATCTTCATTCAAGCATGTTTGGTTTAATAAAAAAAAAATTCAAATTCTTGAAGCGCTCTATATAAAAAAATGCATCTAAGACTAAATAAGATTAATTGTGAGTCTAGCAACAATGTTTTAAAAGACATATAAAATAAAATAAACGTTTTAGGATACTCAAATTGTAAAAAAAAAATTAAAATGCAGGTTGAGTGTTTTAAAGCATTAATAATAAAAAATACAAATTAAGTTACCTCCCTTTGATACATAATATTCTTAACAGTTAAGTTTTAAATTAATTATCACAGAGAGTATTTCATGCGCATTTACAAAAAAATTCACAACTATCAATTAGATTAATTTTTGTCTTAGCAATTCACTCTTGAAAATGATCTTGCATGAGATTGAAAGTACTTGGGAAAATAGAAAAATAAACAAAACTACAGTAACTTTCTTAATCAGTTTAATAACAACACTAAGAAATTGATCCGTGAATTTGAGAGGATTAAATAAAATAGACATAATATATCTAGATTATTCAACCAAACATGCTTGAATTAATTATATATATATATATATATATATATATATATATATATATATATATATATATATATATGTATACATATATATATATATATATATATTTATATATATATATATATATATATATATACATATATATGGGGGGCACCCACTCACATCTGAGCATCGGGATCGTCATCCTTTCTCTCTCTCTCTCTCTCTCTCTCTCTCTCTCTCTCTCTCTCTCTTCCCTTTCTCTCCTCTGGTGGCGGTGGCTGAAATGGCAGTGAATTAAAGAAAGTCCATTCGCGTGGATTTAATTTTGGTGAACAACTCTGCATCACGGAGAAGCTCACACACTTGTCCAGAAGCGCCTCTCTGGCGTCTCATCTTTCCTGGCCAAAATTGAGACAGGCGTGATGTGGCAAACCTATTTGCATTAGGCTATCAGATGTTTGGTCTGTCAAGGTCCACATTGGTTACGCCAGTCCGACTGGCGCTGCCCTTTTTCCGCCGATTCCGCTGTTGGGGTCTTCGGGAGTTGGTCGCGTTCAGTCTGGTCCTTCCTCTTCGACCTTATCACCATGGATGGCCCTACAGGAGTTGAAACTCCAGATGGTTTCGCTCTTGGGGTGACTATGACAAGTCAGCGCTTTACTACGCCAACGAACGACCTTATATATTTTACAATGGAAGAATATGATAAATGGAAGAATATGATAAATGGAAGAATAGGATAAATGGGCTTTAATCGCTAGATCATTCACAGTAAATTTATGTCCAGTTTCCTACAAGTTTTCTCTTTTCTTGGCAGAGCTTCTATTATCACAATGTGGGATATTTAATAACAAAAGTGATGGAAACGTAAACAAAAAGGAAAAGTAACTAAATGAAATCGGTTCGATTATATACCCAGACACATCAATAAAATAAAATAAAATTCTAGGGTTCCAAAAAGTTCACGGTTTTCTACCTCTGCATAATATCAACCAACGTTTACGTTTTTATATTCTACTAGACCACCTGTGACCTGTTGGATCAACCTTGTTGTGTTTACTGTTTACAGTTAGTTTCGTGGAGAGTTTGTGAAAGTAGAGATATTTTAAAAATACATTTATTTGAAGTTATTGAAGTTGCTCTCAACATTAAAAACAATTGTATGTTTGAAGAAAGTTGAACAATAAGAGCTTGGAATGTCAAAATTTGGAGTGTTGGGATTCGATACAATAATATAGAATATTGTTGCGGGGCTGCTCGTAATTTGGCCGTTTAAAATAATCAAACGATTTTTATTGAAAGAATAACGTAGTTTCAACAAATGAACATTAATTTAATATAGCAACAAGAATATAAGAAATTGGTCATACATTGGAAAGTAATGTCTTTTTGTTTGGATTAATAAAATTCTGAAATAAAATATAAATTCTCTTTGTATGCTAGAAACAATGAAATGATGTTACATGTGTGTTTGTATGAAAAAGTCAACTCGTGTGTGCGTGGCTCATAGTAAAGAGGGTTCAAGAGATAGAATTTGTTTCTTACTGTGGACAGTGTTGCCGTAGTCTGAAACGGTTTCTTTGAAGTTTGTCAGCGACGTTGATTTTTGCATGATGTCGTAAAGTTCACAAGCTAGAGTGGCGTGGACCTTGATGACAGCTGTGCGTATCCTGTTTGGCGGCGGATTTTCGTGTGTTTTATACACTTTCTCGTAAGAAAATCGGCTCTATCCCCCACTTCTTACACGATAATGAATTTACATCTTTCTTTTCCCAACTCTCTATATATGACTTCTGGCAAACACACAAGATACAAATTTCACATAGTCTTATATAGTAATAAGATTCTAAATTCTGAAAACTTGGTATGAGATTTGAATTCGGCCCTCATAGTCCAAATGTGAGTTTCCTACCCACTCGGCTACACGCTCATATCTCTTCATTCACGCTTTTTCGTTCATTCCTTTCGTATTCTCTATATTAATTTGCTATGCAATAAAATATGTCGTTGTAAATTATACGTAATTAATTTAATACTCATTCTTGCTCTCATGTTCAAGAAAAATCCAATACACTCTCCTTCAATCAATTAAATAAACATGCCCTCTACATTATGAAC
>OZ038508.1:37063693-37183693 GCA_964036315.1 Acanthosepion esculentum | reverse complement strand
AAATACAGCATGCAAATTAAAAAGTACAGCATGCAAATTAAAAAATACAGCATGCAAATTAAAAAGTACAGCATGCAAATTAAAAAGTACCGCATGCAAATTAAAAAATACAGCATGCAAATTAAAAAGTACAGCATACAAATTAAAAAATACAGCATGCAAATTAAAAAAATACAGCATACAAATTAAAAATATAAGCAAATTAAAGATACAGCAAGCAAATTGAAAAATTTGATAGGAAAATTAAAAATACAATATTCAAATTAAGAACAAGTGAATTGAAATGAGGGGTAAGATTGATATGTGTGTGTGTGTGTGTGTGTGTGTGTGTGTGTGTGTGTGTGTGTGTGAGTGTGTGTGTGTGTGTGTGTGTGTGTGTGTGTGTGTGTGTGTGTGTGCTAGCACAAATTCACAAGTCATCGGGACTGAGAAAACTGGCTTTGTTCAAACTGTTGATGATGTAAGATTTTGGTTTCCCTCCTAGAAATTGTAACTAAGGTCCACTCAGCATAGTTGCTATATAAACCACAGAAGGGCTCTGTGGGGGGGTGAACAAAAAATATGCCTGGGCAGGTGTCTACAACAGGGATTGGCTAGCAGTCATAGAAAATGAGCACACACGGATACGATCGGCCATTTTATATATATATATATATATATATATATATAGAGAGAGAGAGAGAGAGAGAGAGAGAGAGAGATTCTGAAAATCTTAACTTTCTAATGTATATGTATACATATTTACTAGAAATTTATTTTTTTAATTAAATATTCTTTTAGAACCACATCTCTTTTTGATAGTGAATGTTGGACAATTTCGTTACAGACGAAGAGAAACCTTAAGACAACAGAAACGTGGTTCTAAAGGAAAAGAGACCCGAATTTCTATGTAATATCTAATCTCTTTTGTGGTAGTGAATGTTGGACAAACCTCCTCACAGGTAAAAACGAGAACTGAGGCAACACAGGTGGTATTCCGGAAGAAAACCCACCGAACTGTTATGTAATATCTAATCTCTTACATAGCAATTAATATTGAACAACTTCCTCAAAGACGGAGAAGTCAGAGATTAATTGTCGAAGAAAAGAGTGCTGAACTCCTATGTAATATCTAATTTGTTATATGACATTGAATGTTGGACAATTTCCTCAAATTTCAAAAAGAAGTTAACAGAGATGTTATTTTAGAAGAACGCTGAAGTGTTATGTAATATATGATCTCTTTTATGGCAGTGAATTATGGACAATGAAGAAGAGATTTGCACCAATAGAGATGCGGTTTTACTAAAGAATGCTAAAAATGCTATGGATTAAACATGTTACCAATTAGGAATTTTTAAGGACAATAAAGATAACAATGGCACTTATATTGAGAATCAGAAAGTTGACAGTGAACATACTACGAGGAAAGAGGGCTCGGAGAATCTGACATTCACAAAATATGAAGGCACGATAAACAGGGAGTAACCTACGTAACGGGTTTGTGTGAAGGTATGGCAAAAGACAAAGACAAAGATGGATACTAAAGAGTTAAAAGTTAATTAGAACAACAAAATATTGTATGATATGGAGACTGTATGATATGGAGACTGTATGATATGGAGACTGTATGATATGGAAACTGTATGATATGGAGAATGTATGATATGGAAACTGTATGATATGGAGACTGTATGATATGGAGACTGTATGATATGGAAACTGTATGATATGGAGAATGTATGATATGGAGACTGTATGATATGGAGACTGTATGATATGGAGACTGTATGATATGGAAACTGTATGATATGGAGAATGTATGATATGGAAACTGTATGATATGGAAACTGTATGATATGGAGACTTATGATATGGAGACTGTATGATATGGAAACTATGATATGGAGACTGTATGATATGGAAACTGTATGATATGGAAACTATGATATGGAAACTGTATGATATGGAGACTGTATGATATGGAAACTGTATGATGTGGAGACTTATGATATGGAGACTTTATGATATGGAAACTGTATGATATGGAGATCTGCCACACAGAATACTCATTTCGAGGTCTGCCAAGTATGCTTAATTTTGACAGACCATCTTTACTCTTCAAAGGCTGGAATTTAAATGACGAAGGACACTTATACTTACAATCAGAAAGAGACGGTCCAACTGGCATATTGGAATAGGGAAACATGCCTTCCAGAAACTAAGCAAAGTATTAAGACATAGTGAAATATTGTTGAAAAATATTGAACTGCTAGATAAGATCTAATCTATATAGCAGTAAGTATTGGACAGTTTCCTAACAGATGAAGAAGGGACTTGAAGCCCCAGATGTATTTCAACTGACAAATACTAAGAATACTATAGACAGAAAATATGAACAATGAGGAAGTTTTAAGGAAGAGACAAACAACAAGGAAACTTATACTTACATTCAGAAAGAGACGGCCGAGCTGTAAAGGCATACTGGAATAGTGAAAGATGCCTTCCAGAAACTAGGCAAAGTATTAAGATATAGTGAAATATTGTTGAAAAATATTGAACTGCTAGATAAGATCTAATCTATATAGCAGTAAATATTAGACAGTTTCCTCACAGATGAAGAAGGGACTTGAAGCCCCAGATGTATTTCAACTGACAAATGCTAAGAATACTATAGACAGAACATATGAGCAATGAAGAAGTTTTAAGGAAGAGAAAAACAACAAGGAAACGTATACTTACAATCAGAAAGAGACGGGAGAACTGTAAAGGCATATGGGAATAAGGAAACATGTCTACCAGAATCTAAGCAAACTATTTAGGCATAGAGAAATATTGTTGGAAAATATTGAACTGCTATGTAGTACTTAATCTGCTATACAGCAGTGAATTCTGGATAAGCCTATAGGATCAAAAGACCAAGTTCTACGAGTTTTTAAAATAGGCGGCGAAACACAGCGAAGTATTTCCTGCACTAGTATTAAGTCTGGGCCTTCTTTAGTACTTAAGTATAGCATTTTCAGATTGGTTTATTAGTAGTGACAATGCTAACTAAAGTTAACAGATTTCCTCGTATTATTAAAAATCTTTCTAGATTCACTGATAACACCCATGAAACACTCAAGACAGACTGCAATTTAATTAGCAACTTATACGATGAATAATTAGCAACTTACACGATGAATAATTAGCAACTTACACGATGAATAATTAGCATAACGCACAAAAGAGCACCAGCATGAAAACAAAGCTTCATTAATTATTTCAAGTATTTACATTCGGACTATTGTCCTCATCTTTGTTATAGTTATTACAAAGTTTCGGTCGATATTCCCTTCGCTCTTTATCAGGTGTATATCTATCCAGGTAACATATAGGAAATGAATTTCTGGTGCGAGGACTTACCATTATTTGCACTATTTACATTCGGACTATTGTCCTCATCTTAGTTGTTGTTATCATAACATTTCGACCGTTGTACACTCCGGCCTTAATCAGGTGTATATTGACCAAGTAACCTACAAGGAATTCCCTACCTGAATCTTCGTCCCGGAAATTAATTTCAGGTGTGTTACCCAGACCGACAGTAAAAAGTATTATCCACTTGAATAAATTTAAAAAGATATTCAAAGATTAATACTTTCCTAAGATGTAAAAGATGGCAATAAGAACTTTTCTATCAAACCCTATATCCGGATACGGCAACCATTGTATTGAAAAACTGCAGGGCAATGTATTAAAAAACACACACAACTGATAATGGCCTGGATTTAAGCAACCATTACTGTCAGACTAAGCACGACCAACCCCCAAAAACCCTGCGGTGGAACAAGCGAATGACTATTACAACAGATCTCAACGGTTAAACCTGCAGATAAAGAGGGATACGCATGACGGACACGGTACATAATTGGGAAATCGATATTATAACAGCCGTTACACATTACACCACCCGCACATCCAAGCATACAGCTGTCTATTGCAGTTTCATAACTGTATTCTACATGTCTCATTTCATATGTGCCACAGAGGAATTTCATGAAACCAAGTCTGTGGGTCACTTCCTGGCAAGTTGAGGTCCACCATAAACAAATTCACGCCATCAGGAAATTCTTGTACACTGATTTTCTTTCAACCATCTCTTGCAAACCCAAACGAAGGTGTGCAGAATTAATTTCAAATCGGGACTAATTTCAAATCGGAACTAATTTCGACTCTGAACTAAGGGTTAGGGTTAGGGTTAGGGGTTAGAGTTAGGTTAAGGATTAGGGTTACAGTGAGAGTTTTTTTCAAATCGAGTTGAAATTAGTTCTGAGTTTAAATTACTTCCGAGTTGAAATTAATTCCGAGTTGAAATTAATTCCAAGGTGAAATTAGTTCCAAGGTGAAATTAGTTCCAAGGTGAAATTAATTCCAAGGTGAAATTAGTTCCGAGTTGAAATTACTTCCTAGTTTAAAGTAGTTCCGAGTTTAAATCAGTTCCAAGCTGAAATTAGTTCCGAGGTGAAATTAGTTTTGTCACTCATCAGGAATAGATGACGGGGGCAGGTTTTGGTGACTCTGGGAGTTTCTAGTCCTGGACCTGCGTATTGATGGCGAATTTAGTCATTAACGCCGTCATCATAAAGGAAGCGATCAGCAAAGAAGAAATTAAATTCTTCGATACGAGATAAAGCCGATGACGACTGTCGGATTAAAGCTATTAAGGTAAAAGCCTTGTTAATGATATTTTAGATTAATGCAACTAATTTCATAATCGTCTACATGTTAAATGGTTTTGACATAGAAACGCATTGAACTGCAATAAGAAAATGGGCTTTTAATGATCAGGAATGTATTGATTGCATTACTAACAGAAAAGAGATGTGTTTAAGTATAAGAATTCTCTCGGGAAGACTGACCCGTGATCTCTCTGAGCAAAATGCGAAATGTAAACAGACTGAGTAGACTGCAGAAAATAACCGAAATCATATCTCCCTCGAATGTGATGCAGTTCCTCCACAATCGACTTTTCCTTTCAAGGGAGATGCAACAGAGCAACGACAACTACTATATGTCGCCTTCATTGACCTCACAAAGGCATTCGACCTGGTAAGAAAAGACAGCTTGTTCGACGTTATCGCTAGAAGTGCCCCTCAAAACCTCCTTAGGATTGTCCACTTGTTTTACGCGAACATGAAAGGTGTCCTACAGTTCGACGTGTCTTCATCGGAGGCGTTCAACACTGGCACCGGCGTGATGCGGGGTTATAAGTTCGGATTATTATTCGCTGTCATTCTGAAACATACATTTGGAACACTAGCTGATGTTGTCAGCATTCACACCAGATTGAACTGAGGGCTGTTCCAAGGACAAAATTCTCGGAGTGTTCATCAGGGACATGTTTGCAGACGAAGCGGCATTGGAATCCCAAACCGAGGAGAATGTGCATCATGTTAGGAGTATCCTTTCGAAATCCTGATAACCAGTAGCTTAACCAGTAGCTTAAAGTAAACCCGTGTGCTGTGCCAGGTATTTGAGGAGCCTTTATTAATATTTTTAAAAAATCAGTGGCGGATATTGTTTATATAAATCAAAATGATACAATGACAATTTGACACAAAAGCTATTATACTTTTCAGACTATATTTTTATTAAATGTTTATTCAATAAAAGGCCCAAGAGCCACTTAAGATAGACGGTTACTAAATGGGGTTGTTATAAGTATGTATATGGAATAGGTAACGGTTGACCCTAGACTTTTACACGTTAAGATTGTAGTGCTCGTGGAAGCATTCTCTTGGGAGTCTGTTCCATAAAGTAGAGGTTATTGAGAAGAAGCTGTCCGAATAGCACTTCTTTCTTACAAATGGAATACAAAGGGAATGAGGATGATTCGACACTGTGTCATGGAGGTCCTTAGCTGTAAATGTCTAAATTCATGGAACTAGAGAATGTAGCTAGTCATATATATACATAACATCAGTCAGCTAAGTGACAAATTTTATATTTACATTAACTATACATGGGGGCGAGTTACACCAAAACAATGACAAAAGTTCATATAAACATATATCCGAAAATCCTTCGTTTTTGAGTTAATAAGTTTGGAAAGTTTACGTTAGATGACGCTGTGCGGCGACATAGACTGGGTTACATTTGTCATTCGTGTATATTTGTGGCTAGTCTGTCTTCACCGTTTTATGTGTGTAATTGTGAGGTAACTGAGAAGTGTTCCGTTTAACAATGGCAGGATATTCATATCGTGGGCAGGCAAATATGATTTTTACATAGGGCCGCGCGAAAGGTAATGAACGTGAGGCTGCACGGCTGTATCAGATTGTGCTTCCAAACCGAAGGCAGTTATTTATATGAACTTTTGTCCTTGTTTTGGTGTGAGGAACCAACTCCCAAAATGTGTAAAAGTATTTTTGATACACCGTATATAATTACATATATTTATATATATATATATATATATATATATATATATATATATATATATATATATATATATATATGACAAAGTGGGAGAATTTTTTCATGTTTCGTCCTTTAGGTCTTCAGTGGATTAAGTTTGTCTAAAACTTAGCCCTATTAAGTCCCTAAGGACGAAACGCGTCACACGAAAATATTTTCTACTTTGTCATATATCTTTCCTCCCAAATTGTTATTGATATATAAAAATTTATATATCGTTATCCCTTATAAATATATATATATATATATATATATATATATATATATATATATATATATATATAACATGTCCGGCCCAGCTCGATCCTGGATTGTTCCTACGCTGGTCAGTAGTGCTGCCGGTCAACTGTTGGTCCTCTGCTTTCCGCTTCGTTCCTTCACTTGTTTCTGTCCCACGTTTTGCTACTTGGTCACATAGCAGTGAAGATTGAATTTCGTCCGTACCTGAGCGCTGGGTCGAACCACGGAGGAACCGTGCTACAAAAGGACAAAGAAAGCTTCCGCTGGCGAAAATTAAAATAACATATCAAAATAACGAAGATCGCTAATTTAATTTTCAATTGGTTCATATAGTTTTTGATACAACAAAATTAACCCTTCCCGTTAAACTCTCTATCGTGACACTTTGTTTTTTTTTCTAAAACTTGAAGCGAGTTCAATCAATAAAGAAAGTGGTCAGTCGGGAATTCTCTCAGAAGCAGGTCACGTGGGATTCAACAACTCCTTCGTCCGCTGCTGTCCCGTTTTGTCTGCGTCTTTTGCCGCCTCTTGCTTTAACTGCTGGGTCGCTTATGCACTCTGTTTATATGTAATTCGCTCGACTCCCACCGCACACCAATACTCATCAGTATTCATATCAATTAATTATTTTCTCCAATTTTGGAGAAACAACGCTGATCTAACAAATCGGTCAGTTATTCAAAACAATACATTCTTCGACAACAAACTTTGTTTATCATTCATTTCTATATCCTGACGACAATCGGCCCGTAATCGGTTACTTATTCAAAATAATAATATTTTCCGATAACAAACTTTGTGTTTATAAATTTTTTTCTATGTCCTTGACGTCAGAAAATTTTCTTTGTTGTCGACTTTTCAGTATTAAAAACTTTGCCCACTTCGCGTGTTTACAAAACCATATTTCAGATTATTTACATTATCGGTTTGCAATTTATAACAATTCCATCTGCCTCTCGGCTGACAAGCGATCAAAATTCCACATTTCTCAAATCATATTTTGGACCCAACATTCCATTCTGCGTTTCTGTTTATCAGAAAGGAAAAAAATATCTCTCTTTTTTCCTTGCTCCATATTTCAATTCATGTTTTCACCTTAACGTTTTTAACCCTTCCAATTCTCCAATTGTCATACGGGGTTTTCACATAACCCAGCCCCAATCCTTATTTGATACTACCAGCGTCACAATAGTGTCACATATATACTTATATGAGAAAAGTTCCCACAACAGTTATGGTGATTTAGCTATTGGGCAGCCTCCTGTTAATACCAATAACAACTACAAGGTAATCTATGAATTGACATACCTTTGTAGCGGATTATGCGTGTATAAAGCGAAGAAATAAGCGAACCTTCAACACGGCTCTCCAAATTTAAATAATTTTTATTTCAGTATTATTTTTTCTTTCAAATTGAAAGAAATGAATTACAAAGATTCTTTGCAAAAGAACTTCACAGTAAATATTTTTGTATTTTTTTTATTTTTATTTTTTTTACAGTACAACCGAATGAATTGCGTTAGTAAAGGGATGCATCTTTGGTGTAAGAATGTATGGGACACAGATTTACGTTGTTTTATGTGTGCGTATAAATTGCAGCATGAAAAGCTAGCTTGCCACTGTTGACGCACATAAACAAACTTAGTCTGCATGCTTTTATTATGTGTCAATATCGCTAAGCATGTTGTGTAATATAATATACTCGAATGAATATGCGAAAATCTGAGTAATTAATTAAGTGCTAGAATTTCCGTTTTGTTTGTATAACAAACCTCTGGCCAAGGTTTAACTAAAAAAAATAAGTAGAACGAAAATTGAACATTTTTATAACGAAATATCGGTTTAAAAAAAAAAATTATATTTATTAATTTCAAGTGTATCGGTAATAAATATTTTCCCAATTTTTAAATATCCATTTTAAGGAGGGAAAATATTGTTCTGAAAGGATCCTTTAAAATTTCGTAGCTAACAACAAATCTTAAATCATCTGAAAATTCAAAGAAAACCGTCCGTCTTATAAGATATCGCTGATTGGTTAATATATAGCGATGTCATATGAATACAAAACTTCAAGTATTTGGAGCCGGCCCGAATACAAAAATGAGTTAATTTCTGAGTTAATTTCTAAGTTTAGTAATTTAGGGAATTTTTCTCCAATTCTGAAACGGAGTTTCACATATTGTTGCTATTATCATGGACAGCCTCTCTCTGACCTCGAGATTGACAGATGGATTGGGCGAACATTCGCCAGGCTGCCCAAGAGTGTCTGGTGAAACAGAACGTTGTCAACACTGTAATCTACTGGAAATGTGGATATGTCACCGATGATGATCTCAATTGCCAATGTGGGCAATTAGATACTATGGAGCATCTTCTAGTCTAAATATTCATGTACACTTAACGACCATGAAACCTCAATACATCAGGCAAGGCTCTGTGTGCAAAACTGGATAGGTGTAGTAGAGCGAGTCAAGAAGAATAAGCATCCTCGTTAAAATGCATTAGGGCAGAGAAACATGGCGCCTCTATTTCAGTTAGGGGCACTTTCCATCGCGAAAGCCTGTAACGGATTCTAGTCATCAATTATGACCAGGTCGCCAAAAGTGAACGCCTCACCAGCGTCCAGGTACCAAGCCGCTAGGTGGCGTTACAAAAATACAGTATAAAAGGAAAGGTTACAAAGTTTCTCTCTCTCTCTCTCTATCTATCTATCTATCTATCTATCTATCTCTATCTATCGCTACCTCTCTCTCTATCTATCTATCTCTACCTCTCTCTCTCTCTCTCTATCTATCTATCTATCTATCTGATGAGCTACATCCTTTGTTTCCACCAACCCTGACCTTTTCAACTGGGACCCGCCATGACACGTACACAAAGATGAATCATCCCTATTTCCTTCATATTCCATCAATAAGAAGGAAGTTACACTTTGGACAGTTTCTTCCTAAGAATTGCTGCTTTTTGGAACAGACTCCCGCGTTGAATCTGTTTAATACCCAGATGGGTGACCACTTGGGAATACCAGGTGCTTGGATGTGCGGGTGGTGTAATGGATAATGGCTCGAAATTGTTAATCGGTGAGCCTAGTTTCAATTCCTGCTGGGTGGGTTATTCACTTACGCGCAAATGCCTTTGGGAAAGGTATAACTGCACCTCTTCTCCCCCAGATATGGGTTAATTAGTAAGACTTGTATCACTAAATGATTGTTATTTCCAAAAACTTCTTACAATCTAGAAATATGTTCTCGCTTTAAATAACCTGCAAAGAGTTGGTAAGCCGTAAAAAACTAACCAGTCTTTTCGATCCCTCAACCCGGACAGCTATCCATTACCGCACTGTGACTCCAAAGTAAACGCATATACAGATGTTGCTGAAAAAATTTAAATTAATGTCTTTGGTTCTTCGCTCTCTGGACAGATTGGGATAGATAGATAGATAGATAGATAGATAGATAGATAGATACGAATAGAATGGGGTAGATAGATACGAATAGAATGAGATAGATAGATAGATAGATAGATAGATAGATAGATAGATAGATAGATACGAATAGAATGAGATAGATAGATAGATAGATAGATAGATAGATAGATAGATAGATAGATACGAATAGAATGAGATAGATAGATAGACAGATAGATAGATAGATAGATAGATAGATAGATAGATAGATAGATAGATAGATAGATAGATAGATACGAATAGAATGGGGTAGATAGATACGAATAGAATGAGATAGATAGATACGAATAGAATGGGGTAGATAGATAGATAGATAGATAGATAGATAGATAGATAGATAGATAGATATATAGATAGATAGATAGATAGATAGATAGATATGAAAGAAGAGTCTGTACATCCATTGAATACAATGAATATAATAAAAACTAAGTAGTAATTGTGTATAAATCGTTTCTCGTGGTTCGTAATGAAAGAATTTATATGAAAATATCGAAGAAAGCCTTCGGCCTCAAGTGACATTGAAAACTGCTTAGAGCTCTTCGCCAGGCTTTAAAATTTCTCATGATATTAGAAACATTTCTTACGTTCATTGTGAATTTGATTTGGTTTTTATTTATTTATTTGAGTTTTCAGTTATTTTTTCTTTCCCTTCTTTTTCTCTTTTTCATTCCAGTCGTTTTTGCTGACATTTCATATTCGTCTTCTCCGTGTTCCGATAACTTTATCTGAGACGTTCTTCGTTCTATTCATCGATCAGGTGACAGGTGTCTTATTGATTTTTTTTTGATTTTTTCATAATGGCTTGTCAGCTGCTGTATTTATATTCATAGCCATTATAGAGATTTTTTTACAATTTATTTATTATTTTATTTTGTAATTCTTACAGAAAGTAATTTCTAATTACATTTGCGTTCACGTTCGTGCGTATATGTGTATTTGTGAAAAAGTAGTAGTCACTTTATATGAATGGTGATTTTCTAAGCCTATCTTAGTTGTGTCACAAGGCCGAAAGTATGGGACACCCAGACAGGATCGAAATCACTACTCAGTCGTAAAGTGTTCTAGCGAGACGATCTTGCTAACTATTAACCCGCCATCTAGGTGCCCGAGATGATTTTCTAAGCCTATCTTAGTTGTGTCACAAGGCCGAAAGTATGGGACACCCAGACAGGATCGAAATCACTTCTCAGTCGTAAAGTGTTCTAGCGAGACGATCTTGCTAACCATTATCCCGCCATCTAGGTGCCCGAAATGATTTTCTAAGCCTATCTTAGTTGTGTCACAAGGCCGAAAGTATGGGACACCCAGACAGGATCGAAATCACTTCTCAGTCGTAAAGTGTTCTAGCGAGACGATCTTGCTAACCATTAGCCCGCCATCTAGGTGCCCGAAATGATTTTCTAAGCCTATCTTAGTTGTGTCACAAGGCCGAAAGTATGGGACACCCAGACAGGATCGAAATCACTTCTCAGTCGTAAAGTGTTCTAGCGAGACGATCTTGCTAACCATTATCCCGCCATCTAGGTGCCCGAAATGATTTTCTAAGCCTATCTTAGTTGTGTCACAAGGCCGAAAGTATGGAACACCCAGACAGGATCGAAATCACTTCTCAGTCGTAAAGTGTTCTAGCGAGACGATCTTGCTGACCATTATCCCGCCATCTAGGTGCCCGAAATGATTTTCTAAGCCTATCTTAGTTGTGTCACAAGGCCGAAAGTATGGAACACCCAGACAGGATCGAAATCACTTCTCAGTCGTAAAGTGTTCTAGCGAGACGATCTTGCTAACCATTATCCCGCCATCTAGGTGCCCGAAATGATTTTCTAAGCCTATCTTAGTTGTGTCACAAGGCCGAAAGTATGGGACACCCAGACAGAATCGAAATCACTTCTCAGTCGTAAAGTGTTCTAGCGAGACGATCTTGCTGACCATTATCCCGCCATCTAGGTGCCCGAAATGATTTTCTAAGCCTATCTTAGTTGTGTCACAAGGCCGAAAGTATGGGACACCCAGACAGGATCGAAATCACTTCTCAGTCGTAAAGTGTTCTAGCGAGACGATCTTGCTAACCATTACACCACGTCCCGGCACCTAAGTCAGTCTATACGTATGACAAACAAAGTAATCCGGGGAAAGTGTGTATCGACACGTATATCTATTTCAGAATGCGACAGACAGCATAAAAGGAAAAGGCGGGAAAAATGAAGAAGAGAGCAGAACAACGGATGAGTGGCCATATTTATTTATTTATTTATTTATTGTTTTTGCACTAGTAGTATTAATAAGATATTTTCGGTAATAACAAAGTAGACGAGGCAGTGGATCACAGTAGCTGGATGCTTGCTGCCAAATCTGGCAATCGGACAAGAATGCAAACTGCAGAGGGCAGCGTCAGGACTCACAGAACCAGACGCGACTCTCACAAGCAGCATTTGCAGCGGACTCTGCTATTCCAAGATTGGGTTGTACAACCATAGCAGACGCTGCAGCAAAACGACAGACAAGACCAACTTCTGGTGTACATTCCATTGTCTTAAATGACAGAAAGAAGCCAATAATATTTATTACATTTTTAAAAGGTACTAGTCATGGGTATGAGGATAACCTACATCCGGTAGCAAGGCTTCTGATCGGAACATTGAAGGACTTGAGGAGCGTGCAATCATCTCTTAATTGCTGTTGTTCCCAGATCTACCCAGTAGTAGTAGCACCTGTTAGGGTTGCTGTTATGGGCAAAAATGAACCCCCTCTAAGAAAACACTATGAAAGTATAAAAATACATTTTTATAGTAAAAATAGCAGCAATACATTTTATATTCAAAAAAAATTTCAACACTACATATTTGTAACGAAAATACCTATTTATTGTGAAATTATCAACGATGCATTTTATCTGTAGTTGAAAGCATACAATTATATTCAAAATATTTAGATTTCGGCATTAAATAAACCATAGAGGTTGATACGCCGCTACACAAAATCAGCCAACCAAAAACGGGTACTATCGTCGTTTATTTCGTTTTAAATAGTTTTATTGGGATAACTAAGCAGTTGAATTATAAAGTAAACAATAAAACAATCGTTTATCTATAAGGATCACAGAAGACCAAAAACGAATAACACAAGACAACAATTATTTTTTTAATTAACTTTTAAAACTGAATATGCAAATTAGGTATCACAGTTAAGTAGGAACTTCTAAAGCAATATATATCAGATGCTGACCGCTGTAAAGGATGAAACTGCATTATCTATTTATTAAACATGTTGTTGAATCCTCTTACATAGAAAATATATATATATGTGTTTTGAACAATAAAAAATATTTAAAAAATTAAAATCTTCAGGCACACTGGATTTCTTAATATTTTTTTCTTTATTTTCTGATATACACTATTTACATTATTCGGACTAATGTCCTCATCTTTGTCACCATATTTATCACAACATGAAGGTGGTCTTAGTCAAAGAAAAATGTCTGAAAATCTTTCAATACCTCTTTCTACTGTTAATAGAGTGATCGTACAATTCACCAGAGAGGGCAAGAAGTGCACAAAACCTCATCCAGACCGCCCTGGGGCCTCTGAAAGAACCATGCGTCTTGTCGAAAGAAATGTTGAACAGGATCCACGTTGCAAGGCCTCTGACATAGCAACACAAGTTGATGTCAGTCCCAGAACAGCTGTCAGGTATCTTCACAAGCTGGGCTACTATGGCAGAGCTGCGAGAATGAAACAACTTCTCCGTCCAGCCAATATCAAACGCAGAAAGGATTGGGCTCATGAGATGGTGGAGAGACCTGTGACCTTTTGGACCCCTGTCATTTTCTCTGATGAGTCAAGATTCACATTATTTTCCGACAGTGGAAGATTATTGGTATGGAGACTCTGTAGTCAAGAGTTTTATTTAAAAAGACTGCAGCCAACGGTGAAACATGGGGGCCTTTCAGTAATGGTATGGGGTGCAATTTGGAGTGATGGTAGCTCAGAGCTTGTGGAGTGTGAAGGAAACATTAATTCAACCAAATATGTTTCTATATTAAAGAAAGGGCTCCGTCCAATATTCTCAAGTAGTAGAATGAGCAAAGTTGACTCCCTATTTATGGAAGATGGAGCTCCATGTCACACTGCTCAAGCAACGCAACATTGGTTGAGACAAAATGGGATCAATAAACTTCCATGGCCAAGTCAGTCCCCGGATATTAACCCTATTGAACATCTTTGGGGCATACTAGATTGAAAACTCCGCAAAAAGAACAGGAAGCCATCTTCTAACCCCGAACTTTTAGGATTATTGCGTGAAACATGGCAAGAAATCCCCGAAGATGATATTCGTGAACTCATCGCTGGCATGCCTAGAAGGGTCCTTGCATTAAAAAAAGCAAAATGGATGCCAACCAAGTATTAGTTATTAAATTTATGACCATTTATAATTACTTCATTTGTATAAATTACTTGTTTAATAAAATAAACGGTTTCTGTGAGCGTCTATTCAATTCTGTCATGTCTTTTTATATATATATATATATATATATATATATATATATATATATATATATATATATATATATATATATATATATATATTATAAATTTACTAATTTAAAAATATGGTTCCATCACCACACAGGAATTACTATGTTTCAAAAACAGAAACTAAAAACTTCAAATTTAATTATAGAATTAAATTAAAATCCCTAGTCCTGTTTCATTTCAAGCGAATTTTGGAATAACTTATTTTGAAATTTACTGAGTTTTATAACCACATACATTCTTAATAATAATTGCTAAGGATACGGGGAAATGCAATCATTTTGATAAGTGGTGCTAGGGTATTCATTTTCATTGAGAACTATTGTATCAAAATATGGGTTACTTGCGAAATGAAATTAAGGTAGGGTAGGGGCGCCTGTTCAACAAATGATGGCATCCGTTTTTCGCATATCGAAATAGATGAGATATTGCATTGGTACATTAATGAATCAGTGCGACATTTATTATTAAGAGGATAGTTTGAAGATTTCTGCAGTTACACAATTTTTGTTTATCTTTTTATTTTACTGTCTAAATTTCTTTGATTTTGGTCTAAGTGTTTACTCAAGATAACGGTTGAAGGCCACTCACCTAACAAGCTTGAGTAAATGCCCTGTTTTAATTAAATAGTATTAATTACATTTACCGGTCTGAATGTTCGAGAAATTTCGCAGAAAATATGCGGCCTCCGACAGGAACCTGTATGCAATATGGCGATTTATATTAAAATATTTGTCGGGTTTAATCCATTACACACACACACACACACACACACACACACACACACACACACACACACACACACACACACACGTGTGTGTGCCTGTGTAAAAAGATGAGGACATTAGTGTCAATACTTGGAATAATTACAATTCTTTTTGTTGCCATTTCTGGCAATTATTAACTTGAATTTATCTCATCTTTAAGGAGAGTAAAAGTTTTGTGTCGTATTTTTAAAACAGGAAGAAACAGACGATATTTTTAGTTACGGTTGCGTTCATTGAAGAAAGAAAGAAAGAAAGATATGATTCGTGAAATGCGTTTCTGGAATTTGGTGTATATTTTAGAAGGAATGTCATACCGAGAGATGTGCATATCGATTGGAAACTTATCCAATCGATACATCTATGCAAGTTGGCCTTTTATATTTTGTTTCCGGGTTCTTTTAGTTTTTATTCTTTTCTTTTCTTTTTTCTTTTTTTTCTTTTTTTGCTCTGCAGAAAACACAACGGCAAGGATATTTATACGGAACTACAGCAAGTAGTAAATCATCATTCTTTCAACTTTTGATGGTCACCGTCTAACATGACCCCAAAATCTCATCTACAAAGGCTAATAGCAATATTACTTGTGTGGCGGGTGAGAGTGAATATATATATATATATATATATATATATATATATATATATATATATATATATATATATATAACAGACATAAAAATAAACAAAGCGTTCGGGAATCACAATTAAACTCCACTCCATGAAGAAAGCTTACCGGTGGAAACCATGGTAGCATGAGTGGTTAATATTCCTTGACTCTGAAATATATATATATATATATATATATATATATATATATATATATATATATATATTTTAGAATTGGACATAGTCCGACAATTTATTTAAAGACATTTATATTATGTTTAACGTTCTTTTTATCCTGTTTATTATAAAACAGAGCATTTGCTTAAATACTTGTATCTATAAAAAGAACGTTAAACATAATATAAATGTCTTTATATATATATATATATATATATATATATATATATAAGATCGCACATTGAGAATGTAGAATAACAGACCTATAAATTATATATCAATAATAAATATATTTTCCCTCACCGATACCACAACGCAATCTTCAGAGTTTTCAGTCTGCACCAGAAGAGTGATTGTGCTGTGTATAATACTTTAAGTTCTGCTCTGTGTGTGTGTGTGTGTGTGTTGGTGTGTGTTTGTGTATGTGTGTGTGTGTGTGTGTGTGTGTGTGTGTGTGTGTGTGTGTGAAATAAGAATTGAGTTTAATTGAAAAAATTGGCGAGAAGGACAAATAAACACGACATTCTACACGTACGCACATCCGCGCAGACAGACGCATAGGCGCACTCGCTCGAACGCACACACGCATACTTACACTATGAAAATAATAGTGCACCAATGAAGAGTGCACATAAAAAAAGAAAAATCGAGAATTATACGTAGTCAATTGCTAATACCCCCTGACGAGTGGACGGTATGATTCGCTGGGTTTTCCTTCTACGACACTATGGTGTCTGAAAGGTGAAAGTTACATCAATCAGCTAAATGACATCTTTTACTTGTAACTTGTATTAATTCTACATACATATATATATATATATATATATATATATATATATACATATATATATATATATATATATATATATATACATAAAATTTTGACTGATATCTCTATAACATTATTTTTTTAGCGAGGAGTGTGTTATTAACGCATGGTGATTAATCTTATCGGACGTAAGTAGGAAGTACGTACAATAACCTGATTACGTATTTCTTAGTCATCAAAATCTTGGGCAACTTAAAAGGGAAAAAATCAAATGAATAAGTAACATTCTAAATGCGAGTCGTCGCGCGCTTTTCAAAACGTCATTCGGGTACATTAATCTGATTGTGAGAAACGTAAGATGTACAGTGAAAAATAAATATTGATTAAGTCGTCCTTCGCGCATCGGTCCTTCTTGCCCGTGGAACACCGAAACGACATAATCGAATATGATTGATAATAATTCAATTAGAAGCCTTTATACAAACGAGAAGAGACATTCACGTACTCCGAATCTCCTCGTGTGAAAATATTCTTTGGATTCATAATGTCCTCCACTTGATGCTTCTCCTCTTCCTTCTCCTCTTCCGCTTCATCCGCCTTCTTCCTCCTTTCTTATATAGATCACTTCCCCTTCCACCTTCAGCCATCTTCTTCCTACTCCAACTCCTCCACATTCTCTTCTCTTTTCCTCCGCTTTCTCAGCCTTCTATCTCCTTCCTTCATGCCTTTCTCCTCCTACAGCTATATTCCTTCCTTCTCCCCATCCTCCTTCTATCTTCCCCCACATTCCTCCTTCTTCTTCCCTTCATCCTTTCTAGCCTTCTCTTCCTCCTTCTCCCTACTCTTTTTTTTTCGTTCTCATATACTTTCTACTTTTATTTTCCGTTGTACCACTCTGTTTTCTCTTTTTTTTTCTACCTCTTTTTTTCATTTTCTTTTTCTTCTTCATTTCGCTCTATCTTCTCATTCCGCCACAAGACCGTTTTTTCCTCCACCTTTTTTACACCTTCTCTGTTATTCACGTTACCTTCTTTTTCTTTTTCCTTTTCTTATTCTCTTCGCCCTATTTTTGTCATTCGAACTTTTCTTCATTTTCTTTCTCTTTGCTCTTCTGTTTATTTTCTCTTTTTCTTCATCCACTCTGCTTCTTTCTTTCTTTTTTCTCTTTTTCTCCTTTTTCTTTTTATTCTTTCTAACATCTTTTGCTCAATCGTTCCATATTTTTCTTCTTTTCTTTTTTTATTCTTTTTCCTCTTCTTCTTTCTTCTCTCCTTATTCTTTCCTTATTTTTTTTTGACACTCACTGTTGCCCTCTGTCTCTCGCTCTACTTTTCCCTTCAATCACTCTCTCTATATTTCTTTTTCTGCACTTCTTTTTTCTTTTCATCCTCTCTTCTTCATCTCATGCATTTTGCCTTCATCCTCGTATATTTCTTTTCACCTGCCTTCTTTTTCTTTCTTTCTTTTCCATCAATGAAGGAAATATTTTCATGGATTGAAAATTAATTTTGCAAAAATATCACCACACGCAGAGAAGAAACCTTGAATTAAAAACTTCAAAGTTTACTTTTTTAATAGCCTGTTGAGGCTTTGCAGGCAAAACGTATGGTTTTGAAGCCGTATTACTGCAATTGTCGAATGCTGAAACAAATTCTAGAATACTAAAATAAACAAAGACCAAGATTAATGGTTATAGAGTTGGGCAGTAGGCATTTTTGGTGTTTGATTCCTAAATGTAGCGCTGTCTGCAGAAATCTCAGATTCCCCAATATATAAAAAGAAGGTAACACTAGTTCAAAGTTTTACTCCGTGAAGGGGTATAACAGGGCGGTAACCCTAGTTTAAGTTTTTAATGTATGAAGGAATATAACAGGTGAGTAACACTCATTCAACATTTTACTGTATGAAGGGACATAACAGGGTGGTAATTATTGCTTGAACGTTTCATTCTATGAAACAGATAGAGAAAAGAATGGGAGAAAGAGAGAGAAAAAAATTCTTAAAATGTTTATGTAAAATACTATATGTCATAAATGCTAATTTCGCTGCCAGTGTTCAAAAGCTCAGGGTTCAGATTTCAAACAGGCCGCATTCTAAAAAGGGAGCATGTATTACTAAACAAAATGTTATATGAATACTTTATATATATATATATATATATATATATATATAATTAAGTAATTCATCGAGTCTGAAACCTCATATGAATACTTTACATATATATATATATATATATATATATATATATATATATACTTATAATTAAGTAATTCCTCGAATCTGAAACCTGAACAGAATGTAGAAAGCACTGGACGGCTGTTTCGTCGTGTATTTGGGACTCATCAGCAGTGTGCATCCACTACCGAGAATTGAAACCCTGACAGTGAGGTTATCAAGCAAACGTCATACCCACTGCTCCAACGGGCCTCGGTGACGAAGAGGTAGCAAATCAGACACAATATAGCGCCGCTCGCTCACATAATCCGTGGTGGAACTCAACTGAGATTCTCTCTAACCATAGGACGGTGCCACGGGAGCCACGACTCGTATCACCAAGCCGCTCAAACTTTTTGTTTGAAGTAGTGTGGAATGTCAACATCTTGATTACATTATTATTTTCTCCTCGAGTTACATGTGCTATCCATTTTAGTTGCTGCTGTTAGTAGTTTTCAAATGATGCCGTTTCTGTCATTTGTTACAATTCTTTGTTTGTGATTCTGTAGCGTCAGTACACAAAGTTCAAAGTAGAATGATTCTAGCCAAAACCCGCAGTCTTCACTCGCTAAAAGCCTTTTGTTAACCATTGATCTTAGAGAGCAGTTGTATACAACTGACAGTTTAGGTATTTCTGAACGGGTTTTGTGCCATGCATGACATCCATATGAAAGTCTCAATTTCATGTTTTTAGGTTAATGTTTTGGTTTTGTAGCAATTTGTGGTGTTGGGAGAAACTACCTCTGGCGCGACCTATTCTGTGTACAATTTCTTTTTCCCCTATACTAAATTTATTATAACTGATCCATACACATAGGTATTTAAAGTTTTTAGTATCTGCCAATTTCACATCTGTTGTAACGTAGAAAATGTTACTGAATGAGGAATAACCAAAACGGAGGTTGGAAATGGAAATAGTAATCTTTGTAACATCAACAAAATACAATACTCGCCAGCGGCGTGAAGTAGGTAAACCTACTAATTATTACTTATATATCACCGCTTGATCCAGCTTCTAATAGCTCCAGTTGTGGCGGCTTGGTGATAGTAGTCGTGGCTCCCGGGGACACACTCCTATGGTTACAGAGAATCTCAGTTGGGTTCCACCACGGAATAATGTGAGTGAGCGGCGCTATATTGAGTCTGATTTGCTACCTCTTCGTCACCGAGGCCCGTAGAACAGTTGGTAGGTTGTTCGCTTGACAACCTAACTGTCAGGGTTTCAATTCTCGGTAGTGGATGCGCACTGCTGATGAGTCCCAAATATAGGACGAAACGGTGCTTTCTGTGACAGTGCTTTCAGCATTCTGTTGAGGTTTCAGACTCGATGAATTACTTAATTACATTTATCAAATCCTCCTAATTATTATTTATATATATATATATATATATATATATATATATATATATATATATATATATATATATATATATATATATATATATATATGCATGCCTTCAGTGAATAACTTATCAGAACGAAAATCAAACTGGGTCATAATGAGTTGATTTTCATAAAACAATGAGAGCCTAGTCAATATAATGTTTATTAATACTTTTACCATGATTAATCCAATTGTGATACCTCTCTATGTGTGAAAGTCTTGAGAGATACTTTTCTGTTTCCATAATGCATTAAGGCTTGATAAGCTGCAGCTTTTGGGGAATGCATTTCTTTTTCCAGAAATACATAATAATTCAAAAATACGCTCTTAAGTAAGCGCCGGAGGGGGTCGTCAGTGATGTAATTTGACTTGGCTCATCATGGAGTTTCGGGTCTTTCAACATCATACACCCCGTCAGCAAGTCGACCCAATCAGGGGAGATCAATCCCTGATTCCCCGCCTCGCAAACAAACGCTAACATCTATTCTAGCCTTTTTAATGAATTAGACGAATAAAGACCACATTTTCCGCACACCCGATTGGATGTTTGTAACAACCAATCCGCTGCGCGAACTATCTTCTAAATGGTCCACGGTGGGGACTGGCTTCTTTTCTTTCTTTTTTTTCGGTGGATAGCAGTTTCAATGGATAACCGATGAGGTAATCTAACGTTCCTAAATTTAACCCTTTTTTCCCCTGAGTATGGTACGGTGTCTTACTCTAAATATTTGCCGTTTTGATTTTATTTGTACTTTGGAGGTGGGGGAGACTTAAACACAACTCTAGTATCACATTTTTATCGTTTTCTTAACATTATTACAGGTCAGTTAACTTTTAAATGGATGTGTTCGCAAAATGAAAATAATTGTCCATAAACATGCCGTATGTTTTGGCATAATCAAAATAAAAATAGAAAAAATATATATAAACCACCATAATATTCCTTAATATTTGATTTAAAACTATTTACAAATTTGAAATCGGTTATAAACCACGAAATACTCTTGAAATTAAATTAAACTACGAAAGAAGGGCGATCTGCCTTACAATATATTCTTATATCCATTAAAATAAAATATTATTAAGTAAAATACTTGTTATTGTTTGAATTCGAGGAGAAAGTGAGCTATTTTCAAAAGTTCAACCTAAATCGTTAGTGGTGCTTTATTATTCCTTAGTTTTTTATTAGATTTCTTAATTTCCTCATCAGGAGTTTCGTTATTGTTTATGTTTGGAGGCAGATTTTGTAAGGATTGGTTGAATATTCTCATATG
This sequence comes from Acanthosepion esculentum, assembly GCA_964036315.1. NCBI lineage: Eukaryota > Metazoa > Mollusca > Cephalopoda > Sepiida > Sepiidae > Acanthosepion > Acanthosepion esculentum. The sequence continues at coordinate 37,161,825 of OZ038508.1, read as the reverse complement.
TTCTACTTACGTGTTACGTTCAGGGTGATCATGCTTGAAATGTGATTCAAAGAGTTTTTGAGACCAAAACATGTCTTTTCTGTGGAGGTTTTGATTGCACGATATTATTGTGAGTTTTCGTTTTTCGCCACATTTTAACATATTGTCTATGCTTCTTGGCTTCATTAAATTCATTTCCAATTTTCTGAGGTCAAAAAGTTGGTTTTATATCAAAGTTTCCTTCTCCCAGAGAGATGACCATTAACACGGCCATTGATCTCTATCTACACATTTGTTTTTATTTTCCGAGTTTGCCTTCTCCTAGATGAAGTGCCGTCACTACGACTGAGAGTTTCATCTCACCCACATATAAATATGCATGTTTTGGGGATTTATAGTGGAGTGTTTTCCCGTTGGCTTCTCCATGGTGATTTTATTGATACACAGCCTCCAGTTAGCTGGCCGTTGGCACATTAAGAGTTCTTACGCCCTTTCATAGGTTTTATTTTTCATCTTACCAGGTTGCTAGCAACCCACCTCACTCGCAATAAATTGACGTAGGGGTGCCGGTTTATTCGTCGATAATCGACAGTTGATTATATATAAGTTATGAGCATCTAAAATTTTCCAAAGAAAAATTCTTGAAATGTTTATAAAAGATACTATATATCAAAAATCTTCATACCGTTCCCAAAATTGTGGTTCAGGGTTCAGAGTTAAGACGGACCACATTCTAAAAAGGGGCCATGTGTATTATTTTATAAGATATTAGAACTATAACATGTTGAAATCGCTACACAATAGCTTTCGTGTTTCGGACACTACGTTGTATCTCTTCAGGCGATGGCAAGTGACTGGTGATTAAATAATTTTTAAGAAAATTTAAAATGCAAAGTGTTACCTGTTTTCCGAAAGATTAAAAGGGGGTGAGAAAACACAAGGTTAGAATTAAAAATTGACTTGTGAGTTTGTCTTGATCAAACAATTAAATGTCAGATCTACGCTAAATAGAAAATTACGTTAAGAGGGTGGAGGTGGGGGAGTTATTTTTTTCATGACATGATAAACCGGAACTTAGACAGGTCATCATTGACAATTACGGAAAACATGTAAGCAACAAATGTATTGAGATTGTAGACAAATATGACATGTTCAGTTTTTCAAAGGACGCTGAAGGGAGGGGAATATATATATATATATATATATATATATATATATATATATATATATATATATATATAAGAGTGGACAATGGAGTCAACACCAATCGGCGACAGTCTGTTAAATGCTTAAACGCAATCTTCAGGTTATATTTACCTAAACAATCAACATACTTATGATATATTGATGATGCACTATTAATATATACCTGTGAAACTGACTTACCTGATCTTGTAGATAAACTAAACAATGTCGAACATGCATTAGAATTTATATACAAAATGGAAGAAAACTTTACTACAGCATGATTTGTAGGAAAGGTAAGTTGACAGTAGCTTAAAACTTAGCGTCCACCAAAAATCAAATAATAAAAATGATTTAATATATTTGTATTCCCAACATAGCAAAAAACTCCGGAATAACCATCGGATTCTACTTAAGAGCACTGAGAATTTGCAGCCCTTAATATTTACACGAAGGGAAGAAATATATTGAAAATACTTTCAAGATCCTCCATTACCATAACTATTTTATATTCTATGCGAAACAAAAGGCGTATGAAATATTCCAAAATAGAAAAGTGACCCCTCTTAACAAACCCAACGAATCAAGAAATATATTGTTCTACACACTAACTCTATCACAACTACAATCGAAAAGAATTTATCTAAACTCAAAAAAATGCCAAAACTACATCTAAAACAATAAAAACTTAATTAACTTGAAGGGGGAATTTACACTATCACCTGCAAGGATTGCCCGAAATAATATATTGTACAAACCTTAAGAAGTTTAAATAAAACTTTAGACGAACACAAAAGAAACAGTAGGGAAGTCATAACTCTATGTAAATAATTATAAACCCCCTTACATTTACAAAATATTCAAAAATACTCGTTAAAATGAGAAACAGCAATAGTTGGAAATAAAAAAAACGAATATTATTTATTTTCTTGTTATTGTAACACAGTGTGGCATTGGTAAATGAAAAAAGGCTAAGCTGGGATATGAGATTGGAACAGAACGAAAAAGAATTAAGTTAAAATATGAACTTGCAACAGAACGAAAAAAGGTTAAGTTAAAATGGAACTTAAAACCCAGACGACGAACGAAGACTGGATCGATTGCCCTGAGAAAAAGACAGCCATCTGCAAAACGTAAACTCACGGGTGTTGGAGGGAGAAATAGAGAAAATACACTCGAAGAGAGTAGAGGATTTTGGAAACGAAGCAGAAAGGAAAAATTAACTAATGACCGTCTAATAAAAGTGCCAGTTACGAAAACCCCAATTGAGAGATAAAATTTGGTAATTTTAAATCGAACGCAAATGGAGAAAAACGGATTAATAATTACTGTAAAAAATCAGAAGACTGTAAAAACAATCCCAGAGAAAGCATTTTATACTTCGCCTAAAAGAAATGAAGATATGAAGATTACAGTAAAAGGGAAACAGTTGGTAAATTTCTTATTATACCAAGAGAGACGAAGGGATTGCTTCCGCCCACTGGCAGTCAATGGCACGAGACACAAATAAGAAAAAAAAACGGAGTTATTGGGGTGGGTTACTAGCTACGACTACTACCGATGGAAAGAGGTCTCCCAAATTTAGAAAGATAATCAATTTTTCAAACCCTGACAACAAAGAATTATTGTTGGAATACCGAGGAAACCCCGGGGTCCTAAAAAACTGTCAGCCCCCATGTCGGTCTTAAGTAAAAGCCAATATAAGCAAAGCGCTAAAGCAACCAGTTAGAATCGCAGTTGCAGTTGGAGAAGCAGACGACGAGAGACGACTACGCTACTGAAGTTCACGTGACTTGCTGTCAAAGAGAACTCCCGACATAAGCCTTGTTCCAGACTTAGCTAAAAATGAGTACAACGTCACGATAGAATTCAAAGTGACAATGGTTGATATATCTATATAAAGAACGATATAAACCACAGAAAATTGGCCCGAAGAATTTCCTGTCTTCTTTTATTTCGTCTACAAAAAACATTGTTTATTCTTTCCTTATGGCACAGCTTCTATGAGGTTTGAACCAACGCTACGATTGCTGGCGATAACTCGGTCTTTGCCAGCTCCGTGATCGAGAAGTACAATGTGGGTGGAGAAGGGCGCAGACTGGGATATTCACTTCAATGACCAGCGGCAATATTGACCAGCGTAAGAATTGATCAAGGATCGACCGGCGAGAGTGTCATATTATATGGTGTTGGAGAAACGAGAGACATTAACACTGTGAGTTTGGGGTCAAACGAAGATAAAATATGGTCCCAAATCCGACAGAATAAGATACAGAATAAATTAAATGTATAGTCATCCTCGTATGTTTTTTTATAGATGTGTGTAAATCGTGTCCAGATAATTTACTTAGAAAATACTTGAAATATCTAGGGTTTTCTTACTCCGAATTTTTGTTGATTCATAAAACATAAATATTACTATTATAGCCTGAAAAGGAAAAGGAGATGAAGTCTTTCGTTGACGCAGGTGTTAACGATCTGTCCGGTGAACTGCTTGTTCGATAATGAGAATTTCAGGCGTTTGTGTGTGTAGAAGAGAATAATGAGGTTGATTCTTATTGGCTTAGAATGAGCGAATTAATATCCCGTTGTCCTATATATATATATATATATATATATATATATATATATATATATATATATATATATATATATATATGAATAAAGACAAAAAGAAATCTTATCTTAGCCGACGCGTTTCGTCTTCAGAAGGACCTTATCAAATGTGTAGCATATATATATATATATATATATATATATATATATATATATATATAGTCCATATACAAGCCTGTTTCGCTGTATCACAGCTCATCGGTGTGGCTAGACATCCGTTTGCTTCAAACCGGGATCAAAATGAGGACACTTAGATGAACACCGCCGCTCTGTGTTGACCTCAATGTCCATTTATATATATTTTTTTCTTTTCTTTTCTCTCTCACATCTTCTGATTTTTAAGTTTAGATTATATCGTCTTTTATTGTGCGTAGTGAATAATGCATCGGAAAATAATTCATAGTTATCTGTATCTCACTCATTTAAACCGTCTTGTAACCCCTGTCTTTAAAACTTCTGTTAAATTTTAATCCGCACTTTCACTTTTAGGCCTTCCTGTTCTTCTCTCGTCTGTTACCCCTCTCTAGAGCTTTCATTTACCTCTCACATTCGTCCCACACCCTCATACACACACTCTCACTAAATTTTATTTTTTATTCCCGGAGTTATTTTTTCTGATTTCTTTTTGAATTTGAACGTCTGATGAATTGGATCGTAATTACGATTCCAATGTAATAAATTATAACCATGGAATATTAGTGTTTAAGCCTTTTTATTATATATATATATATATATATATATATATATATATATATATATATATATATATATATATATATATATATATCTGATATCTTCTATTTCAGGGGTCGGCATCCTTTTGAAAAGATCGGGCCAGACAGCTACGTAATGTCCCAAAGGAGAGACATGATATCAAACGTACTATAATAAATTGTCTCTGCTTCGACCAGAAGGCTGCCATGGTCTGGTGGTTTAAGGAAAAAACAACGATGTTAATGTTATATTATTTAAACAATGTTCCTTATCTTTCTGCAGGAATAACAGGATAACACAATCAACAAAAAATGCATATTCCTTACTAACAAACAAAGTTAGAAATGGTAAATTATTTAATGAGACACTCGTTTCTGCTTATTGTTCGATAACTTCTCCGCATCAGATGAAATATTTGTCGATGACAGGAGCAAAACATCATCCAGGTGGTCATCACCCAAACTTGTTCTTAAACGACTCTTGGTATATTTCATTTTCGAAAAAAAAAAGTTGTTCACAGGCAAAAAGTTATTCCATAATGATAGCATCATTATCGCATTATTCAATAGACTTTTATATTTTCTGCTTGGTAAAACATATTTCTTTCAGAAGTCAACAGTGAATTCAGAATTGAATTTTGATTTTTTTAAAATCCCTTGCATTGTAAGTCGATTAACTCCAACTGATAATTTTCTGCCACCTCTCCTTAAATTAATTTGATAATTAGTGCCTGGGTATTAAGTTGGCGGACCGGACAAAAATCCTTCGCCAGCCGGATGTGCTGACCCCTGTATTTGATATCATATATCTATGACATCCAGTGATACAGTAGAATTATACCCACCTCCCTTTCGTGTCATTTGCAGTATCGGATATATTTTATCGTTTTATACTCGCATCGAAATTTGTACACCAGTTCTTATAACTTACTGATTACAAATACTTCTTGAACGAATACTCTATCAGAAGGTTAACAGATGTCCATACTTTCATTATATATACGATGTATATTTAAACAACGTTTGCCTTTCTACTATATTTTATCTACAGATTTGTCTTTAATATTTCTATTCTCCCAATATATATATATATATATATATATATATATATATATATATATATATATATATATACAGTGTAACCCGGATATAAGAGAGTTGTCAGGACCGGAGAAGAAGTCTCTTATATTCGGGTTTCTCTTATATCCGGGTTTGGTCTATTTTGTTTTATTAACACAGGCTCTAATTTGGGACCAGAGAAAATCTCTCTTATATCCTGCTTTCTCTTATATCCGGGTCTCTTATATCCGGGTTACACTGTATATATATATATATATACAGTGTAACCCGTATATAAGAGACCCAGATATAAGATAAACCCGGATATAAGAGAGATTTTATCTGGTCCCAAATTAGAGCCTGTGTTAATGTATATATAATAGAGCAACCCCGGATATAAGAGAAACCCGGATATAAGAGACTTATTCTCCGTTCCCAACAACTCTCTTATATCCGGGTTACACAATATATATACATACATATATATATATATATATATATATATATATATATATATATATATTATGCATTTCACCCCAAGCAAGGCGGGAAGCCACTAGCACGCAAGGGGTTACAGAGGATTTGGAGCGAGAGCAGATAGGAGTGTTAGAGGAAAGGATGAAGAGAATGATAGTGGATAGATCAAGGCAACTGGAGATGTCGATTGAAATTACATTTGAATAGTTGGAGATTATAGCTATCAAGGAAACAGGAAAAGGGAAGGTAGTTCCACAGGCCAGAGTTGCGAGATATGAAGCTACTGGAGTAGAAGAGACGGCTATATTTAACAGTTTCAACAGTGAACGGGTGAGAGCGGGATGCCAGCCTCGTAGGACGCTTGAATTCATGAAGTCTGGGAACCAGCGAAAGCAGCACATCGGAGCAATTACCATGAAAGTATTTGTCAAAAAAGACATAGAGAGGCGACGGCCCGTCTGTGAGAGTGCGACTGCAGACGAGATGCCATATTAGGGCCAATTACATTGCATATCCGTCTCTGGATCTTATCAAGAACCCCGAGACAAACATAAGGGGCTCCAGACCATATATGGCAGCAATATATTAAATATATATATATATATATATATATATATATATATATATATATATATATATAGGAAAGAAAAAGAAAATTCGTTTAACAAAGATGAAAGGGATCATGAAAGAACAGAATATACGAGCAAATACACACATACACACACACACACATACATATATATATATATATATATATATATATGTATATATATATATAAAGATGAAGCCAAGAAATGAACTTATCTGTCTCGATGGGTCAGTTGAGATGATATCTCCACACAGAGTTCTGATTCGCGAAAGCGAGAGTTCTTATGATAAAACAATATTTTGTCGGCCGCCAATTTTCCTGGATTCCTTTTCTTTCGGAAATAGTCGGGGATTCACAGCATCGCATACGGGCGTTCATTGGTCGATTCAGTTTGATAGCCGTCCTTTCATTCTATGGTCGACAGACTTTGCTGCCTTCTTTATTTCGATGGACAGTCCATTTGGAATCGGGACGATTCGCTCGGCGATGTTAATCTGGTCAGACGGGAAACTGAAAATTTTTTTTCTACGAATGCTGGTGAGCCCAGTTTGTCCTGCTTTCTCGTATGTGAGAATTTAATTTCTTCTTTGCTGATCGCTTCCTTTATGATGATGGCATTGATGTCTAAGTAGACCAATTCTCACATGAAAGTGACTGCATAGTAATGTTGGTGAAAGACGAGGTTGATTTTGTCAAGCCTTTCTTCCTTGTCGTTTGGATTCTTCCTTTTCTTTTCTGGTGGCTTCGAATTTTTTGGTTTCCGATATTCATTTGGTACTGTCGCGGATTTGCTTTTCAAACGATTTAATCTCAAGTTCCGTGGCGTTCAGTGTTGTATTGAGTTGATTCTTGTATCTTCGAAGAGGGCAAACACGTCGTGTCTTTTTACCTGAAGTGAGTTCTCTGAACAAGACTTGACGTGGAAACCTTGACTCTTCCATTCCTGCTGCATGTCCTGATCGTCGTAGACGATGTTTCATGATCCGCAATTCGAAGCTTTGATTGTTGGTTCTTTTCAGGACATTTGTGTTGGCCCTATAGTAATTTGAACTCGACATACCAATCCACTATCCCACTTTTCTGGGCCGATAACCACTGACTGCGCTACGCTCACATCCGTATATATATATATATATATATATATATATATATATATATATATATATATATATATATATATATATATATATATATATATATATATATATATTACAACAAAAATTACCTCAACATAGAAGATAGTCTATTTCAAGCCGTTCTGTACGCGGCTAACATCAGCCCCTAAATGTCTGTCTTTTAGTGCCCGGAGACAGACACTTAGGGCCTCGTACAGAACGGCTTGAAATAGATTATCCTTTATGTTGAGGTAATTTTGGATTTGTTTTGTTTTTTTTGTAAAAAAATACATATGCTCTGCTATAATAAATATAATAATAATTTAATTTTAATAATTAATATTTCTAGGATCCACCCGGATTATATACCAACAGATCAATTACCTGTACTATATATATATATATATATATATATATATATATATATATATATATCAGCAGCAGCAGCATGATGTAGCTAGGCTACCTAAAAGCATTTATCGTCTTCGGTCTCTGAGTAAGAAACGCAATTTTGCATAGAAGACACGGAAGATATTTTGGGAGTATATGCCATCAATTTAATCTTACAGTCATCGAATTTATTGATCTGCTATCTATCGGATATCATGGAAAACACGAAGCAAATCTTTTTTTTCTTTGTAATAAGTTTTGTGGGCATTTTCTTATTTCCCGATCCAAAATGGCCCAGACATGTTTAATAGGATTCACGTCAGGAAACTAACTCGGCCAAAACAAGTTCCATAATTCCGTTTGGGGATCTGCCATTTTCATGTCTCTTCTTACTCTTGTTGAGAAAGACCTCTTCTAATGTATCCACTCTTAATTTTTCTTTCGCTCTGTCTCTCCATAAAGAATCTCAATATTTACAAGTTTTACAACTTTCCATCATTTTTTTGCTTTCAATCGTTCGCTAATTGTTTCTTGCTATCCAGTCCCACTTTTACTAAGGCCTCCAAAATGCGGTATAAAATGAAAGGATTTAAAGTCTCTCTTCCTCTCTCTCTCTCTTTCTCGCTATCTATCTATCTATCTATCTATCTATCTATCTATCTATCTATCTTGCTCTCTCTATCTATCGCTCACTATCTTTATCTATCTCCCGCTCTCTTTATCACTCTTTCTTTCTCTCTCTCGCTATCTATCTATCTATCTATCTATCTATATCTATCTTTTCCTCTTGCTCTCTATCTATCTATCGCTCACTATCTTTATCTATCTGGCTCTCTCGCTATCTATCTCCCGCTCTCTTTATCTATCTATCTCTCTCGCTATCTATCTATCTATCTATATCTATCTCTTTCTCTTGCTGTATCTCTCTCTCTCTCTCTATCTATCGCTCACTATCTTTATCTATCTGGCTCTCTCGCTATATCCCTCTCTCTTTATCACTCTTTCTTTCTCTCTCTCGCTATCTATCTATCTATATCTATCTTTTCCTCTTGCTCTCTATCTATCTATCGCTCACTATCTTTATCTTTATCTATCTGGCACTCTCGCTATCTATCTCCCGCTCTCTTTATTTCTCTCTCTCTCTCTCTCTCTCTCTCTCTCGCTATCTATCTATCTATATCTATCTTTTTCTCTTGCTGTCTCTCTCTCTCTATCTATCGCACACTATCTTTGTCTATCTGGCTCTCTCGCTATCTATCTCCCGCTCTCTCTTTATCTCTCTGTCACTCTCTCTCTCTCTTTCTCTCTCTCTAGCTCTCTTTCTCTCTCAGTTACTCGCTTTCATCTGTATCTCTTCTTCTTTCTCATATCTGAGTACACTTTACATGCGCCATATCTATTCAGGATGTGGGCGATCATGGCTCTCCGCAAATTCCTCTCTTTAGTTGCTCCAGCTAACTTTTGTTCCACTCTCTTTGTCCTTGTTTTGCCATCCATTCCTTTACACTCGCTGCTTTTCCTTGCCTTTCTAGCTTTAAATATGTCATCTGAATGTCAAATTCTCCAAACTCTCTTTCCTCAGTATTTGTCTCAGAAATTTCAACTTTGTCGTTCTGATTCTAAGTATACGTTTCTTTCTTGTTCCTGTTTTCTTTAACGCCACCACGTTGCTCATATCTTCTGTCCATTATCAGAATTTGTCAATACAATGACGTCGTTGTCTCGTGTTCATTTATAAAGAAATTATCTGGAAGTCATTTCCAGATGGGAAATTATGTATTACATTCAGCACTCTTTTCTATCCTTCGACCTTGTATAATTTTAAAGCGTAACTGGTCCCAGATCATAAGAGCCAGCAATCAGTCATGGATATTACACTCTGATCGTAGGTGGGAATGCTGCGGCTTACGGCTATATCGCGTTGAAACACCGGTTTCCGTACGATTCAGCGAAGTTAAGCAATGTCGAGTCTGGTCAATACCTAGATCGGTGACTACTTGGGAATACCAGGTGCTTGGATGTGCGGGTAATGGATAACGGCTTGGAATTGTTAACTGGAGAGCTGAGTTCCAATTCCCGTTGGGTGCGTTATTATTGCTTCAAAAAATTCTTTCAGTCAACCAATAGGCATGAGTGAGTAATGGCTATACACACAAAAAGAAGAACAGTATATATAACCTATTCTTAGGCTGATTGTCAGACGCTTAACCAGACCTTCTATCTTGTAATAATGATTTTTTGTTTGCAATTTCCGATCCCATCGTTCGAAAACGTGTTTCATGTGGCTTAGATTGATTTGAATTCCAGAAATGTCAATCAGTTAGATTACAAATTCTGATGCTATTTCACGCTCGATCAGTCTGTATTTGGGCACTACTTAAATTGGACGGTCCTGTCGTAAAGAATAGAGAATATTTAGGGATGGACAATAATGTTTATCAATTAGCATTCGTTAAACCTTTCTCAAGCCTCATTTTTCAGAATCGAAAAATATTCATTATAAATAGAAAAGTTTTCTCCTTTTTCTTATCGTGTCCTGCTGCTTTTACGTCTACTCCAATTCTTCTTCCGGTTAGCTTTTTAGTCATTTTTTAATAACAAACTTAATGTTTCTGGTTGGAAAGAGAACAAAATAATTAACTATCTAAGCTTGTCATTAGAAGATTCAAAATTATGCAAAAACTAAAAGATTCGATGTAACTTCTATAATAGTGTTATATCTTATGTTTTCCTGTCGCCTGTGTTATATTTTTGTAATCTTGGCTGGGCAATCGTTAGATAGATAGATAGATAGATAGATAGATAGATAGATAGATAGATAGATAGATAGATAGATAGATAGCTGTAAGTACCACGAACATCACCGGATACAAATATTTTGCAACCATAAAGCTTCTTTCTATATGATATGCTACAAAAATGCACAACCCTGTTGAAATATATAGGGGATCATAAGAATAGATAGTCCATTATTGAATGGAAATTGTTAAAAAGTCGAACGCGTATGTAAAAGGAAGTGTTAACTGCATTTGAAAGAGAAACTGAAATTATTACATTTCTTCAACAATACCAACATGTCAATATAAGATCCAAGATTGTTATCAAATTTAGGCACGAGAACAAATAATTTTGTGACCATTAGCATTTAACTGAAAGAAAAAAACATGGGAACATTTCTAATGTTGTAGGCACCATCTGTGACTGTTTCCACCGCTGTGTTAAGGGTAGAGAGGATGGTGGTCATAATCATGCCTACGAATTATTTGAGGAACAATTTTACCATTTCTTCCGGTATTTGAAGATCGATTTTACAGTATTAGTGACAGTAATGCCAAAGATCTTATGAAAACTAAGATTAAGACGTTTAGGTATTTTAAGGCGATCTTAAAATTCACTTTAAATGATAGCAGTTGGCGTTGTCTTTAATGTTTTAAATATCGTAGGTAGCAGGGAAGTAAAAAAAATCGGAAGGGAGTTTCTCAGGCGAGAAGATTCGAGAAAAGAAAGTACAGTGGGCTATGATAAGTTTTTAGCCACTCTTAATTACAGCAATTTTGGCTGGTGTAATAAAGTATCTTCTTTTTTTTCAAACAATACCGTGTTAGTATCAAGCTACTCTCATCTATGAACGATAGTTGACTTATATTTTGCAATGAAAGTTCGCGGAAGTAAAGAAATTGGTGAATTCCAACAATGGCAAATAATACGATGGCATTAGTGTGGCAAATCAAATAGAGAAATTGTTTCCAGGTTAATCATCAAACGGTTAATAATATTGTCAAGAAATTTAATGAAGATGGCCATTGTCGTGTGGCGCAGCGTTCAGGAAGACCAAGCATCGTGTCTGAATGAGCGAAAAGGGCGCTGAAGATGGAAGTCATCAGAAACTGTCGTCAAAGCGTCAAAGATGTTGTCAACAGCATGGAAATATCGCCATATGCGCCATATGCGGTGAGAAAGACTGAAAGAGCTAGGCTATCAAAGAAGAGTTGCAAGAAAGAAGCCCTTGATTTCAGAGGTTAACAGGAATCTTCGTATGGACTGGGCGATAGAATTCGAGAGCAAAAATTATGAATTTTGGCAGTCTGTAATTTCGTCAGATGAAAGTAAATCCTGCCAATATTCGAATTCGAGATAGGTTTATGTTTGGGGAAATCAGAATGAGACTTGGAACACTGGATGTTTTCAGGCGACCGTGAAATATGGAGGGATTGGAGTAATGATGTAAGGCGCTCTTTGGTTTGGAGAGAAATCTGAGATGATTCTTGTTGATGAGTGGTTTCATGGTGCAAAATACGGTCAAATATTAGAGAAAGGACTACTCCCACTATTTGAAACCAATCAGATTGACAAGAATGTCTACCTTTTTCAAGATGTCATATGAGCAAAGTAGCAAAGACCTGGAAGGAATCGCAAGGAATCAAGTCACTGCCATGGTTAGCCCAAAATCATGACATGAATCCAATAGAGCACGTTTGGGGACACCTTCACCAAAAACTTCGAGAGTATGCAACCAAAATCACGTCAGCAGCAACCCTTAAAGAGACGTTGGTAAAGGAGTAGCAAAAATATGGATCAGACGATTGTTGATCAAATCCATGAAAAATTAAATACAAGCACTGAAAATAGCAAATGGAGGACCTACTCTATACTAATTCCAAATACTGTTTATTTATGTTGAGTAGGGTTTGGTTTGGTTTGGTTTGTTTTGTTTTGTTTTACGGTATATCAACCACAATGAGTCATTTAATGCCGACAACTTTTTTTCCTAGTAATATTATTTTTTTAAATGTATTGCAAGTAATATTTTTTTTTCAAAAAAGTATTGCTGGTAATAGTTTTTTTCTTCAAAAATTTTATTTCTGATAATAATTTTTTACAAAGTATTTCTGGCATAAAACTAATTTTTACACTTTCATAATGCTTTTTACCTCAGTTTCGGGGTTAAATATTTGCCCATAGCTGGGACCCTAACAGGTGCTACCATCCCGGGTCAGGGTGGACCTGGGAACACCAGCAATTAAAAGGTGCTTCCACGCTCCTCAAAGCCTCCTGATCAGAGGCCTTGCTATTGGACGTAGTTTATCGTCTTACCCTGGACGCTGATGTAGTCTATCGTCATACCCAGGACGGATGTTGAGTAGGGATTACCTAATTAAATTTTGAAATTGGATGTAGTTTATTTCTCCTGGCTAAAAACTTTTCTTGGACCACTGTATTAGAATAGAACATACGGTTGCATCTAGCTAGTTCAATAGTAAAACGGTAAAACCTAGTTGCCATTCTAGTAGTATGCTTACATTCATGTAGTGGAAGCACCAAGGAGGAAACAATTGCCATGAAAGTAGTTGTAGAAAAGACAGAGGATATATATTGGTAAAAGGATTGACAAAAGGAAAACGTATTTTCACTATGCGTTTTCCTTCCTTCTTTGGGAAGGTTCAAGTCAAATATAGATGTCGATTGAGAAACCTGTATATACAGTTGCGAAAAACAATATTAAGGATACCAACTTAAATTTGTGAACATTCTAAAATATATTCTAAAATCTCATCGAAAGGAAGAAAACTCTATATTGGGTTGTCTGGAAAGTTCATGCCAATTTTTAAGGGGAATTAAAAAAACAAAGCAAATTTATGCCATTAAATATATATTCAACTAAATATGAACCATTTTGTTGCACAAACCTTTTTCCATTTTCCCTTCAACTTAAGGTTTCCATCTTGCTAGAATTTCGATGGGTTCTCGGCAAAGAATTCATTAAGTTGTTTTTTAATGTCATCCAAAGGATTACGATTTTTACCATTGAGAATATTTTGCAAGGACCTGAATAAATGAAAATCTGAAGGAGCAATGCCAACCATAGAGATGGTTAACGAGCTTGTCAAGCAGACAAATTACTTGGTGTAATGATAGTGATCCTTGACTTCGATAGAGTAGTGCCAGTAATGAATTTATTTGACCAACATGCAACTTAGCAGCAATACATGAAACATTGTCAGCTTGTGTTAAATTAACATTCATAGGTTTGGGTTTTGTATGAAAATCAACTGCTTTAGTTTCTCAATCCTGATTGAGTTCAAAATATTTCTGCTCTTCAATGTTAACAGGACAAAGAGGTCCTTTCTTTAGACTGGATTGTGAATAGTTTCTCAATCCTGATTGTGTTCAAAATATTTCTGCTCTTCAATGTTAACAGGACAAAGAGGTCCTTTCTTTAGACTGGACTGTGAATAGTTTCTCAATCCTGATTGAGTTCAAAATATTTCTGCTCGTCAATGTTAACAGGACAAAGAGGTCCTTTCTTTAGACTGGATTGTGAATAGTTTCTCAATCCTGATTGAGTTCAAAATATTTCTGATCTTCAATGTTAACAGGACTAAAAGGTCCCTTCTTTAGACTGGATTGTGAATAGTTTCTCAATCCTGATTGAGTTCAAAATATTTCTGCTCGTCAATGTTAACAGGACAAAGAGGTCCTTTCTTTAGACTGGATTGTGAATAGTTTCTCAATCCTGATTGAGTTCAAAATATTTCTGCTCTTCAATGTTAACAGGACAAAGAGGTCATTTCTTTAGACTGGATTGTGAATAGTTTCTCAATCCTGATTGAGTTCAAAATATTTCTGATCTTCAATGTTAACAGGATTAAAAGGTCCCTTCTTTAGACTGGATTGTGAATAGTTTCTCAATCCTGATTGAGTTCAAAATATTTCTGCTCTTCAATGTTAACAGGACAAAGAGGTCCTTTCTTTAGACTGGATTGTGAATAGTTTCTCAATCCTGATTGAGTTCAATATATTTCTGCTCTTCAATGTTAACAGGACAAAGAGGTCCTTTCTTTAGAATGGATTGTTAATAGTTTCTCAATCCTGACTGAGTTCAAAATATTTCTGCTCTTCAATGTTAGGAGGACAAAGAGGTCCTTTCTTTAGACTGGATTGTGAATAAAAGTAGTGCCACCTGATACAAGCAGAGAAACTGAGTAAATGAAAGTGAGTTTTTATAGACAAAAACCAGAACAATGTCAGTAGTAAGGGGAGATTCAGTAGCACATTTTTTAGCTATTTTTTTGTCAAATTAGTTTTGGAATACTAGGCAGGCATGAGCATTGTAATTGCAAGAGTTAAAAGGAATAGGAAGAGGAGAGAGAGAGAAAAAAGGAGTGATAGAAGAGAAAAATAAAGATATTCTAAGTATTGGGTTGTCTGGAAAGTTCATGACAATTTTTAAGGGAAATTAAAAAAAAAACAAAGCAAATTTATGCCATTAAATATATATTCAACTAAATATGAACCATTTTGTTGGACGCCCTTTCTCCATTTTTCCTTCAGTTTAAGGTATCCATCTTCCTAGAATTCCGATGGGTTCTCGGCAAAGAACTCATTAGGTTGTTTTTAGGTTGTTTTTTTATGTCATTCGAAGAATTAAGATTTTTACCATTGATACGTCTGTGTGTGCAAAAATTGTTAAATAAGTGTTATATTCCGTGCTAAGGGAATAAACACATAACACCAAGTTGATACTAGAAGAAGGTCTATTGTACACAACAAGTACAATATGAAATACAGTACAGTTATACACACAGGTCAATCTAGTAGAGAGTGCCACTAATTGGAAGGTCGGGCGTGATTGCATCGTCTCTATCTCACACTCCTTGCTAGTCTCTCGTAGACAGTTGACTTTATAGGTACTTACTACCTATAGTGTAATCATTCATGGGGGTGACTGGTTATTCCATTACATCAATAAATCTTTTCGAGTATTCAGGCCGGCAGACGAAATAATTATTATTTAAAATAAAACTGTCTATTAAAATAACGTTTGAAGTAATAAATAGGTGTATCCACTATAATAACATTTGAAATATATATATATATATATTGGTTTTACCAACATCGACAATAAGCCTGATTGCACCCTAATTCAGTTCGATATTGTGGATTACTACCAGTCAATATCGAAAGACCTCTTCGCGACTGCCCTGGAGTTTGCTACAGTATATTCTGACTTAACTAAGGAAGAAACAAACATAATTCTTAGTGCCAAGAAATCTGTCCTCATCCATAATGGGGACCAATGGATTAAAAACACTAATGACAATTTTGACATCACCATGGGATCTCTGGACTCTGCAGAATCTTCGGACCTTGTTGGTCCATTTATACTGTACAATCTAACCGCGCACCGTGAATTAGACATTAGGGACATCGGGCTATACAGAGATGACGGGCTCATGGTAGTGAGGAGCTCCACAAATTTTAAAACAGATAAAATTAGAAAGATAATATATATAGTGAATTCGGAAAACTAAATCTAAAAACTATAGTCAACACTAAATTAAATAGGGTAAACTTCCATCGACGTAACTCTAGACTTAAACATTTACACACCCTACAGAAAATCTAACACTAATCCCTTGTATGTATACCCTAAGTCAAACCACCCTCCATCTATAATTACGCATATACCCACATCAATAGAGAAAAAATAAGCATGAACTCCGCAAATAATGAAATATTCCGACAACACAGCCCTAAAAAATAGCGGATACAAAAGCGCTGACTTAAGCTATAGAAACAATAGTACCAATAGTAAGAAAAACAGGAAAAGAAAGATCATATGGTATACCCCTCCGTTCAACCAAATGGTCAGTACTAAACTAGGGCATAAGTTTCTAGCTTTAATTGAAAAACACTTTCCCACTAATAGCAAACTTAGCGAGATCTTTAATAAAAACACCTTAAAATTAAGTTAAAGCTGCACTGAAAATCTAGAAAGAATCATAAAAAAAACATAATAATAAAATCCTGGAAAACCACGCATGCCAAAACAGTATTAATAAAACTCCTAAACTGCAATTAGACAAAAATAATGAAAAATTGTGTGATTGTAGATACCCTAAAGACTGCCCGTTAGAAAATAAATGCCTCACAAAATCCGTGGTATACCAATGCACTATCTCATCCATTGAAAGTCCTAACACTGATAGGATATACATTGGGTCAACGTAGAATAAATTTAAAATTAGATGGAGACAACACAAGAGCTCCTTCAACAATATTCAAAATAGAAATCAGACATCTCTATCCCAATATTTCTGGCATTTAAAAGAAACGAATAAAACACCAAAAGTAAAATGGAAAATAATAAATAGAACAAGAACTTGTAAAACCTGGGATGACCCATGCCCTTTATGCCTACATGAAAAACTACACATCATTAAGTTTCTAAATAATGAAAAGTTATTAAACCATAGGCAGGAGTTAACGGTTTTTTGCCGACATCAACAAATTTTCACATTAAATAATTAACATAAAAAATAGATAAACAAATAAATTCCATAGTTTAATAAAAGTCTTAAAAGCTTAGCCCAATCATTAAATAGAAAAACCCTTTGTGAAGTCGTCAAAAAAACAAATTGTAGTCCAGTACAACGCGTTTGTATAAGAAATAGCCATTTGAATAAACAAATAAATAAAGAGATTAATAGATAGATAATGATAAAACGGAATCCTCTCGACACTTAACGACCTGCTGGCGCGTCATAAAATATATTTCGCTTTAAACTAACTAGACGGTGACCGCCACCATCAGATTTGAAATAGAGACCCCACCATAACCTGACATAAACTTTCCGAAGGTGACTGGTCTGTAGATAAGAATTAACTCTACAACCACCTAACCAATATGGCCGCCCCAGCCGTTTCCATAGTAATTAATGTTGCAAGAGACCATACTTATAAACACGCGCAACCCACAAGACAGCTTATTCCTAAATTTTTGCTTGAAGATGAAACGGGACTCGATACTCGATAATTCAACTTAATTTCAATAATTATATTGAGGGTTTCAGATCTCGTTTTTGAAACATGAGAACTCTTATGTAGCGAAGGAATCTATTTTTTTTTTTAAATATTATAATACATATATATATATATATATATATATATATATATATATATATATATATATATATATAAGTAACGAAAATCTTGGTAATCCGTATATATAATCCCAAGGAGGATGAAATTCAGAGCTTCACCCCACGAGTGAAATGGAGAATCGTCTCTAGGGATCGAACTCCAATAAATTTCAGAGACCGATGTGACCTGTGTATAAAAGAGAAGATTCTAATGATAAAGCATAAAGATCCTGATAAATTACTGAACCAACATAACGAGATGATTTTTAAATGCAGACATAGAAATCATCTCAACTTAACTCAATACTTATAAAATAAAAACTATATACGATGGTAAATATTGTCTTATTTTTAGATTTGAAGATGATTGTATGCACACATGTGTGCGGATACAATTGTATGTATACAAATGTGTATATGGACTTGGATATGGATATGTGGATTTATGTCTATATGTATATACATGTGTATAAGTGTATATGTACATATATATGTGTATATGTATTGTAGGCACGTATGTAAATATATATATATGTATATGTGTATTCGTAATTTTACGTAGGTATATGTATATGTATCTAGTCATGTATATCGTGTTGCATATGTGTTTGTATAAATATATGTATATATATGTAAGTATTTGTGAGTTCATATATGTAATATGTGTGAATATATGTGTAGGATATAGTGGTTTGCATATATAGGTATAAATGGGTGTAGGTTTTTCTTTATATATACAGAGAGAGAATTCTAATGGAAGGCCATAAAATTCTTTTATTAACGTTTATTCTTACTTTCTCTTTAAATAATTTCTAATTAGAATTGTAAGATTGGAAATTTTACTTATCTGGAGATAATCTCATTTTAAATTAATCATTTAGATTTAAATTAAAATATGTTACTCCTTAACTATTAGTCTTGATGTTAAAAATATTAAAATTAAATAGATTTTTTTAAATTTAAACACTTAATTCACCACCTAACTTTAACTGTAAAATTTAAGGAAAAAAATTTAAATAGGTATAAATATGAATGTGTGTGGAAATTTGTAAATGTATGTGTAAGTATTGGTATATGAATATGCATATATACCGGTGTATATCGATACATGTGTGTGTGCTTATTTGTGTAATTGCACATGTATATGAACGTATGTATATGTGATTTTTACATAATTATGTATGTGGCATATATGACAAAACGAATTTTTTTACTATTACCTTCAAATCTTACTCCATCTTGATTTGAAACCTAAACTTTAAGTAAGAAATATTACCCATCTAAAAATAGCTACAAATTACTTTCATGAATTAGACTCAAACTGATAAAGATTTTACCTTAACAGTCATTCACAATATTAAAATATTACTTAGTAAACTTTTATTTTTTTTATTATTGTTGTTTATTAATATAGTATTCAACTCATATTAGATCCCTAATTTATTTGTAGAGAAGTTGAATATTTAAATTGCTAACAAGCATTAAATTAATTTCTTTGTGGAGTTTTTTAAACATTTAAATTACTATCAAACGTTAAAATCTGTTTTTATTTAAATTACTAAAGCTATACCACCCCTCTTCTTCCTCCGAAAACCCTACGTACATCTCTTTTCTCTTTACTTCCCCCTTTTTTCTTTTTCCTTTTTTCCCCTTTTCCTTTCCCCATATCATTTCCGTTGAGTTGACCGATTAAATAGGTCAATGTCTGATCCTTACCCCCTCCTTCCTCAATATTAAGTATTATAATAGAAAGAAATATAAAAATAAGTTTTAAAACTCTCCCTTCCTTCTCTAAACTCGAGCATGTCTCTGACACCATCATTCACTATCTTCTATGTCAACTTATATAAGCTTAATACTACCCGTCAAAAGTGTAAATTTTAATTTCATTTTTCGTTTCACCTTTTGAAAGTGATGTCTGAAGATCCAGGGAAAAATAAAAGCCTCTGGTGAAATAAATTATTACAATTAAATGGAGCCTTAAAGTGGTCCGTTTTTTAAATTATATATGTGTGTGTGTGTGTGTGCGTGCGTGCGTGCGTGCGTGTGTGTGTGTGTGTGTGTGTGTGTGTGTGTGTGTGTGATAGAAATTATAAGGAGTATTTGAGATAATTATAATTAAGTAATTCATCGAGTCTAGAAGAAGCCTCAACAGAATACAGAAACTAGACTCGATGAATAATTTCTATCACTTATATATCCTTGCTTGAAACGGTTTCTAATGCTCTGGATGGAGTGGCTTGGTGATAGTAGTTGTGGCTCGTCGCGGCACAGTTCTATGGGTAAGGGAAACTCGGATGAGTTCCACCACGGAATATGTGATAGAGCGGCACCGAGACCCCTTTGGGACAGATGAGGTTTGCCTCATAACATAACTGTCCGGTTTTCAATCCTCGGTAGTGGATGCACACTGCCGATGAGTCCCAAATATGGGACGAAACGACCGTCCAGTACTTTCTACTGAGGTTTCTTCTAGACTGGATGAATGACTTAATTATATATATGTGCATGTATGTTTTGAACAATAAAAAATATTAAAATCTTCAGATATACTGAGTTGTATATTAATATTCTTTCGTTTTTATTATTTCAATTAGATTCCTCGACTAGTTTCGGCCAGCATAGCCATCATCAGGAGAAAAAAAATTCTTCTTGATATATATGTGTGTGTGTGTGTGTGTGTGTGTGTGTGTGTGTGTGTGTGTGTGTGTGTTTGTGTGTGTGTGTGTGTGTGTGCAGTACTTATTGAAAAGTGCTCAATATCAGTGATGGAACTAACATATTCAGTTGTATGGATATGGGTTTGTCACCCTGGGTTTCATGCTTTTACGATCATCAGACAAAGTTTGTCTGATATATATTGAAAAGTGTGTCTGATGATCGCAAAAGCGTGAAACCCGGGGTCACAAACTCATACAACTGAATATATATATATATATGTGTGTGTGTGTGTGTGTGTGTGTGTGTGTGTGTGTGTGTGTGTGTGTGTGTGTGTGTGTCTTCGAACGCGCGTGCGTTCGTACGTGCGTGCGTGCGTGGGTTTTGTTTTTTAATACATCATTTATATATTTATTTTTCGAAATCAGGACATGAGATTCAGTGAACCGGAAGTGACGCCAATATGACTTCTTCGTCACGTGAATCAAACAAAAACTACGTAAAACCAGAAAGGCTGGCCCCTCCTCCCACCAACACACCCGGGCTGAGACAATCGTATCTCTAAGATCTTCTTACTTCAACCTAATTTTTTTTTCTATCTCCAGTCATGTTGATTACACAAGTCTTACTATTACATTGATGTTATTTCTAATAACGCCAACCTGGTTCTGCTTATTTTTTTGGTCCTTGCTTCGTTAGGCAGACACTAAATCCAGACAAGGCGTCTATTCAATGAAGATGAATGGGCTCCATATTCTCTACACCAATGCTTTTTTATTATTTAATTACGATGCTAAGGAAAAGGTCAAAGTTCCTTTTTTTATTTGATGACGATGAATTTGGCACAAAACAAAATAACGTCTGAATACAAAGTGTGATCGCAGTAACACAGGCAGACTGGAAGTAATTCAAAGATTTTACACGAACACAATGCAGTCATGACCCAGGTGCGGCATTTTGATAGGAAACAAAAATAACAGTAAAAAGGTAAAGAAATTAACACTACTAACAACAAAACGCAAATGCTTTAAATTAGATGAGACAGTGTGTAAGAATAGACATGTTTGTGTAAGAACGGTGTTACAATGAGAATTGTACAACCAGAACCTGCCTCAAGATTTTTTTAAATCTTATTCTATTGGCAATCCTGGAACTGTCCAACTCCCACTTTCCAGCCTTGTCAGAATAGAAAATCTTTTACGAAGCTTTGTGAGATAGGACTTATTTTTCGTCTTACAGCTCCTACCTTACAGGCCAATCTCTACTTCCATTGCAAATGTTCAAACGCGCTCCATTCTTTAGTACCACCTGCTCAAACCTTTTGCAGCCATGACCCGTCTATATGGTTTAAATCACCCTCATTCCTTACGTATTCCATTGGTAAGAAAGGCGTTTCCTGTAATACATGTTTAATGTAGTTTGAATGTAGCAATCCGACGTAGGAAGTAATTTGTCCAATGTAACAGCACCAATGTCTCGTAGCACCTATTCAGGAATTGTTACGGTCTTCCATATTAGAGGTTGGCAGTGGATATTTGGAAAGAATAGGAAAACGTATTTTTGCAGGTCTCATCTGACAGGTTAGCAATAGATATTCCGAAAAAGAAAACAAAATGGCCGCCTTTATACACATCAGGTCGAATATTTCTAGTCTTCTGATTGGTTAACCTTCTATGGGTGTACTATAAAATGAGTCAACTCATTTTGGTTTTCTCACTAGTACGTAATGTACTCAAAATAACCTAACATTTCCTTCTGAAAGATTCTTCCCGCTAATTTCCCGAACAGTACAACCTTAAGTCCTTCAAGTGTAGGGTCAATCGTTATCTATCCCTTACATCGTCATGATCCATTCCTACCTCGTTCTCTTACGCCCATATCACACGCCTTCAGTAAACCTCTACCTTGAGTAGGTCTTACTGTTTGTATTTTCGGTATTTAAATATAAAAAAATGTTAGAGCCCTCGGAATAGTTCCGAAATATTTTGTAAATAGACTGAAATAATTAGAAATCTGAGTAAAAAAAAAAAAATTAAAAAAAAAAGATGAGACAATCCAGAATAAATTATTACTAAAATGAACTAGAATACTAAGGAGAGAGCTGGAGTATTAAGGAGACTTGCTATCGCTTGATCTCTTGAGAAAACCACAGTTAATACTGATGTGAAAGCTCAACGAATATCATACTATTACGATTTAATCGTACCGTTAATAAATAACGGCCATATTTGATAATGAACAAACTGAACAAGTCTCGTATCGTTTGATCATGGCTCGGGTTCAATGGAGGGACAAGTCTGATGATTGTGCCGAACATTTTACTGTACATGTTGACTATTACGTGTATCATATATATATATATATAGGGTGCGGCTGGTATTTGAGGACAGATTGTATGGATTAGTAAAAAAAAGAACTTACCGAACAAATGAATATAATTATATTTTGACTACAAACAAGTAAACATGAAATTTAGCTAACTATTATTTAATTTTATTCAATAAAAAACCACTAGGACCAATAACTGCATTTACACGAGGTCGAAATCGGTTGCAAGCTCTGATTAACTGGATCTTGTCTATGCCAGACATTACTCGAACTATTGCAGCTTTAAGAGAGTCTTTGGTGTCATTTATTAACCTCCTTCTCAACAACGCTGCACACAATAGTTTAGTGGATTGAAATCTGGAGTGTTAGGAGGCCAAATGTTGGGTGTGATGTGGTTGTACAAATGGTCAGAAATCCATTCTTGTCTTCACAGAGCCTTGTGGGATAGAGCCGAGTCTTGCTGGAATATGTAAGGCCTGCCGTTGCATATGTTGTCAATCCAGGGCTTGACAACTGTTTCTAGAACCTCAATATAAGCAGCAGCATTTACTCTAAGACCTTGTGGAAAAAGTGTGGCGGTATAACATGTCCTTCATTGCTAACAACACCCAATACCATAACACTTGAAGGAAATTTTGTGCGCATCACTCTTGGCACCTCAGAAGAATGTGAACAAA
This sequence comes from Acanthosepion esculentum, assembly GCA_964036315.1. NCBI lineage: Eukaryota > Metazoa > Mollusca > Cephalopoda > Sepiida > Sepiidae > Acanthosepion > Acanthosepion esculentum. The sequence goes on along the minus strand of OZ038508.1, from coordinate 37,138,116 downwards.
GACATCTGTCATTTCTTCTGTTAAGTTTTTGATCTTGAGCAAGATTTTTCTCATCTGAGAAAAAACAAATCACACCAGCTTTCTGAAGGATTTTTAAGTTTGTTTAAAAGCCTTTTGGATCTGTTTAAACGGTTTTCTTTTGTTTTTTCAGACATAAATTGACCTCTCTTCATCACGTAGGACTTGTATCGAATGTCTTCATGAACACAAAATCGTTAATTCATTATGGTTTCTGAATCTCGTCTGTAGAGAAATTGATGTTTAATCATTACAAAACCAGAAGGCGCCATTTCCACAACATTAACAGAGAAAGAATTCTTTTTTTTTACCTTTAAATATCACAATTATAATGATCGCCATAATTGCTTTTGAATGAGTTGGAAGTGTTTTTTTTTTAATTTCTATGTTTAACTTCCCATTTGGAAACAACTTGGTTAAACAAAGCACCGTGTATTTCTGGAAATAGAGACTGTTGTTCTGGGTAGTGGGATGTGGTTAACGCGTCTCACTTGCCAAGGGATGTTGGCATTTGAAGAAGGTAGTGTATTTTTGTTCGATATTTGTACAATCAATAATTGTTCTCGATTTGCCAACACCGACAAAAACGCCGCACATTTAAACTTAGTTTCACCAAAGATTTGAACCGCGACCAACTAATTAGAAGAAAATATATTCGAATTTAATTGAAACTGGATCAAAAGAACAGGGCACTCAGTTACGGTTGAATTCACAGCTGTATTGATGCTCTGCCAGAATACCTTGTTAATCGCTGCTACATAGTGAATGAACGCCAAATATTTACTAAACTTATTCCAGTCTGTATTAAAGCAAAAAGAGTGGGGTACCCAGTCAGAATTGAATTCGATGAAGAAGAGACTTAAAAGCAACAAATGTGTGGTTCTACAGAAAAATGCTGGCGTTACCATGGACCAAATGCTTAATTTTAATGTTGACTAAAATATGAAAACGTTATACGTCGATTTTATCTAGAGTAAAGTATGAAAATGCTATACGTCGACTTTATCAAAACTAAAATATGAAAATGTTATACATCGATTTTTCAAGACAAAAATATGAACATGTTATACGTCGATTTTATCTAGACTAAAATGTGAAAATGTTATACGTCGATTTTATCCAGACTAACATATGAAAATGTTATACGTCGATTTTATCTACGCTCAAATATGAAAATGTTATACGTCGATTTTATCTACACTAAAATATGAAAATGTGATACGTCGATTTTATCTAGACTAAAATATGAAAATGTTATACGCCGATTTTATCTAGACTAGAATATGAAAATGTTATACGTCGATTTTATCTACACTAAAATATGAAAATGTTATACGTCGGTTTTATCTACACAAAAATATGAAAATGTTATACGTCGATTTTTCTAAACTAAAATATGAAAATGTTATACCTCGATTTTATCTAGACTAAAATATGAAAATGTTATACGTTGATTTTATCTACATTGAAATATGAAAATGTTATACGTCGATTTTATCTACTCTAAAATATGAAAATGTTATACGTCGATTTTATCTACACTAAAATGTGAAAATGTTATACGTCGATTTCATCTAGGCTAAAATATGAAAATGTTATACGTCGATTTTATCTAGACTAAAATATGAAAATGTTATACGTCGATTTTATCTTGACTAAAATATGAAAATGTTATACGTCGATTTGATATAGACTAAAATATGAAAATGTTATACGTCGTTTTTATCTAAACTAAAATATGAAAATGTTATACGTCGATTTTATCTTGACTAAAATATGAAAATGTTATACGTCGATTTTATCTAGACTAAAATATGAAATTGTTATACGTCGATTTTATCTACACTATAATAGGAACATTGTTATCAGCCGATTTTATCTAGACTAAAATGTGAAAATGTTTTACGTCGATTTTATCTACACTAAAATAGGAAAATTGATATAAGCCGATTTTATCTTGACTAAAATATGAAAATACTATACGTTTCTCTCTTACTAATTATAAGTTGGATATAAAATTATATTATAATTACGATGTTTGTTCATGGGAACACTAACTTAGTAAGGTGGCCATAGAGCGATTGAAAAGTTATCATTGGTTGAAATTCATGAGGAAAATATACGTGAATGGAAATGGTTTCAATTTTGGTAATGAACCGAATCGAAGAGAAACCACTACACAATTTAATTTGTCCCGGATAATCGAATGAAGTCCTTCGAAAGAAAATGAATTTCACTTATTCGGCTTTGTCTTTCTTGTCGTGTTGATTGAAAATTCTATTTTAGAAATGAGTGGGACCCAGTAGACAGTTGCAGAGTTAGTTAAATTCTTTCCTGGAACTGCTTTCGCTTTCTTTTCCACTACATTTACTTTTATTTTAATCATTTCACCCTAAGCAAGGCGATGATAGCACTAAGACGCAACGGGTTACTGGGAGTGAAAGAGAATAAGAAGAGTTTAAGTAACATGTAAGGCAATCCTAAACTGGAAACAAGAGGAAAACCACTACAATAGACGAGGAAGAGTGTGAACTGGGCGAAGGTGTAACAAATATGCCGCATATCAAAGACACGCCCATTAAAACCATATATATATATATATACGTTTATTCAAGCATATATTGTTAAATATAACAGACAACGGATGTCTATTATGTTTGATCATGAGCCGTTCTAAGCTTCGTATATTGGTTTTAATTTCCGGAGAAAATAAAGACAACAATTGTCCAACATTTGTATTTTTTATGATGCTGTTCCTTGATCAACGCTTTCGGCTCACATGGGCCATCTTTAGAGTCGTTATATGGACATTTCAACAAATATATTCACCATTAAAGATGATATTCTGTTATGCTGACATAGAAGATTGCTATGCGACGATAACGGTTGCGGAATAGCAGACGTAGGTCGTAAATGCGTTTCTATGACGTCATACCACGCGAGAGGCCGAAATACTAACAACAGAGTCTAGATGCAATGTAATGTGTTGTGACGAGTTTGAAATGTAATTTTGTTGAGTGTGGGTTGCTTTTTTTTAATATAGATGGCCTCCAATATCTGAACGTTCTTTTTCCTGTGTACAAGCGTGAGTGTCATCAACTAATATCTGTTATAAGAAAAAAATAAATGGAACAGTTTCATTTTATTTTTTTCCTATTTACCTGATGAGTACGAAAATCCCGCAAATTATTTATAATCTGTGGGTGAAATGATCATAATCCGGAAGCAATCTTAATTCCTATTGTATGTGATTTATATGCTCTGTTTGAATAAAACATTTAGCTCTCTATGTATATATATATATATATATATATATATATATATATATATATTATTACAATGAATCATTCATAAAAAATGTAGATTAGTAAAGTTAATGATATAAAATGGCGAAAACTCTTCGCAAACAAATATTTACAGTTGCATTAACCTACGAACCACTCGATGACTCATCCAGTCTGCTTGTCTTATGTCTCACTTTACGAAGAAATATTATCCCCCTCGTCTCTATATATACCGTTTTTTATATCAGAGATAAATCTGAGTTTCCATTGTACTGTTGTTTACGGTGTCTAGGAAACAGAGTCCCGAGCGAAGAGTTGTTCCGGTTTCCACGTTCGCTGTTAGCGGGAACAGATTCGAGTGGAAATTTATTTTTCCTACCACCCAATTTTCGTTTGAATCACACAGTTTGTTAATTAAATTCCCGAAAATTCTACCTTCACTGGTTTTGACATTACTGTGGTATGGCGGGTTGAACAATGTTATGTTACGTTTGCGTTGTTTTAGCTTATTTTTTTATCTTTGTTATTATTTCTTACTACATAATCCAATTTCACAGTGTGGTTACTGCGTTCTAGACCTTTGTTTTAACTAGCGTTATTATCGTCGAATATTTCTTTGTTACTGAAGTTGGTTGATAACCTCGAGTACCGATTTGTGCAAATTGTCAAGTATCCTTTATAGTGGTTGGATCTTCTTTCGACGTTCCTGTTGTTGTATAAATCCTTAGTCTATGGTTTGTACGTTCCCTTGCTCAGGTCAATGGATTAGATGTTCGGTCCATATTGCTTGCAAGTACTTTCGGTAAAAACATTTACCATCCTCATCCATAGATGCTATTTTTTTCTAAATTTCAGGTAAAATTCCAAGACGGACATGAATGTGATACTTGTCGAAAGATGTTTTATTAAAAATGTGTGATATTATTAACAGTTAAGCATTCTTTTGAACGTGCAGTAAATCGACGCTGCACGTTACATCTATCTCCGTTTTCTCTGTATGGCTTAGCTTTCGCGATTATCTCCTAGCTAATGGTTAGGTTCTGTTGGTTGTTTTTTAAACTCCAAACATACTTCGAAAGTGTTGTGCAGTTTTTGTATTTTATATTGCTCAGCATCATTTTGTGGTGTTAAAAACGCGATTTCCAACTGTTCTTGGTAGATCAAACGTTATATTTAACATCATCAGCTGTACTGATCCAAGCTCCGTATATTATGCCTTCAGTCATGCACTGGTCATTTAATAGGCAGGTTACATTTTTACGGCAGTTGCATTGACTTTTAGTATGATTATTTTTAGTGTTTTGTTCGGGAGCTTGCTTCATACATTATTGTTATGTTGGGATATGTAATTATAAAATAAATCTTTTATAGAGTTGGAGAATGGCCAACGTGCTTGCGAAAATTCTAACTACATTGGTTTTGACATTACTGTGGTATGGCGGGTTGAACCATATTATGTTACGTTTGCATTGTTTTAGCTTATTTTTTTATCTTTGTTATTATTTCTTACTACATAATCCAATTTCACATTGTGCTTACTGCGTTCTAGCCCTTTGTTTTAACTAGCGTTATTATCGTCGAATATTTCTTTGTTACTGGAGTTGGTTAATAACCTCGAGTATCGATTTGTGCAAATTGTCAAGTATCCTTTTATAGTGGTTGGATCTTCTGTCGACGTACTTGCGGTTGTATAAATTCTTAGTGTATGGTTTGTACGTTTCCTTACCCAGATCAAATGTAACGTCTAGGAAATTTATCACTTTAGCGTTGGTATTGGTGGTAATATTTAGTTTATGGTCCATACAGAATTTAGTTAGGTCCTTTCTCAACTAGTCTGCTTGTCTTGGTCTAGTTTACGAAGGAGAATTATCACATCGTCTCTGTATATACCATGGTCTCCAAAGTAAAGAGTATCCCTACATGTTCACATGTTCCCGCAGAATCGTATCCTCCCATGGATACGCAAAAATCTTGGTTGTTTTTCAAAGTCCATAGACTTTCGTTGTGATACAGAATTAGTTTCTGTGCCTTTTTTATTATATTTACTTCTTGGTCAGAAATATGGCAGTAGTTCTTTGCTAAATTAATAGCGGCCATCAGTACCTCTTCTGTGATGGACGGGTAGAAGACACAAATATCGAACTGTAAACATGAGCATTCTTCTTTCTTTGATCCCGATTAAATCTGTTTTCATCGGGATCAATGAATGATCCCGATGAAAACAGATTTCAAAATAGACTTTACGAATATTAGTATATGTAACAGCTATTAATATTCATAGAACATATTATTAATATTATTTTATATATCTGTACACATATATAATCCCATATTACCGTACTTGATTAGTTTATAACGCGTGTATATGTAATTTCACTTTTGTAAGTAAAGGGTGCTCCAATAACTTGGACCGATTTTAAATGCAAATTAAGTTTAAACGTCTTTCAGATTTTGGCGGACATTTGGGCGATATTATTTTGTACACATAATTGCCATGACTTAAATATCATGATCCAATGGAGAAATAAATAAATTTACACCAATAACACTGATTTATTTACTGATGACTTTGATCCGTCTTAATGAAACACCCTTATATATAATCCGTCTTAATGAAACACCCTTATTAATATAGCATCATCAATATAACGGAAGAATGCTGATTATTTGGGTAAAATATTTTGGAAATGACCAGATTCGAGAATTTTTAAGAAGATAGATGTCGTCACTCCACTAAGAGGTGATCACATTGGTAAAAAAATTGTTTTAAAAGTCATCATTAAATATGAAATAAATTATTTAGCATTATTTCGGATGATTAGTTATACAAAAAAAGTATATTATTATTATTATCATTATTATTATTATTATTATATAACATTTTAAGACAGTCTATTTTAAATTTTGCATAGAAAAATATCTTCTTTTACTCTCTCTCTTCATATATATATATATATATATATATATATATATATATATATATATATATATACACGCACACACACACAAACATAGACGCACACACACACACACACACATATATAAAGGGTGTTCCAATAACTTGGACTGATTTTAAACATGAATTAAGTTTAAGCGTCTAATAATTTTTTTCTTTTTCTTTCAGATTTGTCGGACATTTGGCCGATATTATTTTTCACACATAATTGCCATGACCTAAATAACATCATCCAATAGAGAAATAAATAAATTTTTACCAATGACACTGATTTATTTACTACATATTTTGATTCGTCAGAATGAAACACCCTTATATATAATCCGTCTTAATGAAACACCCTTTATAAGGCTAGGAACCAAACACATTAGATTTATAGTCTTGACCTATTATTATATTAACACCGTGTGTACTAAGTTTATTCCATTAGCCCAGCGTTTCTCAACCGGGGTTTCCAGGAAGCCTAAGGTTCTGCAAAAGGTCCCCAAGGATTCCGCGAAAACAGATGAGATAAGATAATGTACTTTTGACATTTTATTTAATTTCATATGCACAATATTACGTAATATTACTAAATACACAAAATATGTTCTTGATTATTGTAATATAAACATCATCCTATCTAACCTATTTTTTTATTAAAAAATATAACAATCATTGGGAATATATTTAGTGATGTTTGTGCGACGCCATTGTCAAACCACCTTCGCTAATCAGTACCCACTCAGCGAACGGGATCTGTACTTAAATAAAGTTACTTGTTTCTTTGTTTTTTCTTGAAAACTCCCTGATGAAGTATTATAAACGAACAGTATGAATTTTATTTAGCATTACCGAAAAATTTGACAAAGAAGCATTAATTTTTCCTTAAAACAGTTATATAAAATATATATACTGTTATGGTCCAAGTTCCTTGTACCACGGTGATGGTCCAAGGTAGAACCAATGAAGAATAACTCGAACACAGGTATGGAGTAACACAGATATATTACAAAGAGAAATATATACAAAGAAGTAGAAGTATTAGTAATGAATAACAAATTTGGTTAGAGTGAACTATGTTGTCTCGACAAGTATTACTATTCCAATGTTCTTACAATAATCCTCTCTGCTCCCTCTTGAGGCGCAGTATTTATAATGTCCGGAATAGTCCATTATTATTATGGGTAAGTTCCCATAACACGCCCCTTCCAAAGTTTTTTCGTAGCAGGGGTTTTTAATATTTTTTTTTCTTTGGATCTATTTCAAAAGGTTCTGTGAACTTCCTTTTTCTGGACGATCTTCGTGGTTCTGTCATTGTTTGCGGCCTTTTTATATGAAATGTATCGAAAATTGTATCCATCACTTCCTCCTGAGGTGGACCGTTAGCATCCTGTAACAGTCTCTTCCTTATTTGGCTTACGTGTCTTCTATGTGAGAATTTGTGTCCCTGTACTATGTAAACCATATTGCCGATTCTTTTTTCAATTGTCCCTTGCCCCCAGTAACATGTATTATTTTTATATGCTTTAAAAAAAAACTTTTTCTCCTGGGTGGAATTTTCTTTTTGGTACGCACGACTGTGTTATTGGCTTCGTTTGACTTGGTAGCAATTTATCAAATACAGATCTGATTTTTCTAGCGAACATCACTTCTGCGGGTGTTAATGCCGATGGCGTAGCATTATTTGGCGTAATTCTATATACCCATAGAAATTGTTGTAATGCTTTTTCCGTAGGCACATCATATGCTTTTCTTAACGCTCTTTTGAGTGTATCAACAAATCTCTCCGCTTGCCCATTTGATCTTGGGTGATATGGCGGGGATTTTATATGTTTGACTTGATAAATTTCGCAAAATTCTTGGAAGTCGGCTGATGTGAATTGCGTTCCATTATCTGTGACTAGGCAATCCACTACTCCAAACCGAGCAAATAGCTCGTGGAGGCAATTTATGGTAGTTTCCGAAGTAGGATTTTTGCAACGAAACACCTCCGGCCATTTACTATAACTATCCACTATGATCAAATAGTAGAAACCATCAATTGGACCTGCATAATCTGCGTGTATTCTTGACTACGGACGATCTGTCTCTGGCCATGGCTTATGGGTGGCTGGCGGTGCTTTGGCTGCTAAGGAACAACCCTTACATTTTTCGACCATCTGAGTAATATCCTGGTCCATGTTTTTCCAATATACATAGCTTCGCATCAGCGATTTCATTCTATTTTTTCCTGGATGGCCCCTGTAGAAATCCTTTAGGATTCGCTTTTGTAGTGTTTTGGGAATTACAAACCTTTCGTTATAAAGTAGCACATTATCGCATAAAGAAAAGCTGTCCGATATTTGCTTATTTTTTACTGCTATTTTTGCTTTTGTTTCTTTTATGAATTCATCATTTATAGCTTCATTTTTTTATTTCTTGTAGTGTGAGGGGAGGTTTCGAACTGAACAACATAGTACTGTCCAGATATATTCTTCATGTTGTATGGCTGCGATTACAGAATCTTCCAATGGCTCTGTTTTCGTTGGTATAAGTCTCGACAGACCATCCGCATGCCCGATTTTTTTTCGTTGGTAGATACTCCAATCTGAAATTGTAGTTCAGAAGAATTGTACCCATCTTAGTAACCTATTTGCAGTGTAAACCGGTAGACCTTTTTTCGAACCAAATATTGTTAGTAACGGTTTGTGATCCATCTGTAGAGTAAAAAATCTACCATAGATATATCTATAAAATCTTTTGACTGCGAAAATAATTACCAGATCTTCTTTCTCTATTTGTGAGTAATTTTTTTCTGCTGGTAGTAATTTTCGAGAAGCATGCGCGATGGGTTTTATTGTCCCATCCGGCATTTAATGCAGTATACACGCCCCGACTCCATAGGAGCTCGTGTCACTTGCTACAATTATTTCTAATTTATCGTAGTGTGCCAAAAATAAATCCGAAGTTAACGTCTTAATTATTTTGTCAAACGTTTTCTGGCATTCATCTGTCCACTGCCAAACTTTTTCTTTTTTCAGAAGTTCGTTCAGTTGTGCGCGAAGTTTATGCATGTGAGGAATGAATTCCTGGTAGTAACTCACTAAGCCTAGAAAACTTTGTAATTCTGTTATGTTCTTAGGAACTGGCATTTATTTTATTGCCGTTGCCCTTTCAGGGTCTGGTCGTCTTCCTTCTTGATCGATGATATGGCCCAGGTATTTAATTTCCTTCATGAAAAAATCGCATTTGTTTTCTTTTACTTTGAACCCATAGCTTTGTATTCTCTTAAACACTTCTTGTACGTGTTCCCAGTGTTGTTCAACACTTTCGCTATTTATCAATACGTCATCCAGGTATGCATTCGTGTACTCTAGTCCGGTGAGCATAGTATCCATTGTCTGTTGGAATATAGCCGGCGCGACCTTAATCCCAAATGGTAATCTTTGGTATTTGTATAATCCTTTGTGTGTGCTTATGCACAGTAATTTTGAACTTTCCTCATCGACTGGAATTTGTCGGTACATTTCACTTAAATCTATTTTTGAGAAAAATTTTCCGCCATTTAACTTAGTGAATACTTCTTCTGGACTGAGTAGAGGATAGTGGTAATCTTTTATCGCTGCGTTTAAACCCGTTGAGAAATCAGCATATACTCGAATCTCTCCCGATTTCTTTTTGACGTAAACCGTAGGTGCGGCCCATTGACTGTATTCTACTTTTTTCAATATGCCTGTGTTTTCGAGTCTAGCCAATTCTTGATCTATTTTTTCTATTGACACAAACGGTACGTTCCTTTTTTTCTTGAAGATAGATTGAACGTTTTCTTTTATTTCGATATTTGCTGCCATTTTTTACATCTTCCGAGACCTGCTGAAAATACTTCGGGGAAACTCTCTTTTAGTTTCTCTTTCAATTTATCTGCTTCGGTTGATAAACCTTTTACATTTTGGCAGTATGTACTTATTGGTAAATCCCAAAGTTCGAATTTTTGAATCCAGTCCGGTCCGAATAAGTTTTCTGTATTTCTTAACATGTACATTTTTAATTTTTACGTCATTCCATTAAATGTCACATTTGTAATCACTTCACCCTCAAATTTTATTTTTCTCCCCGTTACCGACCTAGCAATTTTATCCGTTTTTAACATGGCAGGTTTGTTCAGTTTTCTCCATGTTTGTACGTTAATAATAGTTAAGTCCGAGCCGGAATCCAACTGTAGTCTGACTTTTCTGTTTGGCATTTCCACTTGCACGTATTTTCTTATGTTAGTCTCATCCGCTTGGTCAGAACTCGTGATTCTTATTTTGCTTTTGCTTTCTCTTCTAGTCCAACAATGAGAACTTTTATGTCGTATTTTTTTACATGATAGACAAGTTTTAAAACGGTATGGACAGTCTTTATACCAACGCCAAGTCCCACAGCGATAGCATGGACTGGGTGGTAGTTTTTTCTGATATTGACTTTAGAAGTAGAAAAATGTGTTTTACCTGTTTTTGAGGAGGGAAAATTGGTTTGGTTTGTTTCTGAGGAGGGAAAGTTGGTTTGTCTTCGTACTTTATGTATGTGCGCGATGCCAGCATATTCTATATCTTTTGAGTCTTTCTTCACACTGATGCATCTCTGGCAGTCTTCGGCTAGTTTTCGAAGTGTCAAATCTTGTTCACTCTCCAATTTTGTAAGGATTCTGCGTCTAATTTCCGCGTCTTTGGTTGAAACCAGGCCTTGGACGTATATTAAGCATTTGAAATTGTCCGCGCTGAGTTCTGATAACTTAAAGTCATCACAATATTTGTTTACAATGGAAACGAAAGTTATGTAATCTTCGCTGTCCTTTTTTGTTAGGTTCAGACGTTTCCATCTTTTGTGGAATAGTGAGGTATTAGGGCTGAAAAGTTCTGTTAACAGTTTTATGGCTTCTTTGAAAGTTAACTCATTTGTTTTCCTCGGTAGGATGTAATCTACGAATTTGGTATATTCGCATGTGCCTAATTTTCTTAGGAATAGACGTACTTTTCGTGCGTCTGACCAATATCTGCAGTCAAATTCATATAGAACTTCGTACCTTCGGAAGTAAGTTGCAAAGGTTTTGCCTTCGTCGGGTGCATACGTGAAATCTTCGATAGTTCTCCAAATAGCGTCTTGTGAGAAAACAGTTTCATTCTCGAAATTTTGTCCTTTATTTGACATTACACGTAGCAATAATTCTTGTAATTCAAGATGCTTCTGTTCGTTTTTTTTATTGCTGTTCAAACTGGATTTTCATAAGTTCCACAATGGTTGAATTAAAAAATCTTCCATGTTAACGTAATTTTGTGTAAGTATTTCCCTTGGTGTAGCCTGATAATCTAAAACCTGTGTACGCAAAAAAATTCCTTTGTTGCCAGTAAAATTGATATCCAAAAAGAAAATTCTTTTTTTTTTATGTGTTCACGTAGAATTTTTTTTTCTTTTTTTTTTTTTTAGAAATCTCTACGTAGAACTTGTTTCTTACAGTTTACTCGTCGACACTGTTATGTGCGACGGATAGCAAAAAAAGGTATGTCCTCTGCGTAGAGAGTTCGTTTTTCTTTAGGGGTTACCTCGTCGGCACTTGTTATGTGCGACGGATAGCAAAAAAAGGTATGTCCTCCGCGTAGAGAGTTTGTTTTTCTTTTGGGTTACCTCGTCGCCACTTGTTATGGTCCAAGTTCCTTGTAACACGGTGATGGTCCAAGGTAGAACCAATGAAGAATAACTCGAACACAGGTATGGAATAACACAGATATATTACAAACAGAAATATATACAAAGAAGTAGAAGTATTAGTAATGAATATCAGATTTGGTTAGAGTGAACTATGTTGTCTCGACAAATATCACTATTCCAATGTTCTTACAATAATCCTCTCTGCTCCCTCTTGAGGCGCAGTATTTATAATGTCCGGAATAGTCCATTATTATTATGGGTAAGTTCTCATAATATAAATTACGATATTTACCACGTGAACTACGATGAAAATAAAATTAGAAAGATATGGCATATAATTTTGGTTTTGTGCAGGGGTTCCTGAAGACATGTAATTTATTTTAAGGGTTACGCAAGCGTAAAAAGTTTGAGAAACGCTGCATTAGACAGTACTTTAAATGTTATAATTATGGTATTTTATGCAAAAAGAGATTTATCCCCCTTGATACTTAACGTGTTTATTTTATTTCAGTTTTTTTTCATTTATTATAGAAGATCGAAATTGAAATTCTACAGTAATCACTATCCCAACTGGAGGCGCGTGGAGACATAACAGTTCAGAGAGAGACCTCCTTAAGGCCGAGAGCTTAAATGACCACTTTCCTCGCAACAACTATAATTATATCCTAACAACAAAACTAAAAATCGCTGAAAAAGAACTAAGAAACAATTCCAATATTGTCACCAGACGAGCCGACAAAGCCAATATATATCTAATTTTGGACAAAAAAAGAAATTACAAAGCCTCATCGATTTAAACAGAAATCCCACGGAGACCCTTAAAAGATCCGTCAACAAACATATAATATCCAATAAAGCCGACGTTGGTTCCCTGAAAATCGAAAAAATCATTGGAGACAACCAACGTAGATATTTATACGGAAATATAAAAATACACAAACCCGGATGCCCGCTACGACCAATCATTTCCCAGATCCCAACCCCTATCTTTGAGCAATCAAAATTCCTTAATGACATCATTACCCTATACGTACACACTAATTACTGCATCACATCAACCCACAGATTCCTCCAAATTCTAAAAAGTATCAAACTAACCCAAGGTATTTTAGCGTGACTCGACGTTGAAAATTTATTCGCAAATGTCCCCGTTGATCAAACCACTGACCTTATCCTTAACTCCGTGTACACAAATAATTCTATTCCACCTCAAAAAATTATTACATGCAAAGTTCCCTTCTACGACCATAATGGCAACATCTAAACCCAAACTAATGGTGTTAGTATGGGAAATCCGTTCGGCCCGTGCTTCTCTAATTATTACATGTGACAAGTAGAAAACATGATATTCAAACAGGTCTCTAGACTTAAAATATATGTCTGCTACGTAGACGATATTTTTATTTTAGTGAAAAACACAAGAAATAATCTAAAAAAAAACATTTGAAAAAACTCTGTCCTTAACTTTACCTACGAACTTAGTCAAAAACATAAACTCTCATTCTTAGATGTTCTCTATAATAGAGTACCAACACTTTCACCACTTCATTATATATATAAAAAAAAAACTCACTAGTAAAAACTCTTGCCACCTTAATTTTTAAGAGCAAATGTCCACTTATATACAAAATAAGAGTGCTAAAAAATTTCCCAAAGAAAGCATACGAAAATTCATCTTCTCGTCTACTTTTTCTTAATGAACTGAACAATAAAAAACAGACACTCTAGTTAATAATGGTTTTCCTAACTACCTCATCGATCACTAGATTAGACTGTTTCTTTCCAGAGTAAATAATAACGATACTGAACACACTGATAAAAACAATAACATACACATCTTCTACAAAAGCCAAATGCACGTCAACTATAAGCAAGATGAATCTTCACTTAAGAATATCATCTATATGATATTCTTAAGTGAAGATACACTAACCCAGTTGACCTGAACAAAAAATTAAATTAATTATCTATTACAAAAAATTTAAAGCAGTTAACCATATCTTTGAAAATAACAACACACCTGCAAAATCAAATCTACAAAGAGCCAACATTATTTACGAGTTCAAATGCCCCTTAAGGAACTGTGTTCCTGATCAAACGAAACTCATAAATAATTACATCTGTCACGTTACTACATGCCTATCTAGGCGACTTACATTACCCCTATTTGACCACAGCTCTATTAGAACTCATTTAAACACACACACAAACCTACCAGACTTCATTCGAAACATAATAGTAGATAATACAAGCATAATAACCCCATCCACATGTAAAAAATGATTTAAAATAATGGAATCCCTAATAATAAAACAGCCAACACAATAACATTAGCTACAAACCCGGCCACACTGTGCTGACCGTGTTTGAAAAATAAAACATCCCTATCTTTCTAGATTCATACAAACAACTCATACATTCATTTAAAAAGTAAAAATAAAGTCATCCTTGAAAATGGTTAAAAGTATAGCAGAAAGTGCTCGGAAATGCAGAATATTTGGACAGTTTTTATATACTTTGTTTTTCAGAAAAAACACTTGTACGAACACAAAATTAAATAAAAACCTTAATCGCACTACTTTGTCTTTAACGAAACATATACAGGACGTATCAAAAATACTTTTACAAACATTGAAGGCGGAACCCGCCTTCAATGTTTGTAAAAGTATTCAGACCTAAACAAAGACAAAAATCCATATAAAGTGCATTAAAGATGAATGGGTAGGAGAGGATCGATTCCATGGCCTTCATCTTCCCCCGACCTCAACCATCTGAATTTTTATCTGTGAGGCCACTTAAAACAATTGGTTTATGCAGCAGACATTAACAATACAGAGACGCTTCATCAACGTGTCATGGGCGCCTGCGAAACCATTCGACACCGAGTGGGTGTATTTGAAAAGGTCCGCTAATCAATGATCCGACGGGTGCATACGTGTATAGAACCAAGCGGAGGACATTTTGGACATTTGTCATGCGTTGCTGTGTTGATGTACAACGATGGCTTTTTAAACATATATTTATATAGACATTTTAAGTTATTTTGGTGTTTGAAAACCGCTCCCAGAGTTTGTAAAAGTATTTTTGGATTGTACATTTTACCGTAAACTTTAAACTTGATAACTCAAAAACGAAGGATTTGCGGATATACGTTGATATGGACTTTTGTCCTTGTTTTGGTGTGAGGAAGCCGCCCTCAAAGTTTGTAAAAGTATTTTTGATGCACCCTGCATATAGGATGCGATGAATAAATTGTCGTCTAGATTATGCAAAAATGAAAATAACATTGACATCTTATTTTAACAGATATATTTACCAAACACAAAAATATCTTGAAATACTAAAGAGCAAATTTGTTCAATAAAATCGCCATTGGCTTCAAACAAGGACTTCAGACGACTTCAGAATCTCCTGAAGCTCTTCTGGGCGGTCTTCTTGTTTAAGTTGGTGAATTTTTGCCTTCAGTACTTCTTTAATATTAAAAGGAGTTTTATTCGTCTCTCACCCAACTGTGCACAGCACATAATAATCAAGGGTGGTTGCAGTCTTGGGAGTTAGGTGGCCAGATATAAATGGTGATGTAGTCGCAGAAATCGTCGGACTGGGTTTCCCTGTTTGTGTGGAATGGTGCAGAGTCCTTTTGCCAGATATAGGATCTTCCAGTAGCCACTCTATTTACCCTGGGCAGCACTACCGCTTCAAGGCCCTTGATGTAGGTCTCCGTGTTAAGTTTGGGGCCTTCACTAACAAATGTGGGAGTTCTTTTCTTATCAGGACGAACAGAGTGAGTTTTGCGAACGGCCTTACCTTCATAATCACCATTAGACTCATACAACTCTATGTAAATCCTCTGCACTGTTCTCAGATTGATACCCAGCCACTCTGAATCATTCTTATTGGAGCTTCCGACGCGAATGCCAAACATTACAGCATGCTGTTTCCACATTACTGGCGCAGTGAATTGCTTCATGGAGCTCATTTTCTCACAGACGGTGCCCAACTGACTCTATTACACTGTGCAGTCGGGAAAATCAAAAACAAACAAAGCGCATGCGCGAAATTAAAAATGGCGAGAATTTATCCATCGCACCTTGGACAGTCGGTACTTTTGCCAAGGAAATATTTTAAAATAGTTTGCTGATAGTTCATGCCAGTAGGTAACATACACACAGCAATTATCCTCAGCCAACGTTCGCACCGTGTATTTAAAGTCCATCAGACACGTATTTGTCAGATTAAAATCAAATTATTGTAAAATTCTGCCTTGTGGCTGAATTATTTGTAGATTTCTCACAAGTGCCAGGGATTATTATTTGAACCAAGCCAACAGATTTCGAAAACTGATTTCCTAGGTAGGTCGACCCTACTCCAGTGTTTCTCAACCTTTTTAAGTTACAGCAATCAAAGTACCAAATGAAAATATCACAGCAAAATATTTTTTTTTCAATGTTTTTTCTTCATTTCTTCTTCAGTTGAGTTTATTTAGTCTTTCTCGTTTCGTATTTTTTATGTTATTTGGGGTTTTGGGCTGCTACTATTTATTTTATTTTTTCCGTTTTTAAAATTTTTCTAAGTGAAGCGAATTTAATGTCCGCCCCCCCACACACACACACACTTTTTGTTAGCATTTTCGTAAGCTGCAACATGACTTATATTAAGTTAAAACTTAAAACCTAATTACAAAAAAGAATAATTTTTACCCACACACCTTTTCAGTAAGTATTTAGTCGAAATGTCGGCGACTAAACCAACCACCCCACTCCGAATTCCGAGTGAGGCGGCTCGTTAGCAAGCCAGTAGGACGAAAAACAAGACCTAACAAAGGGCGGAAGTCAACGGCTAGCTAACTAGAGGTGGTGTCTCCATAAACCACCGTGGAGAAGGCAACGGGAAACCACTCCACTGTCAATCCCAAGACAAATCATGGCTAACAACTCAGATAATACGAAACCTAACGGCATGAAGGGGGTTAGGTCTATGGAAATTAGCTTCTCGCCCGATAAGGACCGACATGTGCAACAGGTGTCACCTGACCGTCATCTAGTGACTGCTAGCATAAACAGTGTAAAGGGAATATAAGTCCTAGGAACTTATCCCTCGCCCGAAAAGGAACGACATGAGCGACAGGTATCACCGGACCGTTATCCCGCGACTGCTCGCATAAAACACAAAATAACCCCCGGGACATGGAACGTCCGGACATTGAACAACTGCGGCCAGTTTGATAATATTAAATAAGAGATGAACAGGTTAACATCAACATTTTAGGTGTATGTGAAAACAGATGGGCAAACAACGGTGATTTTGTCATCGACAAACACAGGATAATTTATGCAGACGGTGAAAAGAATGACAAAGGAGTAGGACTAATACTAGATAGTGCATTTAAGAAATGAGTTCTAGGATACCATCAGCTTTCCGAAAGAATTCTGGTAGTAAAGCTGAAAGGGAAGCTATTCAACATGACTATTATAGTAGTGTACGCACCGATGACACAAATCAACGAGGAGAAAATCGAATCGTTCTACTCCATGCTGGACAGTGCCAAAGCTCTATACAAATCACAGGAAGTCATCATTATTATGGGAGACCTAAACGCAAAGTAGGCAGTGGAAAGGCTAGGGATGTAGCTGGAAGTTTCGGATTAGGAACCCGCAACGGACGCGGAGAAAAATGAATCCAATGCTGAACAGCCAATGACCGGGTAATAGCCAACACATGGTTCCAAGAACATCAGAGATGACTATGGACATGGAGGGATCCAGGAGGAGAAACTAAATAACCAAACTGATTATATAACCATCGACAAAAGATTCAGGAATGCAATGATTCACTGCAAAACCTACCCAAGCGCCGACTGTGGAAGCGATCATCGCCCTCTTATATGTAAACTAAGAGTGAAACTGCGGAAATTGACGAAGCTTAAAGCAGCAACCAAACTGCAATGCAACAAGTTCCTGCGCGACCCGAACCTAAAATATATGGACAATGTGAAAAGAAACTCGAAATGGGACGCACTAAGAATCGCTTTAGTGACATCAGCAAACATCATCCCAAAGGAGACAGGACGAAGAAGGCGACACGAATGGATGACGAATGAGATTCTCGACCTGATGGAAAGGAGACAGAAAACTCGGCCAAAATACGGAACGGAATACAGAAAAGTACACAATGAAATAAGGACCAAATGCAGGCAGGCTAAAGAAGAATGGCGTAACGAAAAATGTGCAGAATTAGAAAGATTGAGTCCTACCAACAAAAGAGACAAACAAATAAGGCAACTAACAGGACAGAAGACATGCTCGTGAACAGGCTGCCTAAAATCAAAGGGTGGAACGCTCATATTAGAGAAGGAAAAATTCTTTAATTCTGGAGCGAGTATATTAGAGAACTCTTCCACAACGTAAGAGAACAACCAGCAATACACAAAAATGCCGACGGACCTGGAATTCTGGAAACCGAAGTAAAAGCCGCACTGGCCAAATTGAACAGAAACAAGGCAGCTGGGCCAGACGGAATTGGAACGGAAATGTTGACAGCCTTAGATGATTTTGGAATAGACAAGATCAACGAAATACCAAATGAAATCAACAACAGCGGGGATATACCGGAAGACCTCAGCAGATCTATCTTCGTAGATATGCCTAAGAAACCAGGCGCAAACGAATGCGAACTCCACCGAACAATAAACCTAATGTGCCACATGACAGAACTCATCATCCGTATTCTGATGAACAGAGCGCGCAGCAGTAATCAGGCCAGAGATAGGACGAGAACAGCGCGGGCTCGTTAAAGACACCGGAACAAGGAACGCTATATTCATGCTCAGAATGTTATCAAAAAGAGCGATACAGATGCAGAAGGACGTGTACCTATGTTTCATAGACTATGCAAAGGTCTTCGACAAAGTACGCCACAAGGATCTGATGGAACTGCTCAGTAACCTTGATATATCCGCGAAAGATATCAGAATAATCAAGAACCTATACTGGCGGTAAACAGTATGCATGCGCATAGAGAACGAGTTCAGTGAATATACAAAAATAGAAAGAGGCGTTAGGCGAGGACGCGTCTTTTCACCCGACCTGTTCGACCTATTCTGAGAGAATTGGAAACCATACCGGGATTTAGCATTGGCGGCCACAATCTTAACAACATAAGATACGCAGATGACACAGTACTGATAGGAGACACAGAAAAGAAATTATAAAACCTCCTACAGAAGGTAGCGACGGACAGTGAGAAGAAAGGGCTAAGCATAAACTACAAGAAGACAGAATGGATGGTCATCAGTAAGAGGATGAGCCCGAAATGCGATTTGAACGTCGGGAACACTAGAATCAAGCAGAAGGATGCGAAGGATATCATGGACCGAACGTGTGAGCAACGACGAGGTCTTAGAGAGTTCGCAAACAAGGAGGAGGCTTATACATAATACCACGAAGAGGCAGCGGAAGTTACTGGGACACATAATGAGGAAGGAGGGCCTGGAAAATTTGATACTCACGAGTCGAATAGAGGGAAAGAGAGACAAGGGAAAACAACGCGTGACAAAACTGGCGGGCTTAAGCGAGTGGATGACAGAAGGTGATCTGAAGGAGGAAGCAGTGGGGAAGGAACTTGCTGAGAGCTACAAGGGATTGAGGGAGATGGCGAGCCATGATCGCCTACGGCCTGACAGGACACGGCACATAAAAAGAAAAGAAGAAAGGATTGAGAAGCCTAATTCACAGAAAGAAGAAGTAGAAAATTGCTATAAAACTGATAAAGCCTTTTTAGCTAATGTTGGATATTTCTTTTGTATTGAAATCCAAAATCTATCAATAGGTACCATCAATTTTCTTTTTCTTTTGTGAAATCGATTACTGGAAATGGAGACCGTGGAAAAGAATTATTTGAAAATCAGTTTAATACTTATCCATTTCTTCAAATACTAACGCTGTACCATTACTACTTCTACACACATATATCAAATCTATAAATCAATCAGTCGCCCTTGCATGGAATACTGCTGTCATATATGATCTGGAGACGCCGCTGTTCGTCTCAAGATCCTCGACAAAATCCAGAGACGGATATGCAATGTGATTGGTCCTGATCTGACATCTCGTCTACAGTTACTTTCTCTCAGACGTGCCGTCGCTTCCTTCTGTCTTTTCTACAAATACTTTTACGGTGACTGCTCCGACGAGCTACTTTCACCGGTTCCCAAACTGCATGAATTTAAGCGTGCTACTAGGTTGGCATTTCAGTGCCACCCTTTCACTGTCGGAACTGTTAAATGTAGCTGTCTTTTCTACTCCAACAAATGTTTTAGGGACTTTCGAAGTGTAGCTTAGATCTGGCACAAAGACCGAATGTATGAGGCATCCAGTGGGGATCGAACTTCCTACTCAGTCGTAATCGTTCTAGCGAGACAAGCTTGCTAGCCACTACACCGCCCCGACATATAATGAGGAAAGAGAGCTGACAGAATTCACAGGACAAACTGAAGGAAGCAGCGAGTAAGCTACTTAAAGTGTCTGTGAGTGATGTTGTCAGAACAGGAGCAAAGAGGAATGCTTGTCTCGCTAGAACGATTACGACTGAGCAGGAAGTTCGATCCTTACTGGGTGCCTCATACTTTCGGCCTTTGTGCCAGATCTAAGCTACACTTCGAAAGTCCCTATATGTCTAAAATATTTTAACTGTCTCGTTCTGATTGTAAGTATACGTTTGTTCGTTGTTCTTATTTTCCTGAAGACCGCCTCACTGTTCGCATTTACTGCCCATGCTTTTCTTAGCATTTATTTGTAGAACCACATCTGTTGCGTCAAGTTTCTTTATCGTCTGTGAGAAGATTGTCCAGTATTGACTGATGTAGTGAAAATTAGATATTGCATAAAAAAAATTACTTAGCGTAGCAAAAGACAGGAAGTTGTGGAGAGACATGATTTGTCACGTCCCGAACGAACACGGGTAGAAAGACGACCGACCTTCTCTATTCTAATTACTGAACATAGACTGGTCCATCTACTGTCGGTAGAACGTCTGCTCATAGGAACGGTCGCTATAAAGTGGGTCGCAAGGCGTAGCAAAAATTACTTAGCGTAGCAAAAGACAGGAAGTTGTGGAGAGACATGATTTCTCACGTCCCGAACGAACACGGGTAGAAAGACGACCGACCTTCTCTATTCTAATTACTGAACATAGACTGGTCCATCTACTGTCGGTAGAACGTCTGCTCATAGGAACGGTCGCTATAAAGTGGGTCGCAAGGCGTAGCAAAAATTACTTAGCGTAGCAAAAGACAGGAAGTTGTGGAGAGACATGATTTCTCACGTCCCGAACGAACACGGGTAGAAAGACGACCGACCTTCTCTATTCTAATTACTGAACATAGACTGGTCCATCTACTGTCGGTAGAACGTCTGCTCATAGGAACGGTCGCTATAAAGTGGGTCGCAAGGCGTAGCAAAAATTACTTAGCGTAGCAAAAGACAGGAAGTTGTGGAGAGACATGATTTCTCACGTCCCGAACGAACACGGGTAGAAAGACGACCGACCTTCTCTATTCTAATTACTGAACATAGACTGGTCCATCTACTGTCGGTAGAACGTCTGCTCATAGGAACGGTCGCTATAAAGTGGGTCGCAAGGCGTAGCAAAAATTACTTAGCGTAGCAAAAGACAGGAAGTTGTGGAGAGACATGATTTCTCACGTCCCGAACGAACATGGGTAGAAAGACGACCGACCTTCTCTATTCTAATTACTGAACATAGACTGGTCCATCTACTGTCGGTAGAACGTCTGCTCATAGGAACGGTCGTTATAAAGTGGGTCGCAAGGCGTAACGTTTGAGTCGAAGCCTTGCCGCATTGAACTACAATATTCTCTATTACTGTATTAGTAATCCATGTCTCTAATGGGATTAAACCTGTTCTTCACTCAAATTTTTGTTCCAGTGTTCCCTTGCAGTATTATTAAGCAGAACTTCGAGCGTCATATGAACTTTATAACAAGTTCATAAACGAAGATGTATCTAAATTTGATAGGAAAAATGTTCTATCACATATAAAATAGCTACATTTTCAAATACTGATTTCCAATGCTTTTCTCCCCTGAAATAGGCTTAGACTGAAAAGATGAACATATTTCCCGCCCGTGCGAAAGGTCAGTCTTCGAGCCCAAGTAATAGTAGTAGCAATAATCTTACAATATTTGACTTCTAAGAAAGTGTAATAGCTTAATAGAAAAAATAGTTAAAATAACTTCCTTGCTAATAGGCAAATTACCTCACTTACAATAGTAATAGGCAAATTACAAATAGTAATAAGCAAAATAGTAATAGGCAAATTACCTCCCTTACAAAAATAGTTAAAATGACTTCCTTGTTAATTCAAATTACCTCCCTTACTGCATAAATAGACGCTTCTAATCGGCCCACCTCAGAGAAAATAAAACTTTCTCCGATTCCGGTCAGTCTGTTTCAACCAATCCGGTTGCACTATTTCACACCAGCTATCAAATGACTCTATAACTCAAAGACAATTCTTCACACAAAAAGGCATTAGGACTTTTATTTTCTAAGTCTTAACAATTCATTCACACACGTACTAAAAACTGTCACATACACGCACACACACTCACACACACAAACTATGTTAACTGAAGTTGTGGTAAGAAAGAAAAGAAACCAGAGCCTGGAAATGACATAGTGAATAAGGATGAGAAAGAAAGAAAGAAAGAAAAAAGAACGAAAAAAGAAACAAAAAAAAACAAAGAAAATAAGAAAGAAAAAACAAAGAAAAAAAGAAAATAAGAAGAAAGGAAATAACAAAGAAAAAAGAAGGAAAAAATAAGAAACAAAGAAAATAAGAAAAAACAAAAGAAAATAAGAAGAAAAAATAAAGGAAATAACAAAGAAAAAAAGAAAGAAAAAGGAGGGAAAAGAAAGAAAATAAAAATATGCGAATTACAAAAATAGGGAGGGAAACAAACAAAATAAAGAAAAAGAAAGAAAGAAAGAAAGAAAGAGAAAAAACAGAAAGAAAAAAAGAGAAAAAACAGAAAGAAAACGCCGTAATGAAAAAAAATTAAATAATAAACAAAGGAAATCAGAAACAAAAAATAAAGTAAAAAAAGAAACAAACAAAAACGAAAAAAGAAAATATAGTGATAAAGAAAATTCGGAAAAAAAGGAATAAAAATCGAATAAAATATTCTTCTTTTAAAATCGAATTCGCCTCGTAAAGCCATTAAGACAAGAAGACAGAAGGCGTTACTGGGTTGGAAGATTTAGAAAATAGAAACATTGCAAAGCATGAATAAGTCCTGTGTTGGTGTTGCGACCAATGAATAAGATATTCATCCTTTTATAGTACATAAACAGCGCCACCTACCGGCGTCTTGGCAGACAAAGTGGAAGTAATCCCCACCAACAAATGTTTATCTCCTATAAATTTCTGGCGAGTTTTGCTAGAATCATTTTTCTGCAGAAAAATGTTCTTAATACAGACAGATCTTATTCTGAAGTTTTATAAGCAGAAAAAATGCAAACGAAGGAGAAAAATGGAAAGTCAGCAATGAAGGAAAATGAAAAAGAAGTTAAAAAAAATCAAATAGCAAACCAAAGAAAATAGAAGTGAAAAAATAATGAAAAAGAAATGATATAAAGAAACAAGCCAAACTCGAAAGAAACAAGCATAAAGAGCGGGAGAAAATGAGATGAGGGTAAAATATTGGGAAAGTGTCATTGAATAAAAATAAACAAATATGCATTAAAAAAATTACAGTGACTTGAAAGTATGTAAAATTTTAGAAATAAAAGGTAGGGATGTTGAGAAATCGGAAAAGCTTTGAAAGAAAATAAACAAATAAATAAAAGGAAAAAGAAAATAGACAAATTAAAATAAAAGAAAGAAAGGAAAAAAGAAAGAAAGAAAGAAAGAAAGAAAATGGAACGGGCGGATAGGCAGATAGATTGAAAAACAAAGACAGAATGAACGTAAATAATAGAAGAAATAGGAATAGAAAACAGAAAAATATGTTAAAAGAGAAAAATAGAAAATCAGTTAATGAAACGAACAAAATACAAAGAAAAGAAAAGAAAGAGACTGAGAAGAAAGAAAGAAAGACTGAGTAAAAAAGTAAGAAAATGAAAGAAAGAAAGAAAGAAAGAAAGAAAGAAAGAAAGAAAGAGAAAAAAGAAAGAAAAAGACTGAGAAAAAGGAAGGAAGGAAGGAAGGAAGGAAGGAAGGAATAGACCGAGAAAAAAGAAATAATGAAAGAAAGAGACTGAGTAAAAAGTAAGAAAGAAAGAAAGAAAGAAAGAAAGAAAGAGACTGAGAAAAAAGAAAGAAAGAGACTGAGAAAAAGGAAGGAAGGAAGGAAGGAAGGAATAGACCGAGAAAAAAGAAATAATGAAAGAAAGAGACTGAGTAAAAAGTAAGAAAGAAAGAAAGAAAGAAAGGGTTATACTGATCCTAAAGCAACTAAGATATTATTTATATAAAATGTCAAGTATTGCCATTGAATCTATAATGATGACGAATTGCACTAAAAGTACAAACATATGACATTCAACTTCGTTTGAGAGAACACCTACGCAATAAACAAAAGACTGGTAAATAAAATGATTAAGAAGGAACAGATGGGTAAAATCTGAGGGAAGAAACGGAAGCCAAAAGAGACATGCCCATCAAAGTGCTTGTCATAAGAACGGTGGAGATCAGAAGAAGAAATTCCAAGGTTGTCGAATTAGTAAAACAGAATCCAACCGGGTCACAGATCGTCTCCAATGTTCAAATTACAAGATCGGGCAAAGCAAGTGTATTTTACTCACGTCAGACAATATGGCGCCTCGAAAACTTAGTAAGGATCATGTCAAGATCAAGAATAATAATGGGAAATTGATTGCGTTTGCAATTTATATCCACATGACGAAAGTTTGTTAAACTTTCTTTTAATAGAAATGGTCTTTCGGGAAATATAATCGAATTGCGGGCCTGCACTTTGAGGGGGGAAATAGATTCTTCTAATTATATATATAGGTACCTCCATAGATTCGCTAAAAAATTAGCATACTAAATAAATGCCCCAAACATAATAAAAATAAAATTTTATCGTTAAAATATTTGTTATTATTAAGAAGAGGAGAGATCAAAGGATTTTTGAATTATTAAATTATATCTTTATCCTTTTTAGAGCATTCGAAATTTTGGTTAAAAATGTTGTTTTTCTTGCATCAACGGGGGACCAAAGATTAGTATAGGAAATTTTATCGCCACGTTTATAAACACACCAAATAAATTCAAAATTCTTTTTAAAATATTGAGAGTCGATGAATTTTAGTACGCTTTTCCTTTTATGATTAGTAAATATAGTTTTTACGTAATAATGATATCACCTAAACGGTACAAATTAATACAGAATTTTAAAAGATTTAAAACTTTATAAATTATTCTAATTAACATTTTAAGAAAATGAAAACAATTCTTGTAAAAATTCATTATTCATTGAAAAAGATTTAAGACAACAGTGGCCATAATATATTCTATTCATAACGGTGCAGTAAAAGATAGGGGCTCGGATTGAGGAATCGGGGAGCCGAGTTCGAATTCCATTCGAATCCATTACATTCACTTACGTGCTAATACCCTTGGGAAAGGTATGAATCCTCTTCTCTCTCCTGCTATGGGCAAATAGAAGAACAGACTGGGTTCTATAGACTTGGATGGCAACTGATCTACTACAGAAAGAAATAGCAACCTACTGCGGAAAAAAAATTTACCTCGTCGGTCATGTATCGAAAGATATATGATCGCCTAAGCGTATATCACGCATGACACATAACTGAATTAAATAATGTCTTCGTTTTAAGGCATTTTTTATTTTACGATTCAGAGCAGACTTTTAGTAACTGAGGGTCCTGTTTTACAAAAATATTGATTATTTAAATTTTCCATGGACTTCTACATAAAACTAATATAAACATTAAGTAGTACAAAAATTAATTTCTGGAAATTTCATAAAATTAAATAAGTTGGGATGTAACAGATGCAAATGTTTTTATTAAGAAAAAAAAAGAAACATTTCTGAATTAATTTCATTCATTTGTTAATAATTTCTGAAAGTTTCGTTCTGGCAATTACTTGATTTTTGCAAAAATTTCCAAATCAATGTTTTTCCTGTAAAAGGATGCTAAAATTTCCTATACTAATCTTTGATCCCCCTCTGATGCAAAAAAAAAACAGATTTTTAACCAAAATATAATTTAATAATAAAAAAAAATCGTTTTTCTTCTTTATAATAACATAAAGATTTTGACGATAAAACTTTGTTTTTATTAAGTTTGGGGCATTTTTTTTTATCATCGTATGCACATTTTTTTAGCGAATCAGTGGAGGTACCTTACATAAGGATTCATATTTTACATTTAAATCATATATACGCAGTACATATATTGCTGCATATAAATATATATCACTTGACTAAATAATTCTATATTTCCACGAATATTCGTTGGTATATCGTCAATGCGTCTGTGTGTTAACAGACGGGAGAGCCGGGAAAATGTGGGGATTGCTGGGAAAATGGTGGAAACGGAAGAAAAAATTTTCTTTCCCTTTCACCGTTTCTTCCTTTCTCTCTCTCTTTCTCTCCCTCTCTCTCTCTCTCTCTCTCTCTCTCTCTCTTTCTCACACACACACACACACACACACACACTCACGCGCGCACTTACACACTATCTTTATTTTCCCGAACCCTCGGATTTATTTTTTTTTTTGTTTTTCTTTTGACGCCTGTTCATCTTTTATCGCATTTGTACACCCCCACCATCAACATCCACATTTCTCAATTTAATCTTTGCTTTTATATTCTTTAAATAAAGGTCACTGAGGTCAACAAACTAAAGAATTGGCGGACAAAATGATTTCACCTTTTCGCTTGCCGCTTTTCATACTCTTTTCATCTTATGCTTATATTAGCCAGGAATTTTCCAGAAGGTAACGTTTTTATCTTTCGATTTTGTTTTTGTTTTGAAATTATTGTTTTCATTTAACTTTCTTTTTTTTTTTTTTTGCAATTAAAAATAGCTTCCCCTCGTATATATGTTTAGATTAAGATTATAATTATAAGCAAGCAATCTTCTCACTTCACTAATACATCAGTGTAGGTATCGTCACTAATTCGCTAAAAAAAAAAGCGCATAGCCTGATGAAGAAAGGTCCCAAACTTGATAAATAATTTTTTTATTTTCCAAATGCTTATGTTATTATTAAGAGGAAAGACCAAAATATTATTTTATTATTTTTCACATTTTTTTAATCCCTCTTAGCACGTCCAAAATTTTAGTTAAAATTTTTTTTTTTTAATCAACAAAATTGCCATAAAAACGATCATGTCCGACATTTTTGACAACTTTGTAAACAAAAGTGAAATTCTCCGTTTAAAAATCTTGTAAAACTCAATTACAACTTTTTCAAAAGTTATTTGAGGAAAATTAGAAAATTTAAAGTTTACTTAATGTAATTGCAAACAAACATTACTTAATTTTTTTAGCAGAAAAACAATTAGTTGAAAATAATAAAAGCATGTCAAAGCGTAGTGATTTGTTTTGGAGGTGTGAATTGACGTTTACGCAATGTATCGACAGCTAACGTCAGGGCGGTTTATCGGACGGAAGGACAGAAGTGGCAGTATTTTCCAATTTTAAGTGAACCAGATTATTTAACTATACAGTCATTTTTAAAAATTAAATACTTTCAAAAGTCCAATATTTTATTGATTTTTAGGTACTTTTTTAACGATGATATGCCCAAAGCCTGCACTGTTCCCGTCCCTAAAAAGAATGTAAAAAAGAAAATAATTAATAACTGCAGTATGTCTCTCACTGAAAAACAATGAATTAATTATATTTAAAAAATGAAATTAAAATATTTAGTGAAATAGAATGTAAAAAAGAAAATTTTAAAAATGCGACGATGGTGGTCAGTCAGATAATTTAATACGTTCTAGCCAGAAGGAAAGCAAAGCAATTTCTTAGGCCTGATCCTCGCTATCAGGAGAAACAATTCTTAAAACGCTACCTATTATTTCTAAACCGTGCACCCATAGTTTTGGGGAAAATGCTTTAATACATTTTTTTGCCTATTAAAATGTATTTTAAAAATACATTCGCATCGTAGATTGTAATAAGCCTTCAAATTTATGATCTGTAAAATACATCTTTTTAATAACAGCCTTTCCAAAAAAGAAACGGATTCAGAGTAATTGTAAAATATTTAACAACTTTATCACATTTCGTATTTAAAATTGAAAAAAAAAGAAAATTTTTGTAAAAATTCATTTTTCATCGAAAAATATATTGGCTTCAGACAGTAGTGTTCTTATCATATATTATTCATAAAAGCCATTAAAAGATTTCATAATTAAATAATGTCTTAGTTTTATTTGGTTTTGCCTTTTACAATTTAGAGCTGAATTTTGGGGTGCTACGCATTTTGATTTACAAAAAGAAGTCGATGATTTATATTCTTTAAAGTCTTCTGCTTTTAACTAATTATAAGGACTAAATTACACAAAGTCGAATATTCGTGTGTTCATAAAATTAAGTAAAAGGGAGGTAACTGGTATAAAAAAATATATTTTTACCATGACTTTCTAGAAAGCAAACATTTCTAAAATAATCTCATTAATCTGAGAATAAGTTCTGAAAGTTTCATTAAAATCCGACAATTATTTGATTTTTGCAAGAATTTCCAAATTAATGTGTTTTTCAACTGAAAGAAGCACTAAAAAATCTAATGGAATATATTACGTGACTGCTGACGTAAAAAAAAACAAAATTTTTAAACAAAATTTCGAATGTGCGAAAAAGGATTTTTTTTTTTAATTTGAAATAATTAAAAGAAACTTTGGTCTTTCTTCTTAATAATAACATTTTGACGATAAAATTTTTTTTTATTTAGTTTGGGGCCTTTTTTCATCATGCTATACTGTTTTTCGGCAAATTATTAGACACCTAATGCTATGTTTATTAACTAATCCCAGTCGTAGTCTTCCTGCTTTGGTAGATTTTATTTCTTCAACACACGCAGTGCCAATCTTTTGTCTATACTATAACCATACTGAATGGAACTTAGTTACAGTTTATGATTGAACGCACCTAATTAGAAGGGATCAAGGCCAATAAGCACAGAACCTCGGTCACGATGACTTGTAAATTTGTGCTAGCACGACCATCGACAGCTTCCGAACAATTTCGTCTACCTATTTGGGTTGGTATTTTGGGGTTAAACCATGATATGGTTTTTAACAATTTACTAACGAGGCCCCACGCTGGAATCGTCTTCCTACCCAGATAATATAGTCATCACCTCCTAGACAAATCGACCATGATGAAATTCGATCTTGAGTCTCATGGTCAGAACACTAACATTTTAACTACTCGACTATGCGACCATACATTGAGATAGATAGATAGATAGATAGATAGATAGATAGATAGATAGATAGATAGTAAATGAACAAACCGATTGCTAGATATATAGATAATGGACAAACTGATATCGATCCGGGTAAGTGAATTTCAAATTGAACCCTTTATTTAATCTATGGCGGTAGATTGTTGTTGTTGTTGTGGTGGTGTTCATGTCTCACGATATCTCGTTTAGTTCTCATGTAGTACAGCTCACTTACTGCTCACCCCGTTTCCACTGAGTGCAAGTATTCACTATCCGGCCCTATTAAAAATATTCATAACTTGGAGGCGCACGGTTTTATTATGCAAGGTTCAATATATATATATATATATATATATATATATATATATATATATATATATATATATATATATAACTCCTACACCAATAAATTCTTAAATTGCCATATTAATAAAAACGCACTCACTTAAATTTTCAAAAAAATTCAACCTTAGCGTTCTAACACTTCGTCCCCAGCCCCTCAACCTCCGGCGTCTTCCTCTTTGGGTTGAGGTGTCCACTCGGTCCGAAACGAACTTGGGGTAACTGGCCGTACATTCCCTGAGTACCCGTAGATTATTTCGACCGGTCAACTGGTCAAGTCCCGCTCGCTGCCCACGCTGTGTTAGTTTTTAGATCCAGTAAGCGGGGTGTTGTCCATACGTTCACGGTCGACTGGGGATGTGGACACGGCTGTGAGAGTTGGCGCTAGGAAAATTAGATTGTGGCAAAATAAAACAAGAAATAATATCTGCAGAAGCCGGACAACCCATGGGGAAAATATTGACGTCGTTTATATAAGAAAATAACATCAGAATAGAGGTTACAGGGAGAATAAAAACATTTAACATAAATGAAAAAAAAAAGAAAGAGACAAGATGCATCCAGCGAATTACCAACAGAGAGAGGGTTTGTGTGTGATAAACGCGTATTGAATCACCTGGGGTAGGTTTATGACTAATAGTCCAGTCTCATACAGACTTCTCAGAACAGGGGGCAGTCTTCTTTCTCTCCTCCAAAATTCTCCCGCAAATCTCTCGACTCACTGCGATGACAGTCTCGCGACTCTCTCGACGACAGTCTCTTTTCCCCGACTCTCTCGACGCCAGTCTCTTTCGTCTGGCCTCTTCTGTCTGTCTTTCTCGTCGGCCTTTCTCTTCGGCCTTGTAGCGCCGCGACCCGTAACGGTCGCCTGCGAGTGCCCATGCATGTGACGGCACGCTGCGACGACGATGTGCCGACCGATCGCAGTCTCTCCCGACTCTTCGAGAATTCTCTCCCGACTGCCTTATTAGCAAAATCTCGAATTAATATAGGAAAAGGATCAGCTGATCACAATTGACCCTCGGCCCGGCACGCGATTATCACGAGTGCTGCCAACAGCTCAAAACCATGCGAGTTTCAAAGTTCTTCATAGCTTTAGTAAGCTCTATTTCAAATTTTAACCGATAAAAATTACCCCGATCATTTTCATTGTTTTTGTAATGAGACAATTACAAATGGGCGAGACCAGATTTCCCATCCGTAAACAAAATTGCTCTGATCTAATTTTGCTACCTAGATCCACTCCAATTATTTACCTTATCTCAATCACGAGTTCTCCTCGCTTCACCAAAATTATACTTTGGGATATCTAAACATTGATTCAACCTTTTAATCAAAACAAATACTGTTAAACAAAACCAAGTATCTCACCCATCCCCATTGTTTACGAGTGACCCAAGTTTAAAACATCACCTCCTGTCCTGAGATCGTGTTTCTCATCGGTAAACAAACATGTTAACTCAAATTGTATTTTGATATATAAAATCGAAATATATAAGGAAAGATTGAGAAACGTGACTGCAATAAGACGGAGGGCGAAAAGGACGTTTTTTCCTATGACACCGCCTTTATAACTATCATCCTTGTTCGGTGATGTTTATTGTTTTAGGAACCGATTATTAAAATTGCAATAAATGTTCGCGTAGGGATACAGAAGGTGCTTATCTCTCTTTGATGGAAGATAAGACCCGTGGTCACATGACGACCGCTTCGTGACGTCACTGCATACAGTGACGTCACGAAGCGGGAGTCGATTTTCAGTTCATGAACAGCAAACAAACGAGACGGTTGCTTTCTTCTAGCCTGGGCCTTTTTGTGCCCAATCTGAGGCTAAATCTGCCACCCCAGCTGACAAGCACATGATGACGTTTCCCTTTGGGACATAGATGAATCCGGCCCATTTAAACCTGGATTCTCTTCCAGGTCAGGAATATCTTCAAATTATGTGTACAACCTTTTTTTCTGTTCCTCCTTATACTTTGATATGTAGACATATGTGAGGTATAGTTCTCCACGTGCGTTATATATATATATATATATATATATATATATATATATATATATATATATATATATATATACGCGGATCGTCAGGGTACTCTGGCAGTTTACCCTGACGATCCAGAGTACCCTGACGATCTGCGTAGGTGAAAGCTAGGTAGGTTTGTCTGGCTCTTTAGGTTCATACTTAGATTTGTTCTACTTAGTGTATTGAGCTCTTTGCTTAGTTATTTTTGCTTTACTCGTGTTGGGTTTTTTTTTTCTTTAGACTCTAAGCTTGCATTGTGGACGATCGTTTTCGCCTCAATTACATGTTCTTAGTTCTTTCTTTTTTCCTGGATATTGATTTGTTCATTTACAAGCCAAAGCACCTAAGGTTTTTCCGGACTAGTATAATTACTTATATTTATAAGATTATGATATATATATATATATATATAAATATATATATATATATATATATATATATATATATATATATATATATATATATATATATATATATATATATATATATGTACGGTGATACACATATGAGCTGTGAAACAGCGAAACAGTCTGTCTGTGGATGACAAAAATATTGGCTCCTGAAAAATTAATTTCGGTTGAGCTCTCTGGTTTGAGGTGTGAATTTGTAAACAGTGACTATTTAAGCTAATATTGCACGACTCTTCGGCAGAATTGAGTCACTGTGTGTTTATCTAAATCTAAATATAAACACGCTAAAATTCACCTTCATCCCTGCCGTGCGCTGACGGCTTACTGGTAGAAGTTCCGACTGACGCAAATTCAGTCGGGTTTCGATCCTAGCTGGAAGAAACCGGGCGTCTAGCCACACTGATGAGCTGCGAAACAGTCTGTCTGTGGATGACAAAAAAATATATATATATATATATATACGGTTTTGTGTACGTCGTAGTAAATAAAACTCACTCTGAGACCAAAGCATGTTTGTCATTCTTTTTCCTTTCAGCCATTCTGTTCCATCCTATCCGTGAGCTATGGTGTTGTATTATGGATATAACAAGGCCCATAACGACAGAGATGTAATTTCTTTACCTCTCTCTCGTTACATTCGTGAGAATTGTTAAAAATAAAAAACACTATTTATTTATTTATTAAATTCTTTATTTACACTAATTATTATATTATTCATTGGAACGGTTAGCAAAACACTGGCTAACTGCCAACTGATTCAAACTTTATAAAATGGTAAATAATATGTATTTCATTATAGTTGGTTCACATATTTTAATAATTTAGTAAATGTTTAAAAATTTATGAGCAAAAACTTGTATTCACATTTATTGTATTAGTCTTAAGAGTATTAGTTTTAATAATATTAGTTTTAATAGTATTAGTTTTTCGAATGTTGTAAATAAACAGCCTAATAAATACATAGTTTTTAATGTTTTTGTTGTAAGTTCTCAAAAAACAATGTATAAATTCACTTTCATCGTATGTTTAGGCTTTATTTAATAATCGCTTTTTAAAATAATAAACATCACCAAAGAATGAAGGTTGTTAAAAAAACGGTGTAATTCGAAAAACCGTCCTTTTGACACTATGTCATATTGCGGGCATGTTTATCCGTATTTGCCGAAGAAAATATTAAGTTAATAACGGTAAACAATGCTTCATTAAATAATGACAGAGTTTGTTACAAAATTATTTATTTCCCATCGTTTTAGAAAAATCCTTGAGATATTTATAAAACTGATTAATTTTGCAGTCCATGAAAGAAAACTGCCCAATTCATTTTTATTTGTTTATTTTATTTTCTCAGACAAATTTTAATTGAGATACTTAGCGACAACGTGTCTTGAAAATAGAAAATATATATGAAAAAAAAATCAAAGGATGAAAAGAAGGAGTCCATGTTTGTGACAAAACTGTAAGAATTTGCTTGAGTGAATTTGTGAATAAAGAAGAAAAATTCGAAAAGCAGTTCTAAATCTGATTTGTTTTTTAGAGGCTTATTTAAAATCGAAATATATTTTGGATTGTAAAAATAATTATATGGTGATTGGGAAAGGCAACTGAATATTACATTAACAAATCTTTTTAGAATAACAATGATTTTTCCACGAGACCATTCATACATATCTGAAGCTGGTACTAACGGCTAAACAGAAGAAAACGAAGTTACAGTTTGACAGGGAGAAGCAATCATGGAGTGTGGATCATTGGATGCTAGTGATATTCCGTACTGAACAACGAAGCTCCATTGGCCAAAGCGATGATTTTGAAACTATTGTCTGGTGCCATTCAAAGGAAGGACATCAAGAGGAAGCAATTTTATGTATATGGATTTGAATGTGAGATAAAGAGTCAATAGTCAATGTACATTGAAATTTAGAACACTTTTTACACAGTCAGTAGAAAATATACGATGAAGAATACGATTTTTCTGAATGAGAACTATTTAAATCAACTGGTCCACTCAGAAAAAATAGGAAAATTCTTTTCAGGTTAGTATTCTTTAATGTTTCTTTACACTTGTGAGAATCGAAAAATAATTTTTTTTATCGATTTAGAATATATACATATACAGTGTAACCCGGATATAAGAGAGTTGTCGGGACCGGAGAAGAAGTCTCTTATTTCTGGGCTTCTCTTATATCCGGGTTTGGTCTATTATATATACATTAACACAGGCTCTAATTTGGGACCAGAGACAATCGCTCTTATATCCGGGTTACACTGTATATATATACTATGAAATGGACAAAGTCCGACAATTATTTAAAGACATTTTTAGGTTTAAAAAATACAAGTATTTAAGTAAATGCTCTGTTTACAATAAACAGTATTAAATAACATTTACCGGCCTGAATGTCTGAGAAATTTTTATAGAAAATATTCGTCCTCCGACAGGATTCGAACCTGTATCCTATACGGAACCGTCATATAGCCTGATGTGCCTTAACCGATTCGGCCACTGAGGATCGTTCAGTTGGTAAGGTTAAATTTACTGCTTATAAACTTAAATCTTCCATGAATCTCTCACGTACATTCATAACTGCTCATGGCGTATCTAATGTAAACAAATGACGTCACACATTATGAAATGGACAAAGTCCGACAATTATTTAAAGACATTTTTATGTTTTTTTAAAGATACAAGTATTTAAGTAAGTGCTCTCTTTATAATAAACAGTATTAAATAACATTTACCGACCTGAATGTCCTATCTAGTCCTATTGAAGGAAAAAATAAAAACAGATAGTAAATAAAATTTCAGAACTTAGATGGGGTTGTTAGAAGTATAGAGTTGAAGTAGACTTTAGAAGAATCCTTGATTTTTGTAATTAAACTTAGCTGTCCTACGAACGAAAACAGGTTTTTAAAATCAAATAAAATCTTTTAAAATAAAAACATAATTTTTAATTAAAGAACAAAATTTTATATAAATTAATAAAAATACATATAACTTTTGTAGTAAAAACAGAACCAGTGACTAAACTTATACCAAAGTTTTATTGCACATTATTCTGACTACTCGTCTACTGACGGATTTTACAGGGTGTTTTTTATACCTACTAGATCTTAAGGGGAAGTAACTGATGATTTACCAGTATAACTTTAAACTTTATTTAAGATCAATAATTATTATCATCCAGGTTTGTGCTTTCAACTCTCCCCCGAAGAAGTTTTTATTTTACATTTTAAAACTTTAAAAATGTAAAAATATATATATATATCATGTAATCTCAAACATGATATCCGTAAATAACAGCTAGTTCCAATATCTCCTAAAAAAATTCAGGTATCAATTTTAACTGTATCGATATGAGGAACAAGAACCCTTTATAATAAAATCGATAAAAATCACTATTTTTCGATTATGACAATTTTCCTGGCTTGAGGATGGTCTAAGGAACGTAAGCCAGCAATAACTGTTTACCCTTGTTTTTACCAGCGGACCGATCTATTTAACTAGTTCCAAGGATGCAAATGCTTCTTACCACATAGTAAAAAGTGTTAAAGGTTTTCTTTCGGAAGAAAAAAAAGTATCAACACATCTTTTTATAGGATCATTTTTCCCTACTTTTGAACACCTCAACATCCCCAAATATGCATAGACCCTCTGTTTGCCAATGATGTGTTAATTGCTCTTTGTACGCATGTCTGTTACGATTTCTTCCTGAGGGCGATTCACCACCTAAAACTGAAAAGAGGCTGCACAATTATGAGCTGATAAAATGTCTACATTTTTTATAAAGACGCCCCATTCATTCTTTTTTTTCTTCATTTTCGTTTCTTAACCATTTCATTAATTTCTCCTGTTCTACCCAAACATACAATAATATTTTTTTCGTTAAGTTTTCTTGCTTGGATATTGATGGTTCTTCATTGCCTTTCAATTGGAATATACATTTTTTTCCATTGGGAAATTTCCAAGTTTTTATTATTAAAATGTCGATAGATTTCCTATGGCTTCTGTATAACTTTGGCGAAACACGACCCATCCTTTCTTTTATAATTTCTTTGATAATTCAGTTTATTTATTTATTTATTTATTTAGATAGATAGATAGATATATACATATATACATACATACATACATACATAACTACGATCAAACTTAGAGAGGAAAAATGTCATAGATATATATAAATGCATACATATGAACAAAATTTGATAGATATTGAACAGACAATCAATCATAGATAGATGCGAACAGACCAAAATAGATAGACATACATATATACATACATACATACATACATACATACATACAGTCTGATGGAGTCCTAACGGATGAGACCTGTCACAAAAAAACATTTTTCCAATTTGTCATACTATTTTCTCAATATATACATAAATATATACATACATATGAACAAAGATAGACAGGAACAAACTGATATATATATATATATATATATATATATATATATATATATATATATATATATATATATATACAAATGAACAAACTGAAATAAAAAGATACAGACCGAGATAGATAGATAGATACGAACAGACCGAGATAGATAGATAGATAGATAGATAGATAGATAGATAATCTCACAAACGAAATATCAAAAGAAAGTATAATTATTTAATAATAATGAGAATTTATCTACTCTGTTCCGTGTTAATCTATTTTGCGATTGCGTTTTGCTGCTCTGCTACGTTCTCTTTAATCTCGTCCACGACGTTTCAACGGGGATTTTTAGTTTCGATAAAATACCGTAGTTGCATTAAGCCAAATCTGAATTGCAGGCTTACCAGCCGACAGACCTGGCTGATGCAACGTTTTTCTTTTAAAAAAAAGTTGTTTTTTTAATAACACCCTGCATGCATATATCTAAATTAAATATATACAGAGTAATGGGAGCCAGGGAGACAGACAGATAGAAACCCACTGAAAGAAACATGATCATATTGAGGAACATTGTGTGTCCGGACGATCACCGGACGTTTATTATTAAAGAAAACATTAAATACCTCAGCCAATGGCGCGTTAGTTCACTTCAAAATCCCCATCTTTCGTAATCGTGATCAACAAATTCATTTTCTTCTCCTTAATCTTGTCCGCTCTGTTTGCAACGCTGGTTTTAAGTTTGTGAATACTTAGAAGTCGCTGAGTATCAAATCTGGGTGCTAGGGAGCAGATAATGCGATGTTTTGCCTAATCCTGCCCTGCACGAAACGTGCACACTCAATTTGCTGAGTATTTGTAAAAAAGACCCCCCTCCAATATACAAGCTACTCAAACACCAAGGCGAGTATCTGTCAGTGGCGAATGGTGACTAGGGAACCTGTGTATGCATTTCATTATACAGGCTAATCGCTAAGGTGGAGAGGTAACAGGAGAACCTACTTGCTACTTCAACGACTACGTAAGAAAATTAGACACCCTCGCAAAAAAGTTTTTTTTTTTTTTAAGTAAGTAATTTTAGTTTAATCTTGTTCACAATTAATCAAATAAACAGTTTCTTTTTTTAACGAGGCATAGACATTTTTATTTTTATTTTTAATACGGCTAGAAAGCAAGCAAAAGATTTTCTGCTTTTCGGTGGCTTTCTCTCTGTAACTCCCATTTTCGTATTCTGTCTCTCTTTTTCATGCACCCAGCTTGAAGGTAATAATATAACAGGGAAGGCTAAAGCGACACAAAAGACTAGTAAATTCACTGCTTTTACTTGAGTCTTTTCTCGCTAAACAACAAGCGTTTGCTTTACTTACACTCCATAAATAATATCGCTTGTAAAAATACAAGTATAATAATAATAAGGATAATGAAATTTATCAATAATTAATTTTATATTAAACAAACTTACTTTATTTACATTATTCAGACTATTGTCCTCATCTTTGTCGCCATGTTTATTACAACGTTTCGGCCGTTGTACGCTACGGCCTTCTTCAGGTGGTTGAAATGTCGAACTGAACCCTTTATTTCGTTCACTGGGGTAGACTGTTCTAGTTCCACGTGCCATGTTCAATGGATGTCAGTTATCCGATATCTCCTGTTAATTTCCCTCTGAAGGTTCTCCACTACCTTAACCTTAAAACAGGCAATGATAACAGCAAAAATTGCAACATGAGCACTGGTAAAAATGGTTGGTGTAGACATTAGGTTTATAATACCCAGAAATTCATACTCAAGGACACATGGCACAGTGGATAAATGCGTTGGTTAGATCCAGTGACAGGACCCAAAGAGTGTGAGTTCAATAACCGGTTAAGGCAGTGGAGAACTTTCAAAGGGAAATTAACAGGAGATAACTGATAACTGACATCCATTAAACATGGCACGTGGAACTAGAACAGTCTACCCCAGTTCGACATTCCAACGTTGTAATAAACATGGCGACAAAGATGAGGACAATAGTCCGAATAATGTAAATAATGTACATAATACCTCATCTCAGAAATATAGACCTTGGACAAAATGTAAAGCATGCAGCGTTGCATACATGGAACCTTCGCCCCTGGGGTGTCTGTTCACCCATGATTTATTGTCAACGACCGGTTCTCGAGATATTCAAAATAGCTTGATACATTCTGGACCTCATACATATACATATATATATATATATATATATATATATATATATATATATATATATATATATATATATATATATATATATATATATATATTAATCGATTTTACTCCATACAAGGCAGTAAAGTTACTAAGACACAAAGGATAACTGGGTGTGGAAGTATTAGGAACAGAAACATTAATAATGAGCGGGAAGAGGAAAGAGTAATCAGGAAGACAGCTGATAGCGATTGGCATTGCATTAAAATTTTTGAAGATGGTCGGAAAGCATGGATCCGAAAGGGAGTTCCACAAGCGAGAAGTTCGAGAAAAGAAACTGTTAGCATAGAATTAAGTACCATAGCCAAGAGCGATATTTATTTTGCATTAAAATTCAGAAATTTTATACAAGGTCAGATGGGGAAATGAGAAAGGCTATTCATTTTCTGTCTCATAATTAAATTTAGCTAGCCACAATCACTGACCCAAACATACCACAGTATTCCTTACACCAACACAACGCATTCTTACTTACCATTCTTACTACATCCACCATAATACCTCATTGTCTCTATGAGGTCCTAACTAGTCCCCAAATGTATAATTCTTGTCTGTGCGGGGAGGGGAATAAAGCCACAATTTAAAAATCTAAATACCAATATGTATTTACAAGAAACTAAATAAAATAGTGTCAGTAATAAAAGCCCGAACAATCTTTAATTATGACAGAAATATCAGTTACCTGGATTAAATTAATTCCGGAATTTACTAATATAAAACGCTCATTCGTCCAACCACTCACTCAAACACACTCATTCAAACTCATTCAAACAACAACTACGAAAATCACACCTGAAACACGAAAGGTGTCCCGCATCCACCAGAGAACTGACATCTCTAATCACCTAACAGGATAGAGCTTTGAGGAACACCAGCGTTCGTATGAAAGCAACTGCAGGCGAACGTTTAGGACGACCTTCATTTCAAGGTTTAACTGGAATGATTGTATTAAATCAAATAATCGTCCTGTAATACCGTATCCCTGAAGTTTACGAAGAAGGCTGGCATGCCAAACCCTATCAAAGGCCTTAGATATATCTAGAGCCACGACTTGAGCTTTGCCATTATTATCAAAAGCTTAATACACAAATTCAGTTATGGCCGTTAGCACGTCAGTGGTAGATCGGGTAAAGCGGAAACCATATTGCTTGTCAGAGAGTAGATCATGGGATGTAAGGTGCTTAACCACTTCGGTTTTGATTAAAGCCTCGATGACTTTGCCGAAGAGTGGTAGGGGACTTATAGGACGGTAGTTAGATGGGTCAGAAGGGTCTACAGAGTTCTTAAAAACAAGGACAACAGATGAGGACTTCCAACAAGCTGGAAAGCAAGAGTTTGTTTGTTTGTTTGGTTGGTTTGGTTTTACGGCATATCAACCTCAATGGGTTATTTAATACCGACAAAAATTTTATTGTTGGTAATATTTCTTTTTTAATCTGTTTCTGGTAATATTTTTCCTTCAAAAATTCCATTTCTGGTAATAATTTTCTTTCAAAAAATGTATATTGCTTTTCAAAAATGCATTGCTGGCAACATTTGGTTTTCAAAAGTGTATTGCTGGAAACATTTGGTTTTCAAAAATGCATTGCTGGCAACATTTGGTTTTCAAAAGTGTATTGCTGGCAACATTTGGTTTTCAAAAATGCATTGCTGGCAACATTTGGTTTTCAAAAGTGTATTGCTGGCAACATTTGGTTTTCAAAAATGCATTGCTGGCAACATTTGGTTTTCAAAAATGCATTGCTGGCAACATTTGGTTTTCAAAAATGTATTGATGGTAATAATGTTTTACAAAGAATTTCTGGTATTAAAACCTATTTTTACACTTTCATAGTGTTTTGATCCCAGTTACAATTCCATTGAATAAGGTTTTGTTAAAAAAAAGTATAGCTGGTAATATTTTTCTTTTTTTAAACGTATAGCTGGCAATATTATTTTTTAAATATGTATAACTGGTAATATTATTCTTCCAAAAACGTATAGCTGGTAATATTACTTTTTCAAAAACGTATAGCCGGCAATATCATTTCTCAAAAAAGCACTGCTGGCAACATTATGCCTTCGAAAACGTATAGCTGGTAATACTATCTTTCCACAAACGTATAGCCGGCAACCTTATTTTTTCAAAAACAGCCTTTTTGTTGGACGTAGTTTATCGCCGTACCTAGTATGCGGGTGTAGTTTATCGTCGTACTCAGTACGCGGATGTAGTTTATACCCAGGACGCGAAAGCAAGAGTCAGCGAGGCAGTAGTTATATAGTTTAGAGAGGCCAACTTAGGAGCACATTTTATTAGGACTACGGCTGGTATCCCGTTACCACGACAGCACCACTAGAGAGGCTAGAGAAAAGGAAAGGATCCGGAAACCCCTTCCTAAACAAGAAACATGGGATGAGCCTCTACTCCTGTTTAAGAGAAGCGGGGAGTACTGATTGGGCGATAGGGAAGCCTATCTACTCTTATTACACACAAAAAATAGAAACAAGCAACATTACAAAATGACAAACAAGGAACATACAAGAAGTTCATGAACAACTTGTGTGGCACTCAGAGTTGAAACTGAAATATGAAGTTTCAACTTTAAGTGCCAACATGCATTTCTTGTTGAAGACGAACACTCCACATCTGTGAGCCAGGAATAAAAATAATGTCCAATACTTGAATGAGCCAGAAAAAAAAGATTCAAAGAATTAATATTCAAAGTTTTCAAAAAAGGGGGTAGACTAAATTCATTTCAATTAACCAAAGAACACTAACTATGGGTATATAGTACCCAACGCAAATTTTCATATTTTTAATTACAATATTCAGTACCTGATTTTCTTACCTAAATAATATGTTTTTCAGTTCCTATTAACTCAAAGTCCAAAGTTTGAAGTGGCTGCATGTAAAATATTTCAAATAAAGATTTATATTTAATATTTTTTTTTTGATATTTTCAAAATCGGGTATAATATACCCATGGTTAGTAGTGGTGTAACTTTAATTGATGGTTAGTGTTCTAGGTTTAAAAAAGAAATAAAGAAATAAAAAAGAATTAGTACCAACAAAGAAAAAAGAAAAAAGAAAGAAAGGATAGCTACATAAAGTGATTAAGAATGAAATTCAAAGAGATACAGACAAATTAGACTAGGTATGTCCAATA
The DNA here is from genome assembly GCA_964036315.1 of Acanthosepion esculentum. Lineage (NCBI taxonomy): Eukaryota > Metazoa > Mollusca > Cephalopoda > Sepiida > Sepiidae > Acanthosepion > Acanthosepion esculentum. Next base: position 37,096,209 of record OZ038508.1, on the reverse strand, counting down.
TTTCGCTAAAAAGTGGTATACCTTGACGACAAAAGGTCCCCAAATTGATAAAACAATTTTTAAGGTTTAAATATTTATGTTGTTATTAAAGAGGAAAGACCAAAGTATTTTCTGAATATTTTTTCAGATTTTTTAATCCTTCCTATAAATGTTAAAAATTTTATTAAAATTCTTGTTTTTTTTCGAGTCAAAAAATTTCGTAAAATCGAACTTATCGACATTTCTGTCGGAAAGATCATAGTTTGTTAGTTAAAAAATCATGAAAAATAAATTACACCTTTTTCTTTTGTTATCTTAGGAAATTTAGAATGATTAAAGTATACTTAATGTAATTTGAAAGAAACATTACTTACATTTTTAGCAGAAAATTTTTTAAGAGAGATATTTCCCACCAGGGTAGTCTATTTTCACAGGCGTTGATTGATGTACGTCAATATATTCACAACTTACGGTACTGAAATTTATTGTACGGTACCGCCAAAGTGATATAATTCGTTCTAATTTTAAGTGAATCTGGTTAGTAGATTTTTTTTTTTTAAATTCACTTTCAAATTTTTTTTTTTTTTTTTTACCTTACGTTTGAGGAAGAATTCTGCACTGAAAATAACATTTAAATTATGAAAGAAAATCAAATTTTACAAGTAAAAATAAAACAGTAAAAAAAATACATTTTTTTAAATTGAGGTTTATTATTTCAGTCATGAAATATTTTTCTGAGAATATAAAAATTACATGAAACACCATTAATTGAAACGGGTTAACTTAATGAAATGAGATTTTATTTCTTTTTTATTAAGGCAGATTTTTTTCTATTTATTAATAATTATATGGCAGTAATATGAGTTTTATTTTATTTATTAATAAAATTAACATGCTAATAGCAGCTATGTTGGTTTTGTTTTGACTCGACAAGTATTTTTTAGTTTGAGTAGTAGCGAGCTAACTCCAGAAAATTTAAACTCCAAAAATCGTTTTAATTGATAATTTGTCGTGTGGATAATAATTCCAAAGTAATGTACAATGAATTTATGCATTCGATTTCAAACTTGAAAATTTGGGTGGACTTCCAAGGGCGTTTTTTTTTTTTTGTAATTGTAAATAGTCGATATTTTCTTTTATCCCACTATTCGATTATATTTGAATAGAAAAAGAAAAAAATTGAAAATAATACGACGATATTCAGAAAACTTGACAAGCGTTGTTTTCTTGTTACAAAGCCATTTCTGAAGTAAAAAAAAAACTTGCTTCTATCAAAGGAAACTACTCATGTGACATTATTTCAACAATGTGCATCCGTACTTTCGTTGTAGACGATTTTAAATACAATTTTGGAATATTAAAAATTATTTTTAAAATAATTATGGTTGTCAGATTTTAATAAGCTTTCAAATTTATGATCTTTAAAAAGTAGAGAACATAATATATCATTTCCATAAGGTTGCAGAAAGAACTTAATGTATAAATATATAACAACCTTTTGTCATATTGTGTATTTAAAATTGAAAAAAAAAAGAAAATTAATGTAAAAATTTATTGTTCATCAAAAAAATTTTTCTCTTTCAGATAATAATTACCTTCGTATATATTATTCAGAAAAGCCATTAAAAACTTTCTTAATTAAATATTAGCTTAGTTTTATTGGGTTTTGTATTTTTACAATTGAGGTAAAAGTTTGGACAATTTCGGACATTTTTTTAACAAAAAAATCGATGATTTAGATTTTTCAGAGTTTTGTGCATTTAATTAAAAAAAAAAATTGAGGTTGCAAATAAATTTTTTTTTGTGTTTTCATAAAATTAAGTTCGAGGGGGGTAACAGATATAAAAAAAAAATATTTATACCATGACTTTCAAAGAGACAAACATTTCTAAATTAAGTTCATTCATTTCTGAATAAGTTCTGAAGTTTTCATTAAAATCCAACAAGTAGTTAATTTTTACAAGAATTTCGAAATTAATGTGTCTTTCAACTGACAAAAAAACAACTAAAAAAAGGTCAAAATTGGACATACCTAAATTAGACTGACGACGATCTACTTTATTTACGTGGCTTCGTAGAAGAAAATTAAGCAAGGAGTGACATTTTTTTTCTTTGTTAGCCATATAATGCGTCCGAATTTAAAATCCCAAGACCGTGAGAGAGGGGACAGTGTTTAATATGACCATTTAGTTCGCATAGAAGTCGAAACCCTCCACGACCGTGAGCCAGAAATAAAGATAACGGCCAATACTTGAATGAGCCAAAAAAGAAATTAAAAAAAACTAATATTCAAACAAAGTTTACAGAAAGGGGGTAGTCTAAATTCCCTTCAATTAAAAAGAAATAAAACAAAAAATATATAGTAATATACGAGGGTCATTCAATAAATAAGGTGACTTTTTCGGTATAAGGACTTCGAATACAGATAGCAGCTTACACTTTTTTTTTTTTACTTCTTTTTCACATGGATTTAATTTCTTTTGCAGATTAAAAAAAAACTTTGAGAATTTTGGCGATTAACAAAGATGGCCGACCAAGAAGCATGCTCCAGGATTGAACAGTGGTCAGTTATCAAGTTTTTGGTTGAGGAGGGTGCAAACAAGTTGAAATTCATAGGAGAATGTCAATTGTGTATGGTGCCACATGTTTCAGCCAAAAAAAAATGTCTACAAGTGGGCTAAATTGTTTAAAGAAGGACGGAGCAGTGGTGAGAATGAAGACAGGCCTGGGAGGCCTACCGAAGTGAGGTCCCCTGAGGTGATCGAATCAGTCAATGACCTCATTCAGTCTGACAGAAGGGTGACAGTAGATGACATTGCAAGGACTTTGAGCTTATCTGTTGAGACAAACGCAGGGGTCATCAGTCAGAAGGAGTCATCTTGCATCATGACAACGCAAGGCCTCACACAGCAGCCCAAACGGTGCAGACCATCAACGAGCTGGGCTGGGAACTGCTCCCTCATTCCCTTACAGCACAGACCTTGCCCCTTCAGACTTTCACCTGTTTGAAAAGTGACGATGAAGTCAAAAGTGTTGTGAGCGACTGGCTGAGACATCAGTCCAAAGATTTTTACGCTGACGGAATACGGATGCTTGTGCACAGATTGGAAAATTGTGTGATAGTGCTGGAGGACTACGTTGAAAAAAAAAAGAAAAAAGTAAGCTTCTATCTGTATTAGAAGTCCTTATACCAAAAAATTCACCTTATTTATTGAATGACCCTCGTATAATATATGGCAATTGGGCATCTCTAGGCGGTGTAATGGTTAGCAAGTTTGTCTCGCTAGAAGAATTACGACTGAGTAGTGAGTTCGATCCTCACTAGGTGTCCCCTACTTTCGGCCTTGTGCCACATCTAAGCTACGCTTGGAAAATCACAATAATATATGGTAATATATATAGCAATATATATCATATATGGTAATATATAATATATGGTAATATATATAATATATGGTAATAGATACCATATGATAACATATAATATGCGCTAACATATGTATTATATGATAATATATATATTATGGTAATAGACATTATGTGTTAATATAAATTATATTGTAATATAGCTTTCACGCTTGAATCATCAGTTGATTGTTTGAAGGCGTGATTCAATGATAAATTAAGGTGTGAAACTCACAGGTACTATGCAGTGTTTATTTCTATGATCACAATAGTTATATCTCTTTATACCTATTTCGTTCTGATGATCACTTAATGCGTGAAACTTCCTGTCACTATGCAGTATTAATTTGTATGCCCACATAAATATACAGAACGAGAAAAAAAGAGTGAGATCATTTTTCCCTTTCATCGATGAGTTCATATTAACTTATACGATTTCTATTATTTTATAAATACATTATCCCAAACTCAAACATTATAAAAGAAAATAGGAAAAAAACAAACAAAATTAACACAGTGAATAATTGGCGCTCCCGAACGTCTTGTATTTCCATACATATATATATATATATATATATATATATATATATATATATATATATATATATATTATTTAGCGTTATTAGTTTTAGTTTTTTATCTTATTTTTTTTCGTTACACAATTTGATTTGCCTTCCAATATTTTTCAAGAATTGCTTTCGAAAGTTTTTTCAACATAATCATTCGACTTCCTCTTGGTTTATTGGACTAAAACAATCAATACGTTAGTCCATGATTAAAAGTATATTTTTATTTTATCGCAGTTTCATTTTTTTTCATCTGATCTTAACTCTTTACCGATAATATCTAAAAGAAATTACTGGTTGTTATGCATATTCTGTTGCAATAGATAGATAGATAGATAGATAGATAGATAGATAGATAGATAGATAGATAGACAGATAGATAGATAGATAGATAGATAGATAGATAGATAGATAGATAGATAGATATGAACAAACTGAGATAGATAGATAGATAGATAGATAGATAGATAGATAGATAGATAGATATGAATAAATTGAGATAGATAGATAGATAGATAGATAGATAGATAGATAGATAGATAGATAGATATGTACAAACTGAGATAGATAGATAGATAGATAGATAGATATGAATAAATTGAGATAGATAGATAGATAGATAGATAGATATGTACAAACTGAGATAGATAGATAGATAGATAGATAGATAGATAGATAGATATGTACAAACTGAGATAGATAGATAGATAGATAGATAGATAGATAGATAGATAGATAGATAGATAGATATGAACAAACTGGGATAGATAGATAGATAGATAGATAGATAGATAGATAGATAGATAGATAGATAGATAGATAGATAGATATGAACAAACTGGGATAGATAGATAGATAGATAGATAGATAGATAGATAGATAGATAGATAGATAGATAGATAGATAGATATGAATAAACTAAGATAGATAGATAGATAGATATGAATAAACTGAGATAGATAGATAGATAGATAGATAGATAGATAGATAGATAGATAGATAGATAGATAGATATGAATAAACTGAGATAGATAGATAGATAGATAGATAGATAGATAGATAGATAGATAGATAGATATTAAATTATGTTATATTTATTGGGGAAAAGTGCTCAGTATTGAAGATGTTGCATTTTTCTTATCAACCTAGAAATCAACTTTGCTTGGTAACTGTCCGTTTCATGCCTCAATACAACATTCAGAGTAAGGCAATTTGTACTTGTAATTAGAAGGCGACAGATGATATATACAATTTAAAAATAACGTTATCTAAACACACTCCGAAAGCTTTTTTAATAGAAATAGAACAGAAGCCTCCCTTCGTAATGGCAATTGTAAAATTAACCTTTTCCGTACACGAAACATCCAGCATTGGCCGAAAAATCCGCTGATTAAAATTTATAAAATATTTCTATTAAAAAAGCTTTTCAGGAAAATAGATTTCTTAAGCCCACTCACAGTCATTGCTCTTTCTCGTATAGATGGGAGTTTCCTTTCTAACCTTCTGTTTAAGGTTGTGTGGAAAGTCTACATCTTGATTATATCATTATTTTCCCTTCTAGTTACACGTGCTATCCACTATAGTTGTTGATACTGTTGGAAGTCTTCAAGTGACGTGGTTTTTGTTATTTGATAAAGTTCTTTGCGATTCTGTAGCGCCAGTCTATAAAATCTGATGAAATATTTTCTTATAGGATTTATTCAATTGAATCCATTTTCATGCCTGGGGAAACAGGTGTATATAGTTAATAGTTTAGACATTTCTGAACGAGTTGGACACCATGCATGTCGTCCATATGAACGTCTAGATCTGACCAGGTTATTTAAGAACCTGAAGCGACTTCTACGGGTAATATTTTGGTTTTGTGGCATCCTGAGGTATTGGGGAAAACTATCCCCTACTGTAGTTTATTCCTTGTTCAGTTTCCTTGCCCCCACTCCCGCTGCCTTATTCAATTTGTTATAACTGATACATACACAAAGATATTTAACATGTTCAGTATTTAATAATTCCACATCCTCATTCAGTATTTATGTTCCGTATTTAATAATTCCACATCCTCACTCAGTATTTATGTTCCGTATTTAATAATTCCACATCCTCACTCAGTATTTATGTTCAGTATTTAATAATTCCACATCGTCATTCAGTATTTATGTTCAGTATTTAATAATTCCACATCGTCATTCAGTATTTATGTTCAGTATTTAATAATTCCACATCTTCACTCAGTATTTATGTTCAGTATTTAATAATTCCACATCGTCATTCAGTATTTATGTTCAGTATTTAATAATTCCACATCCTCACTCAGTATTTATGTTCAGTATTTAATAATTCCACATCGTCATTCAGTATTTATGTTCAGTATTTAATAATTCCACATCCTCACTCAGTATTTATGTTCAGTATTTAATAATTCCACATCGTCATTCAGTATTTATGTTCAGTATTTAATAATTCCACATCCTCACTCAGTATTTATGTTCAGTATTTAATAATTCCACATCGTCATTCAGTATTTATGTTCCGTATTTAATAATTCCACATCCTCACTCAGTATTTATGTTCAGTATTTAATAATTCCACATCGTCATTCAGTATTTATGTTCAGTATTTAATAATTCCACATCGTCATTCAGTATTTATGTTCAGTATTTAATAATTCCACATCGTCATTCAGTATTTATGTTCAGTATTTAATAATTCCACATCCTCACTCAGTATTTATGTTCAGTATTTAATAATTCCACACCCTCATTCAGTATTTATGTTCCGTATTTAATAATTCCACATCCTCATTCAGTATTTATGTTCAGTATTTAATAATTACACATCCTAATTATTTCATAATAGATACAGGCTGCTGTCATGCCAAGTTCAGATCATAGTTTCGGTTTGGGTAAAGGTTTATCTACAGTCCTATTTCGTATAACACTTGATAAAAAAAACGTTGATTTGTTTTTAAAATCATTCTAAATATAAATACCTATGTTATCAACATACCCTCCTCGATCACCCACATCATCGATACACCGGAGGGAACGCTGTTTTCAGTTCGTAGATTGGTTTGGTGCGTGATAGGGGATGTTTGAATGATTAAGGTTCATTTCTTCACAGCTGTGCTTGCACTCGCTCAACGCAAAGATTAATATGAAACAAACTGGACCTCACATTTGTCTCCGTGTTGTACCCCTGAGGAAATTTGAGCGGTTTAGGTGTTTTGGTCTTCATCAGACATATATTACATTGTAAACCGATACGGTTCCCCTATAAGTTTAATTCATTCAGCGGATTCAACACTTGAAAGACAGTGTCTGATGGATAAGAAAAAAATGTTTCTGTTGATATGGTTATATGCTGCAGTGAGATCAACATATACAGGTGTAAAAGTTTCTATTAAAGAGGTACGCACTTTCCTGGAATTTTTTAATGACATAAATGCCATTATTACACTGCTTAATAGAACTAAATCCGAACTGAGTTGATAGATGTTGACTTTCATAGAATGGTGAGTCTAGTTAGTATAATAGTCATTATTAGTTTCATTACAACTGATCCAATTGAGATACCTCTTTAGGTGTAAGGATCGTCAGGGCTACCTTTTTACTTTGTAGGAAAATAAGGCAACATGAGATTGGAGGAAACATTTAACAAGTAACAGATTGTTCTCTTAAAAATTAATTAAGAACAGGCAGAGAAGAAAGAGAGACGGTAGAAAATTTTTCAAAAACGAATAATGATGAGTAAAACTACTGCCTCAAAAACCACAGCACAGCGGGTGGTACGTAATTTCCGGAACAAAATGCACCAAGGGAACGTCTTCATAAGATACCGAATCAAAAGCTGACTGCTGGTTTTCTCGTCGCTTTTATTGATATAAAGCGATTGACAAAAACACGAATCTGGAGAAATTGCAGAGAGGCCCGTATCTGGATATTCCAAGCTGTTCGGCTGCTAGCTTTGACAGACATGTACACACGCGACTTAGTGTCTATTTTGCGTCTGTACTGACACACGTTTGTCACTTTTTTCCACGGTACATTAATGCGTGATATACTCAACTGCTTGTGCTTTTGAATCCAGACATGTTTGAATTCAAACGTAGTGACTGCTTTTTTGTTCCTCTTTTTTTATCATTACACCCCAAGCAAAGCGATAATTTCACTAAGACACACATGGTTAGTGGGAGTAAATTTTTAATCATTACACCCTAAGCAATGAAATAATGACAATAAGACGCAAGGGGGTTATTGGGAGTGGAAAATGAGAAAACTTTAATGAGGAGAAAGGACAATAAAAGAACAGGTTTTAGGAAAACAGGCAATTGCAATTGACGTTTTAATGTCAAGTGTCAAGTAAAACTTTATTACTTTATTTTTTATGTTTATGGCTTTCTTGACTTCTTCTTCACTAGTTCGTTTTTGTTTAGGTTTGGAGACAGACCAAGCTAGTTACTATCTAATCAACGCCGATCTGACCCCGAACTACCACCAGTCAGGATGAACAGAGATCCTCTCGGGAAAATACCGTGCCTTGAAAGACTGTTGTACCTCAAACTCACACCCAACCTGAAGTGGAACTCGTACATATCATCCATTACTAAAGATGCAGGTGAAATGGTCGGCTCTCTGTACCACTCGAGTAAGTACCTGGCCCCTCATGCTATCCTCTACCTTTACAAGAACCAGATCATGCCAAAAATGCAGTACTGTTGTCATATTTGGGCGGGAGCTGCCGAGATCTCAGTCTCCAGCTTTGACAGAGTTCTAAAGCATCTCCGAGCCCTTGTAGGCGGCGAATTATTCTCCACACTTCAATGTCTCTCCCACGGGCGGGATGTGGCAAACCCCTCGCTGTTCTACAACTACTTCCACGGAAAGTGCTCGGACGAACTACTTTCCCTGGTCCCGTCGAGGCAAACTTTTTGTTGTAAATAAGTAAATGATTAAGAAATAACAAAACAAGAAGTTGCAGATAAATCGTGTATTGAACAGTAAATACAACAAAAGAGTATTACACGACTTTGGAGAGTGTGTGTCGGTTGACTGTTATCCCCAGGCTTACTTTCCTACTAATTTTATAGTAAGTGGAAGAGTCCACAATAGACTCATTAGAGGGAGGACACCACAACACTTTCACAACAAGAACACGTCATGCCATTTACATAGTAGCAAGCTACCCACATTCCCTCCGTATTCCATCGATGAGAAATACGTTCCACTCGAACAGCTTCTTCCTGCGAACCACTGCTCTGTGGAACAGACTGCCAAGAGGATATTTCCCCGATCACTACAATCTGTTCAAGACTAGGGTTAAACGTTATCTTCCATTCCTATACACACAAATGACCTCCACACGTAAGCCTCTACTGCCAATGGTTCCTGGGTCTCGTGAAAGGTGAACTTCGCTGTAAAAAAAGACTTTGTAACGTTCGGATATATAACTGTCTATATTCTATTCCCTCTGCCATTTTCAGATTGCTACGCTCAGGATTGAAATATGATTGGGAGTGTTTTTTTTTCTCTTTTTTTTATATTACATGATAAATTCATCTAAAATTTTACATTTTATACATAAATTCTAATACTAATAACAAACAATTAATCTTTTAATTATTTTTGGAGCCAAAAATAAATAACCAGAATTAATATTTAAAAATACCCGATGAAGAATTTCGCAAACATCTGTCTATATTTCTGAGATGAGTTATTGTAATTATTTACGCTATTTACATTCTTCGGACAGTTGTCCACATCTTTTCCTTTTTTTTTCCATATTGACGACGTTTCGGGCGTTATACGCTCCGGCCTTCTTCGGGTGATTGGAATTTCGAACCTAACCCTTTAAATTGTCCACCGGGGTAGATTGTTCTTGTTCCACGTGCCATGCCTCTTCTCAGTTATTTCGCTTTTAACTCTACTCTCCAAGTTTGTGTTCACCACTGCAGTAGCCAGGATTTGAACTCACAGCCCTTTGGGTCAAGTCACTAGATCCAACCAACGCTCCAGATATATTCTTATTTACGAAGTACGCCTGAGCTTCGCATAGAACAACACTAATTGAACCCTTGAACAGTAATTGAACTCTTGGTAAGGTTCGAAGTGTCTGCAAGTCATGTTTACTACTTGCCACAGCACAAAGTCGCCAGCGTAGATTTAATCAAATTTAATGTCGCTAAATACTGAGCCATAACAGCGAGGAACTCGGTGAGTGTCCAGCTCACTATACTAATAATATAATGTCTTTATCAATCAGTCAGTTATCTGCCATACGTGATACACGCTTAGGCGATTATGTTTCTTTCGATACATGACTGACGAGGCAGATTTTTTCCCGTAGTAGGTTGCCACTTCTTTCTGCGGTAGACCAGTTGCCATCCAAGGATTTAGAACCCAATATTCTATTTACCCATATCTGAGGGGGACAAGAAATGGGTTCATACTTTTCCCAAGAGTATTAACATGTAAGTGAATGTAATGGATTCGACTGGAATTCGAACTAGGCTCTCCGATTCCTCAATCCGAACCGCTCCACCGTGCCTTCTTTATCAATACTATTGCATTGTGTGAGGCTATTGCTGACACCCAGGAGAGTGACTCGTTGTGACTTCTTTTTTCGCTGACATCAAGTATAAAAATTATATCGAATCAATTGCTAGATCTGCTGCTAGGAAAGTTGGTTCTCTGTGTCATGCTAGACAAATTTTCTCGTCCGAATCTTACATACATGTATCTTATATTTATAAGTCTATCATTTGCCCATGAATCTTGCTGCTGCATATGGTCTGGTGCTGCTGCTATATATTGAGAGGTCATTGATAAAATCCAAAGAAAAAATTTGCAATATCCTGACAATGTTCTAACCTGGTATCTCCACATCAGTGACTTTCCCACCGCCGTAATGTAGCTTCCCTGTGACTTTTTCTATAAATACTTTCATAGTAATTGTTCTTATGAACTCGCCACTATTTAAATTATTGTTTTATTCCCCTCCTACCACAGATAATGAATTTTATATAAGGGAACTAATTAGGATTTTCATAGAGACAATGTGGTATTATGGTTGATGTAGTAAGAAAGGTAGGTAAGAATGCGTTGTTTTGGTGTAAAGAACATTGTTGTATGTTTGGCTCAGTGTTTATGGCTCCTTCAGGCAATCTCCTGGTTTATGAGATTTTATTTGATATATACAGAGTTTCCCAAAACATTTGACATCATTTTAAAAGCAATTATCTTGAAAACTATTAAGTCTAACTCAATGAAATTTAACAGTATAGATGTTGTACATCCTAAGTTTATTATGGGACCTGTTCAATATGTCCACCGCTTGTGACACGGCACACGTCAAGTCGGTAGTTAAGCTCTTGCCAAATACGCTGTAGCATGTCTCCGGTAACATTATCCAGTGCAGAAAAGATTCTCTGCTTGAGTTCATCAATGCTAGCAGGAAGAGGGGGAACATAGACCACTCCCTTCACATATCCCCATAAAAAGAAATCACACGATGACAGGTCCGGTGACCGCGGCGGCCATTTAATAAAAATAACTGTCTTCATCTCCCCCACGCCCGATCCGTCTCTCTGTCAGATTCTCATTGAAATAACAAAAAATAAAACTTTAAATATAAAATCTTGAACTGTTTCTATACATTGAGGTTATTTCAACAAAAACTATCAAAATTATTCGACTGCGAAATGATGTCAAATTTTGGGGGGATACGCTATATTTGTGATCATATATTGCTGGTAGGAATGGGGTTACGCGCCGGCAAGTTCGACAGTGTCGCGCAGTCAATGCTTTCCGTGCCGCACGTTGTGGTGAAAGATCCACGGAAAAGGGGTTTAAACGAAGTTACCACGGACACAAAAATGTGACGGTTTCAGAAGAAGGGACGTCGAAATTTTTAGTCGGAATCTCGTCTCACTAGTCCGCTCGGATCGAAAACAATAACCGTCGGTGGTGTTAGCGACTTTCAAAATACAGAAACTTGATAACAAGTATAAACGGGGTTTATTGCAATATGATTAAAAAAACGTATATATTAAAAAAAAAAAAAAAAAAAAAAAAAAAAGAGGAAATAAGAATAAAAATAAACCGAACTGGAAATTAGTATTTGGGGAGATAAAATGCACGTTTGATCGTATTTACAGCTAATCCGCCTAAAGCCTCCGGACATGCGCAGTGGAGTTAGCTTTCGGAGAATCCCGTCAGGAAAGAATGGTTCCAAAGTTTCGACTGATTGTGTTCGACACCTTTGTCTCTCCTAGCCGCAAGGCAAACTCAATTCATATTCTTCCCCAAACAGATTAATTCATTTTTTACACTACCCTTAAAAGTACTATAACTCTAAAAATTCATTAGAATATCCTTTCAATATCGATAAATATCTCTCCTTGATTAGTGGGGACGTAGACCAGTCCCTTCACATATCCCCATAAAAAGAAATCACACGGGGACAGGTCCGGTGACCGCGGCGGCCATTTCATCAGAAAACTGTCTTTATCTCCCCCACACCCGATCAATCTCTCTGGCAGATTCTCATTGAAATAACAAAAATAAAACATTAAATATAAAATCTTGAACTATTTCTATACATCCTGAGAAAATTTGAGGTAATTTCAACAAAAATTGCCAAAATTATTGGCCTGCGAAATTTGGGGGATACCCTGTATTTGTGATCATATCAAATTTTGATCGCTAGGCAACCTTCGACAATACACTTCTACTCTAGCCATAGTGGTATATTATCACTAGGCCAGAACGGTGGTATCAAGTGAGCCTGCCATTGGAGGAAAGCGTGAAGAAAGGACTAAACATCAATTGCAAGAAGACGGAATTCATAGTTGTTAGCAAAAGGGTCAGCCCAACATGTAAATTACAGATTGGGGATACCGAAATCAAACAGGTTGAGCAATTTAAATATCTGGGAAGCGCATTGGCAGAGGACGGAAAATGCGACACGGAAATCGAAAGGTGCTTTGGGATAGAGAAATATGCCTTCCAAAAGCTGAGCAAAGTATTAAGAAACAAAGAAAAGAGTAGTAAAATTTCACGTAATATCAGGTCTCCTCTACGGCAGTGAATACAGTCTCTTCACAGATGAAGAGACTTGAAGCAAATGCACATCTGGAAAAGGATGCTGAGAATACCATGGACTGAACGACGAATTACTCGACGAAGAAGTTCTCGAAACAATGGCAACAAAAAGGAGACTTATACTTAACACCAGGAAGAGACAGTTGAAATTTCTGGGGCACATAATGAAGAAAGAGGGTTTAGAAAATGTGATACTCACCGGACAGATTGAAGTTAAGTGAGACAAAGGAAAGCAACGCACAGGCTACTTGGAGAGCTTCATTGAATGAATGGCGGAGCAGGGTTTAAGTGAGATGGCAAAAAGACAAAAAGTTATTAAGAGCTACAAAGGACAGGAAATTGTGGAGTGCTATGATCGCCAACATCCTGAAGGGACACGGCATATAAAGAAAAAGATTGAAGTAGTCACTGAAACTGGGGGCTGATTCATAGAATAAGCTTATAAGAAACTTTATCGAGAAAATGAGTACAATTCTTTATTAAAATACACTTGTTTTTTGCTAGATTACAGTTGATCTATTAAATTCAAATATTTCCTCAAATACCCTTCGTACCCTGTGTAATACTGGAAGATAAGTTTCGATTCGATCACGCATAAACATTATTTGAAACAAGTTTTATCTTCGAGACATCCGGCTATGGGCACACACAAAGACACATCGTACCCTGTGTAATACTGGAAGATAAGCTTCGATTCGATTGTGCATAAGCCTTATTTGAAACAAGTTTTATCTTTGAGACATCCGGCTATTGACACACACAAAGACACATCGTACCCTGTGTAATACTGGAAGATAAGTTTCGATTCGATCACGCATAAACATTATTTGAAACAAGTTTTATCTTCGAGACATCCGGCTATGGGCACACACAAAGACACATCGTACCCTGTGTAATACTGGAAGATAAGCTTCGATTCGATCGCGCATAAACTATATTTGAAACAAGTTTTATCTTTGAGACATCCGGCTATTGACACACACAAAAACACATATGCATATGTACATTCTAATAAATATACATCGATGAAAGACATTCACTATTCTTATTTTAATTTGAACATCTTTTAAGTCTTCTCTATCTTAAAGACATATTTGTCCTGGTTGGATCAATAACAAAAGACTGTCTATGCTGTTAATTGTATTCTGCCATCGTTAAACGTGAAGTGTTTAATGTTTCTTAAAGATGCTAGCAAATTGGTAGCTGAACTTTTTTTATGTAAATAGCCAAGATATTATTTTTCTTTTTCAAAACAGAACATTGTGGAAAGCAGAAATGGAATAAAGACAAATCACATCCGTGGCTGGAAAATGAGAAGAAAGCCCATCAAAACAGATTTTATTTTTTAAATCAAAATACATTAATTACTTTTTAATATTGATACAAGTTTTTTACATTATTCGGACTACTGTCCTCATCTTCGTCGCCATATTTATTACAACGTTTCGGCCGTAGTACGCTTCGGCCTTCTTCAGGTGGTTGGAATATCGAACTGAACCCTTTATTTCGTTCACTGGGTTAGACTGTTCGAGTTCCACGTGCCATGTTTTAATGGATGTCAGTTATCATTTATCTCCTGTTAATTCCCCTCAACAAGTTCTCCACCCCCTTAACCAGATATTGAACTCACACTCTTTGGGTCCTGTCACTGAAGGACACATGGCACAGTGGATGAAAGCGTTGGTTAGATCCAGTGACAGAACCCAAAGAGTGTGAGTCCAATACCCGGTTAAGGCAGTGGAGAACTTTCAGAGGGAAATTAATAGGAGATAACGGATAACTGACATCCATTAAACATGGCACGTGGAACTAAAACAGTCTACCCCAGTGAGCGAAATAAAGGGTTCAGTTCGACATTCCAACCACCTGAAGAAGGCCGGAGCGTACAACGGCCGAAACGTTGTAATAAATATGGCGACAAAGATGAGGACAGTAGTCCGAATAATGTAAAAAACTTGTCTTTATTCAATTTCTGCTTTCCACAATGTTCTGTTTTGAAAAAGAAAAATAATATCTTGGCTATAATGTAAATAATGTACATAATACCTCATCTCAGAAATGTAGACAGATACTGATACAAGTTTTTCATTGCATAAATAGCAATGTTTCACACACACACGAAGCGATACATATGGAAATGAAAGAGAATAATCCCTTGACAGTTGTCTCATTTAAACCACGTTTAAATCTCGTCGGAAAAGATTTCCTATCCCTGCTGCTTCACGCTCGTATACTTTGAACGGATTTAATTTGGAACTTTGGAATAAAAAGCAGTGAGAATGAAAGAAAACTAATGAAAAAAATTATTAGTTTGTTCGGAAAATAATGTTCAATTTTAAAATGATTCTGTTTTGTTCTAATATCAGTCAGTTATGTGCCGTGCGTGATACACGTTTTGGCGGTAATGTATCTTTCGATACATGACTGACAAGGCAGATTTTTTTTCCCGCAGTAGGCTGCCATTTCTTTCTACGGTAGACCAGTAGCCACCCAAGGCTACAAAACCCGGTCTGTCCAGCTATTTACCCATAGCTAGGGAGGAGAAGAAGAGGATTCATACCTTTCCCAAGGGTATTAGTACGTAAGTGAATGTAATGGATTCGACTGGAATTCGAACTCGGTTCTCCGATTCCTCAATCCGAACTGCTACCTCTGTTCTAATATACTATATTCTAATATAGCATGGAGCGAAAGATGTACTTGTGACTACCTACCGTACCAATTTCTAAAGTTCCGCGCTGGGGATACAAATCTTGAAGATCAATGTTGTCGATTAACAAGCAATATCTGAAAACACTAGTCGAACAAAACCCACGTCAAATTATCAGAGAAATGTTTCGGATAATGGCCGTCGACATTTCAGTAACACCAGACTATCTCAAGGGAATTGGTAAGCCGAAGTAACCCAATAAATGGATTCCACACGAACTCAGTAAACTTCAGAGAAATGTCTCAGATATTGTGTGTTAACATTTCAACATCTCAAGAAATTTAGAAAGGTAAAAAAAAACTCAATGAATGGGTTCCACATGAACTTAGTGCAGTCAAATTGTTCAACGATTTGAAGTCTGTTCGATGCTGCATCTGTGAAAGTCGAGTGACCTATTTCTTGATGCAATTGTGATCAGAAATGGATCCTTTAGGATAATTGTAAACGATCGGCTCAATGGCTTGACTTTGACGAAGCACCCAAACACTTTGCGAAACTGAAATTGCGCCAAGAGAAGATTATGAAGACTGTCTGGTCGTCCATTATTGGCATCATCCATTATAGCTTTCTGAAATGTAACCAGAGTATCAATACCGAAGTTTACTGCTAGCAGCTGTAAGAAATGCACAATCAGTTAAGTAAAATGTAACCGGCACTTGTTAATCGACGAAGCTCAATTCTGTTTCATGAAAATGCTCGGCCACATGTTACCAGGTTGACGCTGCAGAAGAATACTGATTTGTGATAGGAGACCTCCACCATATTTTTCTGATCTCTCACAAATCAGTTTCAAGCAGAAAAGATATTGCATAGCAAAGATGATGCAAAAACTGTATTCAAAGATTTTTTTGCGCCCAAACCATTAGAATTTAATCGAAAAGGCATAAACAAAATTGTAACTCTATGATAGAATTTTATAGATGTTCAGGGTTTCTATTTTGACTGATTTGAACATTGTTTAAATACATTAATTCAGGAATAAAAGTTAATTCTAATAACGGATATTATTATCTGAACAACCTAATATGAATCGTTCACCTAAGAAATTCAAATACAAGTAAAAGTTAATTCGAAAATCGGATATTATTTTCTGAACAACCTAATATGAATCATTCACCTGAGAAATTCAAATATAAAGTGTCCTCGACTTACGACATAGTTCCGTTCCTACGATACGTCGTAACGTGATTTTCCGTGCAAGTAAAAGTTGATTCGACAATCGGATATTATTTTCTGAACAACCTAATATGAATTATTCACCTAAGAAATTCAAATACAAAGTGTCCTCGACTTACGACAGAGTTCCGTTCGTACGATGCGTCGTAACATGATTTTCCGTGCAAGTCGGAATGTATCTGTGATTTTTATTTGTAAATAAACACTTACGTCACTCAGCTATGCTAACGCAATAGTAAAGTAATAATCTAGGGCATAACACATTTCTAGGAAATAAATTAAACATAATTTGGATTGAAATAACACATAGAGAACATTAATATTTACGTCGTATGTTCGAGGGAAATGGCATAAGCCGAAACAAGAAAAATGGAGATTGCGTCGTAACCACGGATCGTCGTATGTCGGTATTCTCATAACCCGGGGATTTACTGCGTAAAGAAAGAGATGAAAAGAATATTCCGAATATCAAACGTTCGCTCTACGCTACTTCGCTTTTACGAAACCCCCACATTACTACAACTTTCTCCCGCTATCTGAAATGGCATAAAGCAAACAAGCAATTCTATTTAATGTATATGGAAGAGCTTTTTGAGCACTCCCAGATCCACAAAGTAACCTTCTTCTATGTTTTTCGGCTTCTATGTCAAAGGTCGAAATTCGTATCTTCCTTGAAAGGCTTGAAATATGATAGTATCCTTAAGGGAACAAAACGGAACTTTTAATGAAAAGATGGGATATAAGATCAGAAAAGGAATATTGAAATTTATGGGACACGTAATGAGAATTTGATACGCACATAGCATACTGACGGCAAGATTATCAAAGGGAAATAGCAACTAGTCTGTCTAACGAGCTTGTGTAAATGGACGAAAAGATTGACTGAGAGAGACGGTGTGAGGACACGCATTGCTTAGAACTGCGAAAAATAGGAAGTTGTGGAGAGCAACGATCGTCCACGTCCTGAAAAGACACGGCACATAAAAAGAATTTGTTCAAATTTCTGGGATACATAAGGAAGAAAGAGGGCTGGGAGAATTTGACACACACAGAATGTAATGAAGGCAAGACGGATAGTAAAGAAACAAATATTGCTTGGAGCTACGAAGGATAGGAAGATGTGGAGAGCCATGATCGCCCACGACGTGAAAAGACACGCCACATAATAAGAGGAAGATTTGCTCAAATTTCTGAGACCCTATAACGAGAGAAGAAGGCTGGGAGAATTTGATACGCGCAGAACATAAGGATAGTAAGACGAAGAGTGGGACGGTTTTATGGAAGAAGAAACCTTGCTTGTTTAAGTTCATACAGTTTTCTATCATACGATTTTTGTAGACATTCAAGATTGCCTAAACTATTTCCCACCTTTCAAAATTAATATCTTTTCTGCGATCATTGTAACACCGTTAATTTTTTTAAGGGGGGGTGTAAAAATCGCTCAAAATGTTTTTCCCCGTATAAACTAATGATAACTACATCTTTCAAAATGATTCATAGGAATGTTCTAGCGGGAAAATGTTCATATCTAAATTCTACACCCTTTATCTGTCTATATTTATGTGATAAGGTATTGTAATTATTTACATTGTTCAGATTGTTGTCGTCATTTTTATTGTCATATTCACGACGTTTCAGCTTCGCTCCAGCTTTCTTCAGGTGATTGGAATTTCGAGCTGAGCCCTTTATTTCGTCGACCGTGGTAGATTTTTCTAGTTCCACGTATCATGCCTTTGCAAGATGTCTCGGTTATCTCCTCTTTAACTCAACTCTCTAAGTTTTTGTTTACCACTGCCGTAGCCAGATATTGAACTCACAACTCTTTGGGTCAAGTCACTGAGTCAAACCAACGCGTTTATCCACTGGCCCATGTGTTAGTGTATAAATGTTTGTGACTTATAAACTGAATGTCGTAGTTTTATATACATATTTTTTACGCCGTATTTAAGGACTGGTTCCCATATTGTATTAATTTCTATGCTTGGCCGGCTTGCGAGTTTTTTGTGGCTTAGCATATGCACTAATTCCTTAAATTTTCGTATTTTTCTCTACCTATTATTTCAAACACATCTCACAGGGGGGTGCGTTGATTTTCCTTTTCCCTTCATATGTCGTCAGCTACGCCTGATTTTTCTATTTCCCTTCGTGTTGCGGCTTTACGATGTTCTTGAAATAGTAGCATCTGTTAGGGTCCCAGCTATGGACAAATAGTAACCCACCCCCAAAAGAAAAACAAAAACAAAACCCTATGAATGTATGAAAATACATTTTTATATTAAATCTACCATGAATACATTTTTAAAGCAAAATGGCTAACAGATCATTTTATAGCAGAATTACCAACAATGCATTTTATAGCAAAAGGAACAACAATACGTTTTATCTGTAGTTGAGGGCATGCAATTGCGTTCGAAGTATTTAGATATTTCAGCATTAAATAACCTATAAAGGTTGATATGCCACTAAAAAAATCAACTGATCAACCAACGTTCATAGAACAATATCCTTTAGTAACACTCTACCTTGAGTGGCTCTTCAATCTTGTATTGGGTGATCAATTAATTAAAATAAAAGTTGGATAAGTCCTCGTATACACAGAATGCACATTTATGTTTGTAAAATCCAATCGTAAAAACAGGTGCGAATCCAAGATTCGATTAAACGTTATATTTCTCTTTCATTAGACAACGTTCTGTTGAAATGCAATTAAAAGTAAGTTCGTATCGGCTTCTTGTGCAGCAGCCAAGAAGGAAATCGAATTCAAAACAAAAATGGGAAAGAAAGAAGCCTGGTTTCACAGAGGAAAAGATTGCACACAAAATTCCCAGCAAGTAACAATGTATGTGGGAAAGCAGACAAAACAATTTGTCACGCCCACACACGCACAGACATACGCACATGTATGCGGATTGAAATCATGACATAATTGTTTTGGCTTCGCTCGCCTTACTCACCAAAGATGAAGACATTTCAATGGCCTTTTTGCGACCCAGAACATTGCGACAATTCTCTGAATCATTACTGAAGACACCAATGCATTCTCTGTTCGTTGATAATCTTAATGGCTACAGGAGACCGGGAAGGAGATTGATACGAATTCAATAATTACTTGACGCTACAATTGATGGAAGATGCTATCGCTAAACATGGTGGACAGAAAGACATCGAAAAGAAGGTTTATGTTCTGCAATCACTAACAAATGAAATTCTGTCTTAACGTACAATATTTTCCAAATGTCTTTAGTCCATTTGTGAACACACGTTTCTTCCGACATGATGAGTTACCTACGTACTTACGGTATGCGATGTGCTGTTTACATTTATTAAAAAAAACAAAACAAACTCGTTTTCTTGCAAATTATCTGACAATCCACTACAGCCAATACAAAAAGTCGACATTGAATAATCCAAAAAGTGTAGACATGTCATAAAAACAACCGATATAAGTTAGCGTGGAGTAACGGTTAATGAGTCCAGTTTGGTTGATCTATTACTACTGAGAAGTAAGTTCGATCCTCAAAGGGAGCAAAATAAAAATTCAGCATTCGATAATCTTACAAAGGGTGATATGTCATAAAAGCAGACAAACTGACTTAGCGTAAAGCAATTTTTAACGAAGCTAATTTTGTTGACCTATTATTTACTTAGTAGTGAGTTCGATCCTCAGTGGTAGCAATACAAAAATTTAACATTGAATAATCCAACCAACCTAACTTAGCGTGCAGTAACAGTTAGTGATACCAGTTTGGTTGACCTATTACTACTTAGTAGTGAGTTCGATCCTCAGTGGTGGCAAAAACAAAACTTGAATAATCCAAGAAGGGTTGGTATGTCATAAAATCATCCAACCTAAGTTGGCATGGCGTAATTAATAATGAGCCTCATCTGACTAACCAATTACTACAAAATAGCTCAATCCTCACTGGGTGCCCCGTAAAAAAACTTTAGCATGAAATAACCCAATATGTCGTAAAATAAGCCAACCCAACTTGGAATAGAGTAATGATTAGCGAAACTAATCTTTTGGCCGTTGACTAATGAGTATTCAATTTGATCCTCACTGGGTACCTCATACAAGAATTCAACATTAAATAATCCTACTAAAGTTGATATATCATAAATTCAACCAACTTAACAAATTTATATCGTCACAAGCAAAAGATTGAATAATTAGTATATTTCCTTGACTCGTAGCTGTCTTGGCTACTAGTTTCGCACCAGTGCAAGAAGTCGGTACTCTAACTGGAGTAAAAGGAAAAAACAACAAGATTTCAAATAACCACTGATTTTACCATTTCTCTACCATTCCGATGGTTAGATTTAGTTATTTTCCTCATTATTAAACAAAGTATTTGGCGTGATAAGGAACAAATTATTTTTTTTTAATACCTGAATCTAGAAATTCGGTAATGAGAGGTATAGTCAGGGTTCAGGATTTAAGGCGAGTGTTATTAACAGAATGATATTATTATATGTCGTGGCCGAAATGGTTAGAATGGTAAAATTCCAATCATGGAACTCAGGTTCGAATCTATTCTTATTCTTCTATATTCAGTTTCACTTCGTAATATTGGTGATGATGGCTCTCACCAACTATACTTTGTAGCTATACTAAATTTTTTTTTTATATCACATCTAAACCTTGTTCTGTCATCCATTTACACACGCTAGTAAGGTAGCGTCCTCCTGACGCTCTTGCCTTCAGTATGTCCTGTGAGCATTAAATTGCCAAGCTCTCTTTCTTCGTTATATTACATAGACATTTCAACTGTCTCGTTCCAATTCTAAGTATAAGCGTCTTTTTTATTGCTTATATTTTCCTTAAAAACTTCCTCGTTACTCACATCTTCAGACCACGGTATTCTCAGCATTGCTTAGGGAAACGACCCGAACGTACGACACCGTTGGGAAGTACCTGCAAACCATATCATAGTTTTATCCAAGAACTGTTCGGAAACTGCCGATGGTTGTACTGGCACAAAGTCGCAAGTCATCGTGACCGAAGTAGTGGCTTTGTTCAAATTATCGATTACCCCAGATTGTGAGCGCTCTCCCATGACTAATCAATCTCCTGACCTCTCTCCCACTGATTTGTATAGGAGGAATTGGAAAGAAGAATTCAAAGAAATACCAAAAGCGTGAGAGTGAGATTTTTCGGTGCTTGAAGAATACTTGAGATGATCTGTGATCTATTTTTTTTTTCAAAAACTGTTGGAAAGAATGCTAAGAATTTGTTAAGCAGGAATTAAGGCTGGTGGTGCGCTTTATTGAAGAAAAAAATATGATGTTGTTGTATAGTAATTTTTAACAGTTAAATGTGTATTCTTTGTCAAAATAAAAGCAAATACCCTTTCGTTATTGAAATTTTATCTCTTACTATAAAGAAATACAAAAACATCACAATTTAACGCGTATTCTAAAGAAATGGCCCCAAACCTTTAGCCTGTTGTCTATACTGTTATAATTATTATTTTGTAACAATGTTTTATTATAGCAACGCATTACAAATTATTTTACTAACGAACTGAATTTTAAATCAGTAAATAAAAAAGCACAGAAATTAAAGACAATTATTTCTATTATTATTATTCTGTAGCAAGATTCTACTATAAATTGTATTATGCATGCCTGAGTATAATATTGCTTTCTCATTTGGCCTAGTGCTTCTGCTATATATTTCGAAATTCGTAATAAATTCCAAAGAAGAATTTGCAATGTTATGAGTCCTTGCCTAGTACCTCAGCTTCGATAACTTTCCCACCGCCATAATTTAGCTTCGCCATGCCCTTTTCTATAAATATATTCATGGTAAGTGTTCCGATTAGCTTTCCTATATGGGGTTAATTTTTAAAATTGTTATTTTATTCCCCTCCCCGCACAGACATTGAATTGTAAATATGGGGACTAGTTAGTATTTTCATAGAGACAGTGAGGTATTATGGTGGTTGTAGTAAGAACGGTACGTATGAATGTGGTGTTTTGGTGTAAGGAATATTGTTCGTACGATTGGGTCAGTGTTTGCGGCTAGCTAAGTTATAGTTAAGACAGAAGAAGATCGTCCTCTTTTCCCCAATCCCCCCTTCGGCCTTGTGCCACATTTCTGTATTTTCGCAGAATAAATATCGTTTTCCTATATGGTACCTAAACTCTATAGATTTAAGCGTAGCACTACATTGGCAGGTAGGTCTCATCATTTTATAGTTAAAATGACTAGATATAAACGTAAGTTCTATGCTAACAGTTTCTTCTGCCGCACTTCTCGCTTGTGGAACTCTCTTCCGGCTTCTTGCTTTCCAGTTAACTTTGATCTTCAAAATTTTAAATACAATGTCAATCGTCAACGTCTGTCGTCTTAATTGCTGTTCTTTTATTGATTTCTCTCCCTAATAATGTTTCTGGGGGTTTTTTTTCATATGCTTTCACAATCAGTAACACCCCCCTTGCATTTTAGTAGCTTTATTGTCATTTTTAGAGCGAAACGATTTTTTTTTAAATACAGGATTTGTATAAATGATTATAATAAAAGAAAAAGAGTCACAAATTAAAAATTTTCTCGCAGAATAGGACTGTTATAAACCTACATGCCAGAAGTCTTGAGTTAAGTACCGTGTATCGTTTAGGGGCATCCTCTAGCCAAGGGGTCACCAAACTACGTTTCGCGGGTCGGGTCCCTCCCTCAATGTCAGTTCACTGTGCCACAGATGAGCTAAACTATAATTATTTATATGGAATTATCAATAGATTTTAGTTAAAATTACTATGTAGAAAAAATTAAAATAAATGTAAATAAAATGCCAAAATTTGGCCAATCTGATTTTTGCATCTGACAGTAATTGTTATGGTGAAACACACCTAGTCTATAAATAATAGACTCTCCCATCTAATATAAGTATGAGTCAGAGAGAGTCGAATAGAAAAGTAGTCAGCTACCACAACTCGATTACTCTGCGTAATACTTATTATAACAAGTTCCTAACGTTTTTGTACGTTGAACCTATTTAGGACCGAATTTAGTCCAAATACAGTTTCCACTGAGGAAATAACGCTACAACAGTAATGTAAGTTTTAGGAAAATCAGTGAAATAAAAACCTCGGCAATTTTTAATATCTGAGCGCTTTTTGTGTACCTGCGATGAAGTTTCTAATAAAAGCGAATACGAGCCTTCTGCAGCAATTCTATTTTAACTTGCATTGCCGTGTTTAAACCGGTTTGAAGAGTGCCGTATATAAAAAGCACTGATTTCAGCGAATTATGTCTTATATTTTACCTGAACTTATTATTAAATCTAAACTATGTAAAGTCAGCACATGTAACGAGGTTGACTGATGAACATTTGAAAGCATTTCTCTTGGTTGAATGCAGCAATGACAAAACAAATATTAATTAAATCTTTCACAAATCTCATTAACCTTTTGTGCTGCTTAATTTGTGATATTCGAATATGTGCGCACTTGGTGTGATATAACAATTTTATTGCTATTGTCGCCTTCTTAGATAACTTTTAAGTAAATAAGTTATTTTTTTATTTTTATGCATTTAGTTTATTGTATTGAACAAAATTGTTAACCGACCCGCGCTCGTTATTCTATCAGTTATCTGGCCCTCTGTGAAATAAGTTTGGAGACCTCTGTTCTAGCCTAACGTTTTTCAAACCTATTCTTTTTACTGCGATCCACAACAAGAACCATACTTTGCATTGCAATCCATTATACCTACATGTAATAAATCAAAGATAAACTCTGTTCACTAGGTCCTTTAATTTAGCATTGACAATTTTTATAGCGTACACACAGCCTTTATGCTAGGCCACAAAAATCTCCTGAGCCGATCAAACATAGAAATAAATACAATATGGGAACCAGTAATAAGGAGTACCATAGAAAAGCGATAATATCAACAAGAATTGCAATATTACCTCTGGTAAAAACATGAAATGATAACAGCAAAAATTGCAATATGAGCACTGGTAAAAAATGATGGCTGAAGACATTAGGTTTATAATACCCGGAAATTCATACACAGAAGTCCTCAAGGACACATGGGACAGTGAATAAAGGCGTTAGTTAGATCCAGAGACAGGATCCAAAGAGTGTGAGTTCAATACCTGGTTAAGGCGGTGGAGAGGGGAATTAACAGGAGATAATTGACATCCATAGATATGGCACGTGGAACTAGAACAGTCTACCCCAATGAGCGAAATAAAGGGTTCAGTTCGACATTCCAACCACCTGAAGAAGGCCGAAACGTTGTAATAAATATGGCGACAAAGATGGGGATGATAGTGCGAATAATGTAAATAGTGTACATAATACCTCATCTCAGAAATATAGACGGATATTTCTTATGATTCGTACAAATTACATTTCATTAAATTACATTATGCCCTTTCTATGAATATATGAAGTTATTACTTTTAGAAAAACAAATTTAAAGGAAATTCCGACACAAAAGTAAAATAAATAAATTTTGAAAAAAATATCATCTAATGAGATGGATGTGCTTTCTTCTTCATAGGCGGCTGATTCTAATTGGAAACACATGAAGACAATGCTACACACATATCAGGTGCAGTGTTGAGCCTGTTTCTGTCCTTCGTCTTAAACTGAGTTAATGGGGAAAATCCCAGTTCACGTATCACCTTCGTAGCTAAGTGTTAGAGCGATGTCTCTTTGTAAGAGAGAACTGACGTCACTCAGTCAGCAACGGGTTTGTCGAACAAGACACATAAACTCAATGAGAACAGACTATGACAATATATACACCCGCTGGAAAATTTAATTCCTGTCGAGCACTCTTGAGAGAAAGCGCGAATTTTTAAACAATGACTACTACTGCTAGTACTGCAAAGCTCTTCTATGAAATTAGCCCTCTCGATCATTGGCCTGTTTATTTGAAGAATAAGTACGTAAAAATCCGTCTCTACCGGGTACTGATAGCTCAGGGGTAAAATCTCCGACTGATGTTAAATCAGTCGGGTCGCGATCCTGGCTTTAGACAATCAAATGTCTAGCCACACTGATGAGCTGTGATACATAGAAACAGTCTGCCTGTAGATGACAATATACAAATGAAATATAATACGAGCGTACCTCGGTGAAGAACTAGAGATGATTTATGAGTGCTGTGCAACATTTAGTGTTGTTTATATTCTGCACTTTGCTCTCACTAGCGTATTTTTTCCTTCCTTTCTTTTTTGTCGCCCCCATTTTATTTATCTCGCGACCCAGTTATAGGTCGGGACCCACAGTTTGAAAAAAAAAGCTGTTCTAGACCAGTGAAGTGCAGTAATGCAATGTGGCATTGATAACATAAGCGATCTGCAAAACTCTGAAGATATTCTAAGCTTTGCTGTATCTTAACTGTTCATAGCTCCCTGGCATTTGTTGCTACAAGACTGAACATGCAATTAGACCTCTCCCCTCATGTCCTATAAATGCTCAATTGGGCTCAAAATGTAGGACGAATGTGATGGCCACATCATTTGTGGAAAGCCTCCGGAGTACTCCTCAAACCAATTCTAAGCAACTTGGGCTTGATGAGACGGTTCATTGTTCTATAAGAATAACCCATCATTACTGTGGTACATAGAGACCCTGAATAGGGTGACAGTGTCCAAGGAGCAGGGAAACGTAGTGATCACCGGAAAATGATATATTCAAACAGAGCATCGGACCGAGCCTATCCCACGTGAACACACTCACACTATTATAGAATCACCAATAACCCGTAGCGTTCACTTTTCACAGGCGCCATTAGAAAAGGAATGAACTCATCTATTCTCCCTCGCTAAGCTATAGGTGGTAATGCAGACTAGATTGTAAGATGACTGTCAGTTTCACACCTCAATACGATCTTCAGACCAAATGACCCGACTCCTTTAGTTGACTCTATATATGAGTCAATGGGTGGAGGAGAGTGATAAGCACAATTCCAGACAATGAAAATGACATTTTTTTTATTATTAAATTCTATAAAAGTTAATCGGCTGGGGGTTCAAGTTTGATGTGCAAATTGATTGTAAATTGACGCCGTTACGGAAGCCAAAAATAAACAATGCTCATACCAATTGTAGGCTTAGCGCCATATCATGTTGAAACACCGGTTCTCGTATGATTGCGAAAGTTAAGCAACATCAAGCCTGGTCAGTACTTAGATGGATGACCGTTTCAGAATACCAAGTGCTGTAAGCTTGGATGAGCGGGTGGTATAATGGATAACGGCTCGTAATTGTTAATCGGAGAGCCGAGTTCGAATTGCCAATCTAGTAGTATGTTTAAATTCATGCCATCAAGGCACCAAGGAGGAAAGCTCATGTAGAAAAGACAGGGGGAAGCCACGTCACGTCTGTGAGAAAGTAACTGAAGTCGAGTTGCCAGGTCAAGATCGGTTATATTAGAGACACTTATTTGAATTTTGTCAAGAATTTCGAGATATATAGTAAGAGCACAAGGCCAGCTAATGGCAGCTATATTCAATGCACAGAGGAATGGTAGATTTCTAGATATGCAAGATAGATTCTGACGGGGAAAAATTGTCTGGCATGTCACAGTGAACCAACTTCCGTAGCAATTATAGTAATCGCTCCATTTCATGTCAGTGAAAAACGTGAGACCAAGAAGGTACAAAGAAGTGCTTTCCTGGAGGTTAGCATCAGCCATGCTGATGGCAGACAGAAATAGTTTATTATACATACATATATATATATATATATATATATATATATATATATATATATATATATATATATGTGTGTGTGTTGTGTGTGTGATGGACTCTCCCATCGATTTCGTCGTATGAGGATTGACAGCAAAATATCCACGATGGTTGTGACAAACATGTCTATTAACTTTGTTCTTGTATAGGTGTTGAATTAAGGCATCCTTCTAGTCTTGAAAAACACGACCAGTCCTCCATAACTATTTAAGTGTAACGTCAATCGACATCTCCAGCTGCCTTGATCTATCCACTTCCCTTCTCCACATCCTTTCACCTTTCATTCCTATCTGCTCTCGCTCCAAATCTTCTGTAACCCCCTTGCCTTGATCGATCCACTATCTTTCTCCACATCCTCTCCTTTACCCCTCCTATCTGCTCTTCCTCCAAACCTTCTGTAACCCCTTGCGTGCTAGTGGCTTCCAGCCTTGCTTGGGGTGATAAGCTTAAAAAAAAAACTTGTAGATTTCAGGAGGAATACCATCTTTTCCATGTGCTTTACCTGAAGAGATTTGTTTGATGGAGTCCAAGACTTTCTGCAAGGTTGGCTCGAAAGACATTTCTTGTATTTGAGGAAATGGCTACAATAATGTCTTCATCAGTGACAGATGGTGTGTTTAAAGGACATGAAGTGCTGCTTCCAGCGGAACAAGATATCAGACCTGTCTGGCAAAAGCGTCTGCCCATTTGAAAAGAGTACTGGGTGTCTCCGTTCTCTCTAGAACCACAGACCTTCTTAAGACCATCAAAGAAGTACATGGAGTCCTTCCTATCTGCTACTTCCTGAAGTTCTGTAGTTTCTGCAGACCACCAGTCCTCCTTCAAATCCCTGAGAAATCGCTGAACCTCACTTTTGCACTTCAGATACGGAGTCATCTTTGTCAGGGTCTTTAGCCTTGGTTAGCAGCCTACATAGGAGAAGGAAAACTTCGAACAATAAACCTATGTATGCATGTAAATATATTTGTATATGTGTATATAAGTATTTGTATATTATATTTGTATGTGTGTAAGTATATATACGAGGGAGACTGGATCAATATATTCGTAACTTGGCATATTAACTTATTTCGAATCTGAAATTTTTACTGCATAATATTTTTTGTTTCATTAGTATTCGCCACTGAGCTGCAATGAAAAGGGAGGAGATTATGTTGAAAAATAAATAAATATTTTCTTTATCTTTAGGCATATTGATTCATTATTTGCCTTCATTATTTGTCTTCTTGCGAGATTCGAACCCAGAGTAGTTGTAGTGATAAATATACACGTGCCTGTACTTTTTCCACTTTTTATAAATCTGTAATTTTCTTGTTTTAAGTATATTGGAATATCTATGCAGATGATACAACGGTAATATGGGTGCAGCTTCCAAGATCATGGCGACCATAATCTGGCAGCTGATCTCTTCTCTGACCGAGCTTTAACAGCTCAATTGGGAAAATCTACAGAGAATTTCGAACTAGTTTATTGTCTTGCAAACATAGGGAACAATAGCCTGGTGGATTAAAGCCCTGTTTTGTTAACTAGGCGACGCAGTAATTGTGAGTTCAATCCTTGCGCTTGGCAGTGTGTGAATGGACTTAGTGAAAACGGGCGAGCAATAACAGAGCAGTACTAAAATAAGGAATAGACGAAATGGGGAGTGGAACGAGGACAAATTACTCCCGTGGATTAAATAAAGGGTTCAGTTCTGGTCTCTTGCGAATATCTATGCAGATGATACGACGGTATATGGGTTCACCTTCAAAGATCATGGCGACCATAATCTGGCAGCTGATCTCTTCTCTGACCGAGCTTTAACAGCTCAATGTTGGGAAAATAGCTTTACACATTGAATATCTCAAATTTCAAAATAGAAAAATTCCACCATCACCGAACAGACTCTGATTTTTTGCATATCGCGATGAACAGGTGTTATCTCAAGGATCTACCTTGCCTTGAACGCTCATTGGGACTTAAGCTCCCCACCCATATCTTGTGGAACGGATATATACGATCCATCGCTTTGTACCACTCCAATGCTCTGTCTTTACAATAGCCAGATCAGACCGAAAATGGAGTACTGCTGCCATATCTGGGCTGGAGCTACATAGTCTTCATTTTCCAGTCTTCATAAAGTTTAAAAGCTGCCTTGTATATGATGAATAGTTTTCCACCCTACAAGCTCTTTCCCACGGACGAAAAGTCGGTATTTCCATAGAAAATGTTCTGTCGAAGTACATTCATTAGCTTCCCCAGTTCAAATCTTCACGGCTAAGATCCGCCATACCACGAATACTGGAACGAATAATCCGCATTCCCATTTTATGCCATTACTAAGAAGGAAGTTCCACTCAGAGAGTTTCTCCCAGGAACTGCTTTGTGGAGCCGACGACTCCCGAGATAATGCTTTCCCGATCATTACAATACTGACCTCTTCAAGCCTAGGGTTAACTGTTATATTACCCACATATCCTAATAAACTGCACTTCTTACCTATTATTTTGACGGCTCATACAACAACCGCTTTCAGTAACCCACTAACTTAGTTGGCTTTTGGGGCTTGTAAAAACTGAATACCAAAAAAAAAAGATTTATTTATGTAGATAATTGTATGCTATTCTTAATTCATACAATTGTACTTGCTCCACTTTTTATAAGTCTGTACTTTTCTTACTTTAAATAAGTTGATAGATATTCACCTTTAAATAATTCTGTGCATTTACCATCCTTATCGGGGTGATTCGACGTGGTGTAATGGTTATCAAGGTTGTCCCACTAGATCCATTACCACTGAATAGAGTTCGATTCTCACTAAGTGCTCCTTAATCTCGGCCTTGTGCCAGAAATAAACTATGCTTAGTAAATCAAGGGGCACTTCGACCTAATGTTATGGCTAGCAAGCTTGTCTCACTAGATCAATTACAGATGAGTAGTGAGCTCTGAATGCACCTTAATTTTAGCCTTGTGCCACAACTAAGCTATGCTCATTAAACGACGCACTCGAAATGTAATTATAAAAAGATTAAAAATCTATTTTAATAAAGAAAGTTTAATAGCCTTTTCTTGTCTCCTCTTTTCTGTAGTTCTGTATTTTCTTAACTCACAAAATGTTCAGTTCATTTCCTTCAGCCATTATATTTTGAATCTCATCCTCTTTCAGTCACCCTAGTATGTTATTTTGTGTATTCGCCACATTTCACTCCCTCAATTTGCTGACAGTAGAAGTTTTCGACGTCAAACGTTCCCAACAGCTATCATGTGGCAATTAAATAGAAATCAACATTTCCAAAAAACTGAAAAATGTCCAGAAGTCTATAAATGGTTAATAACGTGTTACAGCTGAAGCAGGTGTAATGGCGACTAGAAGTGAAGCCAGTCCTACCCAAGTTCTCTCGCTTGGGGGTTTCACTGAGGTAGCGATAGAATTTAATTGGTGACATTTTTGTGACAGACACCAACACTGTCAGTCCACCACAATGCTAACATATCGCCTGTTCGGCTCGGATTAACTTAGTCTGACATAAGGATAAGGACAATGACAATCACTACATATGAATGAGTTTGATTAGGGGGATCAGCAGAAAAGAAATGTATAAGACACCGTGATAATCATTATTATCTCAAAACATATTACAATCTAAAAATATTTTCTAGCTTTAAATAATCTGCAAATGGTTGATAAGCCGTAGAAAACGAATCAATCAATCAACATACGGTTGAAAATTGGACACGGAAATCTGAAGGCGCATTACAATTACCAAAGGTGCCTTTCCGGAACTAAGCAAAGTATTAAGAAACAGGAAAATTTTGTTAGAAACCAAGAAAAGTGGGCTGAACTGCTACATAATATAAATCAACACATATGATAGTGTAGGAAATTCACTCACATCATAGCAGCAGAAATTAGCCTTGTGTTCACAGTTATAAATGCACTTGATGAGAAATAAAACATACACAGCAGGAAAAGCATGGTAAACTGTATTTGAAATTAAATTTATATTTTGTATTTATTCAAATTTTTGTTTGTGTTTTTTAGATTACAATTGTTTTATGGTACATGTGATAAAAGGGAGAATTTACTCCGTAGTATTACAAGCCATATCACAGTGAGAAGTTTCACAGGTGTGGCCCTTTACCGATGTTAGAGACTGAATTTAACATCTTTTGGCGGGATGTTCGTATTTCCGGCAGGAACAGTTTTTGTTGCATGCTGGGAGTATTTTATTTATTTTATACAACGTTTTCTGTCATTGTTTTATTTTATTTTTATTTATAATTTTCATTATTATTATTTTATAATAATATTTTTTATTTATTTATAATAATAATGTCCCTCAGTATCTGTCTATATTTCTGAGATGAGGTATTATGTACACTATTTACATTGCACGGACATATCATCCTCATCTTTGTTGCCATATTTATCACAACGTTTCAGGTGGTTGGAATGTCGAACTTAACCCTTTGTGGTAGACTGTTCTAGTTCCACGTGCCATGTCTAATGGATGTCAGCTATCAGTTATCTCCTGTTAATTCCCCAAGTTATCCATCGCCTTAACCAGATATTGAACTCACACTCCTTGGGTCCTGTCACTGGATTTAACTAACACTGTGCCATGTGTCCTTGAGGACATCTGTGTATGAATTTCTGGGTATTATAAACCTAATGTCTTCAGCAACCATTTTTACCAGTACTCATATTGCATTTTTTGCTGTTATCATTACATATTTTTTACCAGAGCTCATATTGTAATTTTCGTTGTTATTATTGCTTTTCTCTGGCACTCTTTATTACTGGTTCCCATATTGTATTCATTTCTATGCTCGGTCGGCTCAAGAGATTTTTGTGGCCTAGCATATGTGCTGATTGCTTAAGTGTTCCA
>OZ038508.1:37053693-37058693 GCA_964036315.1 Acanthosepion esculentum | reverse complement strand
AAGCATTCAGTCATATCTCTCTCTCTCTCTCTCTCTCACACACACACACACACACACACACACACACACAATAATAATATGTACCGTATCTCTGCAATCATGGCTCTCCACAACTTTCTATCCTTTGCAACGTTAGGTAATGTTTGTCCCTTTACTATCCCTTCCATGTTCTGGCATTCATTTACATAAATGAGTTACGTAGGTTACTCGAAATTTACTTCTTCGCCTCTTTCCTGCAATGCCCTGTGAGTATCAAATTTTCCAAGCCCTCTTTCTTCATGATGTTCTAGAACATTCAAATGTCTCTTTCTGATTCTAAATCTCCATTTCGTTTCCATCTTCCTTAAAACTTCCTCTTTACTCACTGGTTCTGTCGATTTTATTCTCATAATCCTTCTTGAGAACTGTATCTCTGTTGTCTCAAGTCTCATCTGTATCTGTAAGAAAATTGCTCGGCATTCACTGTCATATAGGAGAAATGATATTACATAGAAGCACATCACTCTTTCATTTGTTTCTAACGAAATGTTCCTATCTCTTAATACTTTTGTTTAGGTTTTGGAAGGCACCGTTCGCAAGGCGCTCTTGGATGTCTGTATGACACCTTCTGTCGCCTGTTAAAACACTTGCCAGATAGTTCAATTTCTATACTTGATTGATCCTGACATCTCCACGTACTTAATCTATAGTAATCTAGCACTTTCGACCCAGCCCCTCAACCACCGGCGTCTTACTCTCTGGGTTGAGGTGTCTACTCGGTCCTAACCGAATTTAAGGGAGTGGCCATAGGCCCCCTGAACATCCGTATATTATTCGACAGGTCCGCTGGTTTAATCCTGCTTCCTGCCCACGTTGTGATTTGTTTGATCCAGAAAGCAGAAGTGATGGCCGTCCATTCACGGTCGACTAAAGATGTAGACACGGCTGGGGAGTCTGCGCTAAGAAATTTAGAATGCACACAAAAAAAAATTAATATCGAAAGAAAGCCAGACAAACAACTATTCAATGGTTGAATTGTTAATGTCTTTTATATAGCAGAAAAGAATAGTAGAGAAAAGAAACGGGTTACAGAAAAGAAAAGTATTTAACGTAAAAACTCATACACTGGATTCTAGACACAGAGAGAGTGTATGTAATTAACTTGTTAAATTGTCTCAGAACGATATATGACTCTTGCGATGGAGGGATAAAGATTTCTGTGCGGGGCTTAAGTTATAGTGGCGTTCCTCCTCCCAATGCTTTCCCGGGCCAATTCTCTCATCTCTCTTCAAGAATTTTCTCCAGTCTGCCTTTTTCAGCACAACTACGCGTCTATATAGAAAAACCCGACTGGTTATAACTGACCCTCGGCCCTACTACTTCTCACGCGATTATCACGGGGTTCTGGCTGCTTCAACCAAAATCCTGTGAATTCCAAAGTTCCTTCTAGCTTACTCAGCTCTATTTCAATTTTTAATCGATAAAAATTATTTCGGCCATTTCCATTGTCTTCTGAAGACCCAGATTCAATGGGTACAACTTCTGCCCTAGATCAGATTTCCCCATCAGTAAACAAAATGCTCTGATTTAATTTCGCTATTCAAATCTACTCCAATTTCAATAAAAAAAATATACGTGTGTGTGTGTGTGTGTGTGTGTGTGTGTGTGTGTGTGTGTGTGTGTGTGTGTGTTTCCCAGAATCTCTCTCTGTCACAGTAATAAGGAAAAAAAATTATATTTACAGTATAAGCACCAAAATCCCCCCGTATTGAGAATATACCATTCTGGTGTGAAATTGCCTGGTTATTTCGAAAATGACATTAAAACATTGCGCTCGACTTCTCAACTCACACGCCACACTCCTCGGCACCGATTCGGGTTTCCCTAAATCTTACGATATTGGGATTGACGGCAAAGTCTAACGTGAACGCCTTATATACGTTGTGTACTATGGGCAAGACTGTGCAACTCCCGCGGTAGACTACATAATTCCTGACGAAGATAACACAATCCCCGTACACAGCCGTGGTAAACTTTTGTCTCTTTTATCGATGCGCTCGTCGTAACTCAGGCTGGAAAAGAGTCCTTCAACGAAATTCACAAGTGTTGATAACTCTAACAACAGGTTTATTGAATATAAAGAAAATAGTTGAATAAAATGTCTCTATTAGCTACTGCAAATCAAAATACACTTCTGTAGGAGTAATGATTTGGAGATTCAAGTTGCAATCTGGTTCTATAGGACGATGCTAAGGATATCATGGACCGAGCGTGTGAGCAACGATGAGGTCTTAGAGAGATTGCAAACAAGGAGGTGGCTTATACTTAATATCAGGAAGAGGCAGCTGAAGTTTCTTGGACACATAATGAGGAAGGAGGGCCTGGAGAATCTGATACTCACGGGTTGAAAGAGAAAACAACGCGTGACATACCTGGTGGGCTTAAGCAAATGGATGACAAAACGTGGTCTGGGGGAGGAAGCAGAAGGAGGAACTTGTTGAGAGCTGCAAGAGATAGAGGAAGGTGGAGAGCCATGATCGCCTACGTCCTGAAAGGACATGACACATTAAAAGAAAGAAAGTTGCAACCGTTAAAGTGATGTCCAGTCAATTCCTCGGTCATGCGTGGGAGATTTCTAACCGTTCAGTTCAATTAATAGCCAGCTCGTCGGACTTCCTCAATTCTTCCGTCGTGTGTGTGTCTGCGTTTTCGTACCGACCCGGAAATTGCGGGTGTGCTCTTCAGAAACGACTGTCTTACAATTCCGGCCCGTACCGAGCCACCGAAATGCGGTTATGCTCCTCGTCTGATGTCTGCTCTACGCTCGGGAGAAAATGTCTACCAAGTCAACGCGCGCTGGCCATCTATAGATAAATCTTTCCCGATAACAATGATTGATTACCTACTTTACTTACACAGACAACAAAAAATGACAATTCACAATGGCCAAATTTCATTATCTCCGTCGTAAACCGAAATTTGGTTTATGCCAAAAATCACAAATAATGTGAGCTATAAAGATTTGAGACGAATCTCATATAAAGACAGATAAAGTCCCGTCTTTAATCTTAGGCGTCATGGTATTTACCTTGTATAGCGCTCATCTTTTTGTAATGATATTTTTCTAGATGGTCGACACGACCTTTCTACATGAACCAGATGTTCCCTGGTTCTTTGTCCAGGATAATTTAGATCGTTATTTTCGATGGCCACACGTTTTCTCTACCGATAAGTTATTGTAAACAGCATCTGTTTTTTCGAGTTTCTCAAGACCCGAGCAATTCGGACGATATATTAATCGTCTCTTTCTTATAGACAGGAAGTGGGGGAGGGTTGGGAATCTTGGTTTTGATCAATCTGACTGAATTCCTTCCAGTTAGATTTGGGTTCCATCCTCCTTTCGATTTCATTTTATTATTTTAAAACACAATTCTTAACGCATTTCGTTTTTAATTTTCTTCCCAACTATTCAACCCACTTTCCTGAGAATTTCAACAATTATCATCCAAATAGCAGTCTCGTCAATTCAGCATCCTGTAATTTCCAGCATTTAAAAGTTTAAACAGGACCAGTGCCCTGTTACATTTCTGTCATGCTCTAACTTTACAAAAACCAGACGAAGTATTGTTGCCACATCTGGTGTAATCCGGAGGTGCCCAATCCTCAATTTCCAGTCTCGATTGAGTTCAAAATCAACTGCACGCCCTTGTGGGCTATGAATTGATTTCCCACCTTTTAACCACTTTCCCACAGACGAAACGTTGCTCGCCTCTATCCCTAGTTTCATGGCAGATTACTACTTCGCCCTGGTTCCATCGGTTCAAACTTTCGCAGTTAGGAGACACCATGTCATTTAGTCGATTAATCCTCATTCCCTTCGTATTCCCTTGATAAGGAGGAAGTTCCATTCCGGTATTTTTCCCCAGATCTTCCAGTATTGTGGAACGGACACCCTACAATCTTAACCCCCCCAAAAGTCGAGGCTCAACCGTTATCTATCCTATATATCATTATAATATTTAACTTTTGCTCCTTCCTTGTACGCCCTTACAGCATCCCTGTTTAGTAACCATCTACCTTGAGTAATTCTTGGGCCTTATATTGGGCGAACAATAATAAAACAAAAACAAAAAAAACACACGTCTAGGCACCCTAATCAGAATATTATACATGTGAAAAGTGTGTGTGTGTGTGTGTGTGTGTGTGTGTGTGTGTGTGTGTGTGTGTGTGTGTGTGTGTGTAAGTCGTCAATATTTTAACAGCATTGCTGAGTGGGCGGGACAAGTAATTGATCCGTGGTCTTTAGGATTTAATCGTACAAGCCTTAAAAGGAAAAGATGAAAAACGGACTATTAATTTTCTTTATACCCTCATCAAAAGGGTTCCTTATTCTTAGCAACACCTCTATAATGTTTCTATTCATAGAACTGTTGATGTTAACAGAAACGTCTTGCATCTTTCTGGTTTCAAAACAACAGATATCTTGAATATTCATAGAAAAACGTTCATTTACATCTCGTAAGTGTACGATCGTGTAACATATTATTCATGTGATTTAAAAAGGTCAAAAGATGCTGATAGGGAACTTGCAGACAATTACATTAGTGTGTTTCTTCTTTTATTAACATTTCAAAGAAAGATATGAGGTCCATGCAACGGTTCTTTTTTACTGCTTGTGCGTCTATCGAGGTTAGAATGTCCATCAGTTATGGATGAGTTGTTTATCTTACGACAACTTCCGCAGCCAATATATTTCGGTAAAATTGATTTGCGTGTATATACCGCCCTTGTGTATTAATTGAAGGAAATGCACAAAGTGTTGAAAAATACAAAATAAATCTTTAATATTTCACAATATAATAATACAGACGAATCAGCTGAAAGTTGAAGTTGGATATCGGCTCGGATTGAGAACGCGGAGAGCCGAGTTCGAATTCCAATCGAGTTCGTTGGATTCACTTACGCACAAATACCATTGGGAAAGTTATGAATACTTCTTTTCTCTCTTCAGCTATGGGTTG
>OZ038508.1:37023693-37048693 GCA_964036315.1 Acanthosepion esculentum | reverse complement strand
GATCGTGATTACGATTCCAATGTAATAAATTATAACCATGGAATATTTGTGTTCGAGCTTTTTTATCATATATATACATATATATATATATATATATATATATATAAAATATATACATATATATATATTCACTGTACTCATTGGAAAGTGCTCAATATCAGTGATAGAACTAACATATCCCGTTGTATGGATATGAGTTTGTAACCCTAAACTGTATTCGGAAAATAAAACATCTCTATAACACTAAAAACATACACACAACGCACACAGTCAATTAAACTAAAAAAAAATAAAATCATCCTTGATAATGGCTAAAAGTATAGCCGAAAGCGCTCGAACCTATAGAACAATTGAACCGTTTCTACACACTCTGTGTCCAAAAAAGAAAGCTCTTGTGCGAACACAAGAAAAAT
Organism: Acanthosepion esculentum; assembly: GCA_964036315.1. Lineage (NCBI taxonomy): Eukaryota > Metazoa > Mollusca > Cephalopoda > Sepiida > Sepiidae > Acanthosepion > Acanthosepion esculentum. The sequence goes on along the minus strand of OZ038508.1, from coordinate 37,048,280 downwards.
TACTACCTTGTCTGTCGTTTTTAATGAAACATGCATAAATACACTATATATATATATATATATATATATATATATATATATATACATATATATCAAGAAATATAGTCTTAAGGTGTGCTATATTTATGGGGTAAATTGTTCAATATCAGAGATAGAGCGTGTATAAATTTTTACTACGTTAATAAAAACACCCATTAAAATAAAAAAAATTTAAAATAAATATATAAGATAAGAAATAAAAATAAAAAATAGAAATAAAAATAAAAAAATAAAAAATAATGAACAGCAAAATAATTTAACCCAAATAAATAAATAAACAAATAAACAACTTCCGGTAAAATAACCGCCAAAACATAGACTACCCACAATACACCACTGTCCTGTATATATAAATAGAACAACCGAGAGAAAAAAACATCACTCGTGGCCTGACGACTGCGTCTATCATGAAACAGACTGTCGCCTCTTAGTGTTGACTTCAATGTTCACTTATATATATATATATATATATATATATATATATATATATATATATATATATATATATATATATATAAGATACTAATCAGTTTGTATATAATCCAAGTGAATCCTATTCATCAAAATATCAAAACTGATTCACATAGACAGCTCAGTCTTTTATTCAAACAGAGCATATAAATTACCTAAAATAGGAATTAAGATTACTTCAAGGTAATGACCATTTCACTCACAAATTAAAAAGTAATTTGCAGGATTTTCAAGCTCATCAGCTGGATAAGAAAAAAATTAAATGAAACTGGCTTAAAAACGAATTTAAAAACCAAGCAAATGCGAAAAAAGAAAGAAAAATGTAAGAAAATAAAGAAAGAGTAAAAGAATTAGTGTAATGACAAAATCGGAAGTAAAGAGAAAGAGAAGAAAGAAGGTATTGAGAGAGTAGTAATGTCTGAATATGGGAATGGGTATAGGAGATACATTAGACCAGCTCTGATCAGCTTGGACAAGCTATGACCAGCTAAGACCAGCATAGACCAGCGGCCCGAGTGAACACACTCAGGTCTCCACGTTAAAAACTGATCTTGTGTCACAATCTGACTCAGTGTGGGGGAGGGGGTCAAATAAATATCTACATAAAGTAGATTATGTAGAATAGAAATCGAAAATTATGGAAAAATATTTTAATAAAAAATATATAAATCCAATATTAAGGGATATAACTGATTTATATTAAAGAGAAAAAAACGGAATTATTAATATATTAAAATGTTAAATATATATATATATATAGAGAGAGAGAGAGAGAGAGAGAGAGAGAGAGAGGGATTTAGTTTCTATTTAGGAAATGCATCATTTAAATTCTTCATTAAAATTAAATGAAAAGGATATTAAGAAATTAAACTATTACTATCTACACGGAAAAGAAAAATCATGGAAGATTTTATATTTTAAAAACCAAATCAATAATAGAGGGAAAGTAAATAAAAAGTAAATGAAAAATCTACACTTAAAATTATGTTTGTAGATTAGAGTATATAAACGGATAGAGAAAAATATTATAATCAGATTAAATAATAAAAGAAAAATTATAATTAAAAAGTAATAAGGATTAAGTGATAAGTAATAATTAAATAAAAGAAGCAATAAAAGGAAAGATATAACAACTCTATAAAAATAATATATATAAGTATTATATAATATGAAATATTATCTTATTACAAAATAAAAATACTATTAGATTATTAAATAATCTCAATATAATTAAATATTAAATATTAATATTAAATAATAAAAATAAAACAATTAAAATTATAATTAAATACTGCTCTATAATATAATACTACATAAAATACAAAAACTCGTCAAATAATAATATTAGTATGAATTATTAATTGATGTCATTACACCAGATAATACAATACATATCACTATGTAACACATTGTAGAACCCAAATTCTACATTATTCCAAATACCTAAAAACATTTTTGGTTAAATCTGTGCAAAAAAGTGGATTACAGAACACTGTCAACTTCATATACATTCAAAAAAATATCTTGAGCCCTCATTGGTTAATAAATATGCAAGTAGGCATGACTCTCCACGCACGCTTAACTAATTTTACAGCTCGTGACTGAAATCCAAATTCGCGCCAAGTCTCTGTGAGCCACCCGAACCAAATAAAAACAGAAACTCATTCACACTCGCCAGTGAGCATTGTGACATCAAACGAATCGCAACTAAACTTCACGTCACACAATCTTATGTTTTTTGTTCATACGAACATTATGCAAACTTAACGATATTCACACTCACTCACCAAAACACACCAGTGAACTCTATTCCCATTCACTCATCAAATTCCTTACGCAGAAGTTAAACACATTCCTGCTAACAAATCAACTTTATTTCTCAACATTCGAGAACATTGTATTACACAAAACAATCAAAGGTAGATAACTTCTTTAATCACAAAATTGCATTCAACTTTACAAACATTTACTACTTACATGAACAATAAATTCTTAAATGTAAATTTTTATCTTGCAATTAATTTACAGAATCTTCAATAACATATTCTAACAAACATCCTTTCAAATCAGAACTCATTAACAAAATTTAATCTTTCACCAAACTTGAGTTCGACATAAATTAAACTAACAAGATTTCACCTAAAAAAAAGATCCACTATATTTTTGTAAAATATTTTCATTACTGTTGTGGTGGGATCCACCTAATCTGCATAGGTGACTACCAACTATATAAATAATGGTTGGTACCGGAAGACGAGATCCAACTAGAGACTCTGATCGACTGCGACTAGTCAACACATTCTCCAGGAACGTTTTCCCAGAAATATACAGAAATACTATATGTACTTATTGTGTACACTTTCTTGTTATAATACATTCTTGTTCTAAGTACATTTTGTGTTGCATTATTATTCCATGCATTAGGCGAGATTCAACAATGAGTCAAGACTCAACAATTACAAAAATATATTGAAAATTACTTGTTATTAAAATATTTGCCTTTTGTCTTTTATCACAAATGTTTCTTGTTTTCTCATGTTGTTTTTGCATTTTGCTTAACATATTCGTAGAGGAAAAAATGTATGGATTGATTTGGGCCATCAACACCATTAAACCAAACTTTCCACTACAACATCAACACTATATTAAAATTATATCAAATCAATAACCACACATCATTAAATTAAATACTACTACTATGCTATCAATTATATGACTACATCAATATCGCTTAATTAAAATTATATTAAATAGTATTAAAAACAAACTATAACTAATGCCATTATAATTAAATTTTTAACATATCATTAAAATAACATAATATTATTATAATATTATACAATTTTTTATATCATCATCAAATATTACATATATAATCAATATACTATATCATTATATAATATTGGGTTGGTGCATAATTATCAGGCGGTTTTGAAACTATATTTATCATGAAAAAAGAAACAGAACAATTCAACAATAACATTTTTAAATGATTATTCCGGAGCGTATGATTACCGACACGAATTTTTATAACCTGAAAATAAAATATTTTTATTAAAAAAGTAAACAAAACAGCAATTTTTTTTAACAAATAACTCACTACAAAAACGCCTGATAATTTTGCACCAACCAAATATGTAGAGAAACTAATATGAATGAGAAAAAATATAATAATAATAAATACAAAAAGATAGATAGATAGATAGATAGATAGATAACAAACAAACTGGGATAGATAGATAGATAGATAGATAGATAGATAGATAGATAGATAGATAGATAGATAGATAGATAGATAGATCTCTTGTTAAAGAATAAACTCATAAAGAAACATTAAAAACCTTTTAAAACAAATAGGAATAAAATTCAAATATAAAGATAGATAGATAGATAGATAGATAGATAGATAGATAAACAAACTGGGATAGATAGATAGATAGATAGATAGATAGCAAACAAACTGGGATATTAGTTTCTGTTGTATGTATTATATTATGTAATATTAGTATTTAAGTTGCAAAGTAAATATTTAATGAAATGTCTGCATTTATCCATTAATTCATTTCCTTTGTTTAATAATTTAATTTGATTATTTAAATTTATTATATAAAATTTTTCTTCTGAACACAGTCTACATTTTCTATTATTAATATTATATGGGGGGTACTTTTTGTGATTTCCCATTTAATTTTAGTTGGTGTATTTTTTTCTTTCTGACTCCATATATATTTTGAAAATGTTGTATTATTTGCATATCTGTCTATTTTAAATGACATTTTATGATTATTAAATCTTTCTTTCAAAATTGTTTCCGTTACTTCTATATTCCGTGTGAATGTTATTTGATGCAGTTGCTTTATATATTATATTATTAGTTAGACATTTATTATTAAGTGGACAGTTGTTTTTATTTCGAAAATTACAATCATTGTTAATTACTCTCTCGAGTAGTTTGTAACATATTATTTATCATCTCTCAGTTGCGTCTCTGTCTTTGGGCAGAATGCACCCAGGGGCGTCTCCGTCAAAGTAAAAATTACTCTGTAGTTAAAAACAAAAAAAAATGGGTTAAATTAGATTTAGTAAATTTATGTCAATTCTGATCATCCATACTTAGCTGCCGTCATCTTAGCCCGTCAAATACATCAATCAACACCTCAGAAAGAAACAAGACCCGTGGTTAAGAAATGCATGTATACTACTTGTATACTATAAGTAAGTAATATTTGTTTCAAGTCAGATTAATTTAACTAAATTTGCTAATTTTCCTTAAATAACGTGTCACAAATATATATATTTTGTTTTCGGAAGCTTGTTAAAACGTATAATTAAATTTTGTTTACAGATGTCTTAAAATGTGCAAAATGGCCGCTTTGTGAAAGCGAGTAAATAATTGACATTCCGATCTATATAATTTCTATTTGAAATACACCAGAATATTTTAATTACTGGAAATAATAAATTTAATCATTTAGCTTTCAATTAAAGATAAAATAAAATCTTCAAATATGCTTATTCATTTTTTTAAATTTATTTTAAACCTTAGGTATCGAAAATTTATACCGACTTAGTGGAGGTACCTAAGTCAGAGTTATTAAAACAACGAAACACTAAATGCACATTTATACAACCAGCAGCTGCAATGTGTTTCACCCCCTAATCCTTTCTCCGCTTTTTTTTTAATAGTTGGTACCATTTCTTGGTGAAATGACATCCATTCTATCATGTTTTTCTTCGTTTTTTTATTTATTTATTTATTTATATTTTTAATTATTAATGGAAGCTAATTTAGTCTTCTCCTTTTCGAAAACTTTGATTATTAGTTCTTCGAACGAATCTCTCTCTCTGTCTCTCTCTTACATTCGTTCCACTATCCTCGCTTGAAAAACATGTCGCCCGTCTTCACTGTATGTATATCTTTGAATTTCACCCCTAATCCTATTTTTTTTTCTAATTTTTGGTACCCTTTCTTGATGAAATGACATCCTTTCTACCATTTTTCTTCATTTTCTTTCACTATTAATAGAAGCGAATTTAGTATTTCGAAAACTTTGACTATTAGTTCTTTGGATTTTTTTTGGATTCTTTCTCTCTCTGCTAAATGGACGTCACATGATTTCCATGCAACTGACGTCGGGTGTTCTTATTCAACAAGTGTATGGTGGCACTTAAACTAAGTTGAAACTTTGTATTTAGGTTTCAACTCTGTGTGCCACGCACGTTTTTCATTGACTCCTCGTATCCTAAGTATTTGTCTCTGCTGTTTTTGTTGTTGTGTTTTGGGGTTTTTTTTTATGTGTGTGTGTGTGTGTGTGTGTGTGTGTGTGTGTGTGTATGTGTAATTGGAGTATATGGGCTTACCTATCGCCCGGTCAATACTCCCTCTGCTTCTCTTGAACAGGTATAGAGGCTCGTCCCTTGTTTCCAGTTTAGGAAGGGGTTCCTGGATCTTTTCTTTTTCTCTAGCCTCCATAATAGTAATCTCTTGTAACGTGTACGGTCTGTGGCAACATCTCCTCATACTGAGGGTACCGAGTTGACAGTTTTCTGGTTGCTGTTCCCGACTGGTAGTTAGGAGCCCTAACTCTTGCGTAGCGTCTTGAGCGGTTGTTCTGACCGACAGTTGCATAATATCGGGGTGCTTGCAATGCTATGTCGCGTAGGGAAGGGTGTCCCTGCACGTACCTCCGGTGGGCGACCCTGAGGCCACTTTATGTTGCCGTCTGCGCCAGCTCCTTTTTATCCATGTCACATTTGATGCCCTTCTGATACTATTACTTTAGGCCTTTTCACTACCAACATGACTCAAAATGACCTTGAACCATCATAAATATAAACCTAATCCAGCTCTAAAAAAAATCGCTTAATCCTTTCAACATTTCCTTTTCCAACACCCGTGGCTTTCGGCCCAACTTCTTCAGTGTTGAATCGTTCCTCTGGGGAAAGTCTTCTGATATACTAGCTCTGCGAGACCAACCTTAACTCAACAATCCTCTCCTTTGATTTCTCGAACCCTGGTTTTTTCCTTCTCTTTGCTCTTTAGAAAGGACTCTAAAATCTACATGCAGGGCCTGGGAGTTTACGCCCGTGACCATCTCCCACTGTCTAGGGAACTTTCTCTTGAATCTCCAGAACATCCATATATGTGTCTCCGTCTATCCTCAATTCTGTCAGTTATCTCATCTTTCTCTACCGTCCCCCTTCCTCTCCAAACTGTGGTGTACTCGTCAGCATTTCCGATAATATAGACAAGGCCATCTCTGTACGTATATTCGTGTTCAGTGATGTGACGATAAATATTCGCACTTACCGGAGTCAAAGCGGCCAAGATGTTTTGCTTGTCGGGCTGCTGTTTTGTAAAAGAAAAGTACATTCTCCGACATTTGTTATTTTATGCTACTTGGCACGATTTGTCTAGTGGCGGTCTGCATGCTGATTGGACGAGCTGGGGACTCTGATTGAGAGCGAGGCCAACGGCAATGATTGGTGCGTTGGCCGTATTTTCGGCCAATAAAAACGGTCTGGGACATTAGCTGGGACCGTGGAGGCGTGCACTATTATAGAGTTTCGTATTAAGTTACGACTCTGTTTATTTTTGTCTGGAAGCTGGACGCTAGCTTCAACCCACCGATAGAGTGAGCTGTGTATTTACCAGTGTCTACTGAAACGTGGGACGATCACGCGTTTTTTGTTGGTGAGAAGTGAAGATTGGACGTGTGACCCCAATTTTGTCGTTTCTACGTTGTTTGGTGGACTGTTACGACGGGCTATCGTTTGAACTGTGATTTGGCTGCAAGTGTTGCGGTCGAGAGACAAATCTATTGCAGACGTTTGTTGCTACTTCAAGTTGACTTGTTTTTTACTACTACTACTACTACTACTACAAGTGATTTACTGTCAACCATACCACGTGGCTTAAACACTCTATAACTGACCTCACTAGCATACAAAACCTTGACTTTTCAATCACTCAATCCCTCACACAAGTGGTTGACTTTCCTGCGCGTTTCCCCAGTAACCCTGGCGGTAAGGATTCCCTTCGCGATCTCTGTTTTACCTCCATCCCCGACTCCTGTCGTGTCACACAGCTCTGCCCTCTTGGCAACTCCGATCATGCTGTAGTGTCTGTCAACATCGCCTTCTACTATTCCCCCATCAAAGAACCTCCTACTAACAGAATATCTTTCTGTTATCAATGCGCAGACTGAGACTCGTTCCATGATTTCTTTCGTGATTTACCCTGGAATGTGGTTTTTAATATCCCAGTTCAAAAATGTGCGTCTGAGGTCTCTTCCGGGTTTAAAAGCTGGAATCGAGGCTTTCATCCCTGCAAGAAAATACAAAGTTAAATCGCGCTCATCTCCTTGGTTCACAGCCGCTTGCTCAGCTGCTATTTCCCATAGGGATCGCTTCTTCCATTTTTTACCGAAGTTACGTATCTGATCGCAACAGACGTCTCTTTGTCTCGGCCCGAAATGAGTGCAAGCGTGTCCTCAATTAAGCAAAGCTATTATTTGCTGGAAAACTAAAACAACGTATTGCATCACGTGAGTTTATTTCTGGAGATTATTGGCGGCTCTGCAAGAGCATACTGAACAACAGCAAATCATCAATACCAGCTCTATTCAATCAATTTGAGGAACTGACTTCTTCAGCTGATAAGGCTGGATGCTGTGATCGGAAATTCTCATCGAATTCAACGCTCGACTCACCAGGAGTAGCCATACTTGATTTTCCCCTAGAACTGAGGTACTGTTGAGTGACATAAACATAACCCCATCGATAGTTTTGGACATCGTCTCTAAATTATACCCCTATAAGGCTAGTGGCAGGGACGGGATACCAACCGTTGTCCTGAAGAAATGTGCTCCTGAACTGGCACCATTCCTCTACAAACTATAAAAATATTGCCTCACTGACTCTTGCTTTCCAGCCTGTTAGAAGTCCTCTTCTGTTGTCCCTGTCTTTAAGAACTGCGGTGACCCTTCTGACCCAACTAACTACCGTCCTATCAGTCTCCTACCACTCTTCGGCAAAGTCTTCAAGGCTTTAATCAACGCCGAAGTGGTCAAGTACTTTACATCCCATGATCTGCTCTCAGACAAACAATATGGTTTCCGCTTTGCCCGGTCCACCGCTGACATGCTCACGACAATAACTGAATTTATATACCAAGCACTTGACAATAACGGAGAAGCAAGAGCCGTAGCTTTAGATATATCTAAAGCGTTTGATAGGATTCACAAATTGCATGAATTTAAGAGTGCTACGATGTTGGCATTTCGGGCCCACCCTTTCACTGTCGAAACGGCTAAATGTAGCCATATATTCTACTCCAACAGCTTCTTATCTCGCACCACCCGTCAGTGGAACTCCCTTCCTATCACTTGCTTCCCTGATAGCTATAATCTTAAAATATTCAAATGTAATATCAATCGACATCTTCTGATACGTTGACCTTGGTCCCTGTCTTTCTCTTTATCCTTTTCCCAAAACTCATTTTTACTCTTACTCTCACTCTCTGTAACCCCCTGTGTGCTAGTGGCACTCCCGTCTTGCTTGGGGTGATTTGCTTTAAAAATATTCGGTCGAAAAGCGCCTTGCACTCGTTATTATGAGAAATAATGCTCTATAGCAAGAATATAACACATTTTAGAATTCCATCGGTCCGTTCTACACGACCCGCCATATTCACCTGACTTTGTATCAACTGATTATTACCTGTAATACCCGACCCACTATATTCACCTGACTTTGTACCAACTGATTATTATCTGTAATACCCGATCCGCTATATTCAACTGATTTTGTACCAACTGATTATTACCTGTAATACCCGACACGCTATATTCACCTGATTTTGTACCAACTGATTATTACCTGTAATACCCGACCCGCTATATTCACCTGACTTTGTACCAACTGATTATTATCTGTAATACCCGACACGCCATATTCACCTGACTTTGTGGCAACTGATTATTACCTGTTCTATCCGACCCGCCATATTCACCTGACTTTGTTCCAACTAATTATTACCTTTTATCGATCGCTGCAAAACGCGTTTATTGGGAACAATTTCGCTGATGGAAACCTAAGGAATTGATTTTCACATCAAAACATGCAGAGTTTTACTCATAATATATATTAAAAAAAAGTTGCCCGGTAAGTGGTTAGAAGTCACAGCAAATAATGGTTGACATATAACTGAATAAAATACAATTGTTCAGGGTGTCCCTAAAGTCTGGACACATAGGAAATCTCATTAACTATATTTTTTTTACCTCCACAAATTAAACATGGTTTTGTCGAAAGAAGAAAGAACTGACTTCTTTTTCTGGGTTATGCTAAAGGAGAAGGTGTACTCAATAAAAATCACAGATGCAACACACTTAAATGAACGCATAAAGAGTGAACGTGCTAAAATTGACGGCAATTTATAGTTATTGCATCGAGTTCAATTGAATCTTGCAAAACGCATCAACCTTTGTATAAAAAATGATGGAAATCATATCGAAGAGGTTATCTACATCGCTGTTGTCCTCATCTTTATTGTCATATACACGACATTTCGGCCGTTCTACGCTCCGACTTTCTTCAGGTGATATAGGCTGGAATTTCGAACCGAACCCTTTATTTAGTCCCCGGATGTAGATTGTTCTCATTCCATGTGCCATACCCCTTTTTTTTACATGTCAGTTTCAGTTAATTCTCTTTAGCAACTCAACCTTCCAAGTTTTTGTTCCCTCTGCTGTGGTCAAGTATTGAACTCACAACTCTTTGGGTAAAGTCAGTTTTTGGATTACTTCAACCAAGGCTTTTGTCCTCTTTTGGACATAAAGATGAGAACAACAGTTGGAACGATGTAAATAGTGTAGAATCTTTTTTCTTAAAACAGTTTTTCAGGAAATTAGACTTCGCAAGTTCCCTATTATCACTCTTTCTATAGGGTGTCCCTAAAGTCTGGACATATTGGAAATCTCATTAACTACATTGTTTTTACCTCCACTGCTTAAACATGGTTTTGTCGAAAGAAGAAAGAACTGACTTCTTTTTCTGGGTTATGCTAAAGGAGAAGGTGTACTCAATGAAAATCACAGATGCAACACACTTGATTGAATGCAGAAAGAGTGAATGTGCTAAAATCGACGCCAATTTACAGTTATTGCATCGAGTTCAATTGAATCTTGCAAAGTACATGAAATATAGCAATCATATTAAAGATGTTATTTGTTAATATTTCAATTCAATACAGTGTTATTGAAAATTTCATTTACTTGAAAATATGCATTTTTGTGTATATGTCCAGTCTTAAGGGAGACTCTTTACTTCACATTTTATGAATAAAGTTGATAAGTGTATGGCCATATGATGGTGAAACACTGGTTCTCCTCCGATCACCGAAGTTAAGCAACGTTGAGCCTGATCAGTACCTAGATGAATGACCACTTGGGAATACCAGGTGTTGTAAGCTTGAATAACAACAGATTACGGCTCAGAATGAGAAATCGGAATGCAGAGTTCGAATTCTAATAGAGTTCGTTACATTCACTTACTATCTCTTCTCCCCCCCCCAGCTACGGATTAAATAGCAGAGTGGCTCCTATAGACTTGGTTGACAACTAAAAATACGGCAGCCTACTGCGAGAATGCTTCTGCCAATTCAATCATAAATTCGAAATGAGACCTGATCACCCAAGTGTGCATTTCGTATGAAAACTAAGGATAAAAAAAAATAGAAATTATTTATGATTCAAGAGAAATAGACGTCACATCGAGCTTAAAGGCCACCTTTGTCGGCCTTTAAATTTAAGCGAGACACGATAAATAAAATTGCATATTTTTTCACGAATACATATATTATCGTTAATCTTCGATTCATTTTTAGTGTGTGTGTGTGTGTCTGTGTGTGTGTGTGTGTGTGTATTTGTGAAATTAACAAATTTTGATTATTTGCCGACAGTCGTTTCGTATGAAATCAAAATAAATCAAACAGAAGAGAAAAACAAACAAAAATTAAAAACGCAACCGTGGCCTGTCGTCGTTTGCAATGAATGTCGCCGCCATGATGATGCGACGACGCGTGCTTAATTTTCATGAAGAAAGTAAATTGCAATCTGGCAAAAAAATGCCAGACATTATTTCGTTGAAATAATTCGAATGTATCACAGATTTAATATCCATAAAATTAACACACACATGCGCATATATATATATATATATATATATATATATATAGAGAGAGAGAGAGAGAGAGAGAGAGAGAGAGTGAGAGAGATTGATAGACAACATGTATGCAACTGTATTTTAATATCCGCTCTTGGAACGGTCGCAAATTGACATATACAGGAACGAAATGAAACAGATTTACATCACTAAACTAAGATAGATAGATAGATAGATAGATAGATAGATAGATAGATAGATAGATACATAGATACATACATACATACATACATACATACGTTGGTGTCAAATATGTATTGGCATCCGACAGAATGAGGGAATATATAGGAAACGTTTATCAATCTAACATGTTTTCCTTTTATTAAAATCTCATCAGAGAATGAGATATGGATAAAAAGAAGAAAGAAAATCTGGTATTTTTATTTTTGTGTTAGATTTTCATTAGTTAATCAGGTTTCACGTGCATTCGACTTGTTGAATCAACGTTAGTTCCGAATTCAAGGAGAGACGTCGCATCCAACCAAAGTTTCAAGAAATCAATTAATTCTATAGATAGATAAATAGATAAATAGATAGATAGATAGATAGATAGATAGATACGAATAGAATGGGGTAGATAGATACGAATAGAATGAGATAGATAGATAGATAGATAGATAGATAGATAGATAGATAGATAGATAGATAGTAGATAGATAGATAGGGTTGAGTTTGGTTGGTAGATTTTAATAGTATTTCAATCAATCTCATATCAACCTTGTTGATTTAATAACGAAATCTGTTTTTGTTATCTGTCGGGTTTATACCTAAGTCTGTGTGAACATTGGTCGAGTGGCTCCTTTTTGGAGGGTGGGGTCTTACACCAGTGTTAGGCATACAATCAGCATATTCTAGTCCCCTCCGTCAGTCCATAGATAGATAGATAGATAGATAGATAGATAGATAGATAGATAGATAGATAAGAACAAACATAGATAAAGAACAAACAAACGGTGATAGATAGATAGATAGATAGATAGATAGATACGAACAAACATAAAGAAACAAACGGAAATAGATAGATAGATAGATAGATAGATAGATAGATAAGAACAAACATAGATAAAGAACAAACAAACGGTGATAGATAGATAGATAGATAGATAGATAGATAGATAGATAGATAGATAGATAGATAGATAGATAGATACGAACAAACATAAAGAAACAAACGGAAATAGATAGATAGATAGATAGATAGATAGATAGATAGATAGATAGATAGATAGATAGATAGATAGAAAGAAAAAGAGTGATAGACAGAGAGACGGAGTTTCATTGTTGACCTTTGTTATACCATTGACAATAGTTATATGTCAGAGATGGATATTATATTTGTAACATTAGAAGTCATTATCTTTCCAATATTATGATCCTTCTTGGATGTCCGATTTGAATCCTTGTCCGCCGAAAACTACACCTTGTAATAGTCCAAGTCACTTTCTCGCAGTAACATTCAAACCAGAATTCAGCATCTCTAGCTTGTTATACAAAGTCTGAACAAAATGTAACGGAACTGATCTTATAAGAATGTCAATTCGGCATTTAATTTCCTTCTAAAGCCATCAACTTTATCCAATGTCGCTCCCATTTATGGAAGACATTGCTGAAACTCCTTTTCCTGGATTACGAGCAGCTGCCTCGTCGAATTCTATTTGATTGCCTCGACGTTTTCAAATCTTGTTTATTTCAAGTTGGATTTGATTTTAGAAGAGGAAAAAGTCGTAAGCGGCGACATCTGAGGAATATGGTGTATGGTACATACCTGAGAAATGATGTTGTTCGCCAAAAACTGCTGCACAAGCTATGATCACTGATGGAATCTTTGTGGTGTGGTCAAAACCCCCACACTCTACACACTTTCTTACCAAGCATTGCTATAAACAATGGAAATAAGCGAGAACGTTATACGTCACTGTGTACGCGCGACAGTGGCTTTACTCTCCGTACTTTAGCTCCGTTACCGTTGCAATAGTCCCAATACTTTTTGATCAGACCTCGTACTTCGATGTATTGAATTATTGAGATTATTATTTTTAGTCAATACTAAGTCACAATGTTACGGTTGACGTCGATTGCACCTGATTTTCACTTTTATTTCACTCATAACCGGTTGTGTTGTCATAACCTTGTTTCCCGACTGATACCCTGTAAAACAGAGAAACGCATGCGAAATACAATGAAAAAATATATATTTATTTTGAGCCACTATAGAACCATAATGAAGTTAGTTTTACCTCACCCCCCGACAAGTCTATATGAATTCTTTTTCCATTTCAGTAACATGTGCGCGACTCATCTTCTCATAGTAAAACTCGGGTCTGATCTGTGGCTGATCAACTAAAAATATGAAAAAGAATCTTGGGCTCTGCTGGCCTTTTACTATGAGCGCACGCAGTTAATAACTCCAGATGCTGTCTCTTGATTGCTTGATTTCGTCGTAATCCGTTTTTAGGGTTCTTTTCTATTCTGAGGTATTTCACGTGACAGTTTCCTTTTTGATTTTTACTATTCTTCACCCATTGCAAAGCCCTAGTGCATCTCGAGGTAGAGATTTACTGAATGATCTTGTTTGGGCGTAAAAAAAAGCGAGTAAAAAGTTCATATTATCTTGATAACGGTTGATCCTAGACATGAAGATCGTAGTGATCGGGGAAACATTCTCTCGGGAACCTGTTCCATAAAGTAACAGTACTTGGAAAAAAGCTATCAGAATGAGACTTTCTCCTGTCCAATGGAATATGAAGAGAAGGATACGTTGCCCCTATGTACATGACATGATGAGTCCTATCTCTCTAAAATGGTGGAATTAATAATGTAGCTCGTCTGAACATTTGTCATGGAAATAGCGTAGATTTGCGAGAGGCATGCAACGTTTCATCTGCTGGTTGCGGGGTAGAAATTAATTCATCACCCACAAAGCCTCGTAAACACTTTTGAACTCAATCAAGGTTTGACTGTGAGAACTGGGCAAATCCAGTCCAAATATCGTAGCAACAATACATTGGACTCATGCAGTTAGTAACTTCTTACACTCTCTCTTGAATGGGTGATTTTGTCGTTATCCAGCTTTTGGCTCCCTTTCTTTCCTGAGGTGTGTCTCTTGGAAGTTTTTGTTTGGTTATTTTACTTGCTACATCACGACAGAGTTATTCAAATGTTATAAGTTCGAGAAAGAAGTAGAAGAGGAAATGTATTTCTGTGTAGCCATCTTCAAATATGCGGTTTTTATTTCTAAATTTTTGTCTTTTTCTTTTGTGTGTGAACTACTGACGTCAGATTTATTCTTTCTTCCTCGCTTTCTTTTTTGGTACAAGTTTCACTTTATTCGGGTTTTTTTTTTTTATTGAATCTATATTCCTTAATATTATTTTTTCATTACCTTCTAATTATTTTCCAAATCAATTCTGTGTTTATTTTTCTTCAGGTCTCTTGCGTCGTTGGGCTGAATTATTCTAAAGCGTAGCCTCTTTTAGATTCTCTCTTGTTAATTTTACTCTCATCTTTTAGCTACATTCATTTTCTAAAAATGTTAGTCTTCCGTTCACAATTGCCAAACAGAGACGCTAATGCATTTGCTCTTTCCCAGGACTGCTTCTTACGTATATATATATATATATATATATATATATATATATATATATATATATATATATATATATTGGTTTCTATTGTAAATTACGTTGCTATCGTTATTCCATTCTGGTTATCAGAACAATCAATTAGTTCTTTCTCGTTCTATCTTGTCTATTTTGTCTTTCTTCAACAAAAATGATTGGAACTGTGCTTATCTAAGCAGAACATGATTTGAATTAATTCTTTTCTTCACCTGGTTGGTGAAATATATTTCAGCTATTTTTTCTTCATGGAAAATTTGATTCATGCTGTAAAATTAGGAATTATGCAGCATTTTAAATTCACCTGAACATAAGTAAAGGAGCAACATTTATATATATATATATATATATATATATATATATATATATATATATATATATATTAGGATATTACATCGAAAACATGTAAAAATCGATACACAACTGCAGCGTGTTTCGATACGAATCAATAAATCTCATCAGGTGATTGGAAATTACTAGATAACACGTTCACCCGCCAGTAATTTACAATTGCGTGACGAGATACACTCATTCCCTATCGAAATACGACTGAAATTGTGTAGCGATCTTGATATATTTTCGATGTAATATTCGAAAATGAATAATTTTGTTGTACTTTGTATTGTACCCGCTTTTAAATTAAATGTTACGAACGTGGGAATTGTACTCTATACTTTCCCATCGTACCTGGATATGTATCTACAGTTGCGGCCAAAATGTTCAGAACGGCATTGTTTTCGTCAGAAAAGTAGGTATCATTTTTTTATCAAAGTTGTTTTATATTCTATAATTTTCACAGACAATAAATACGATATTATTTGTTATTGTCTGAGATTTTGGTGTAATTTGAGAGGATAATACAAAAGTTATAAATAATATTACGCGATATTAACGATTGGCATTGCATTTATATTTTGAAGATCAAACTTGACTAGAAAGCAAAAAGCAGGAAAAGAGTTCCACAAGGGAGAAGAGCGAGAAATGAAACTGTAAGCATAGAACTTACGGTTGTTTGGTTTGGTTTGGTCTATTTTGTTTTACGGCATATCAACCTCAATGGGTTATTTAATGCCAATAAAAATTTTGTTGCTGGTAATATTTTTTACTTCATAAATCTATTTTTGGTAAATTTTTTTTCTTCAAAAATGTATTGCTGACAATAATTTTTTTTTAAAGTATTTCTGGTATTAAAATCTATTTCTACACTTTCAGAGTGTTTTGACACCAGTTTGGCGGTTAACTATTTGCCCATAGCTGGGACCCTAACAAGTACTACCACCCCGGGTCAGGGTGGACCTGGGAACACCAGCAATTAAGAGGTGGTTCCACGCTCCTCAAAACCTCCTGATCAGAAGCCTTGCTGTTGGACATAGTTACCCAGCACCTGGATGTAGTTTATCGTCATACCCAGGAATAAACTTACGGTTGTATCTAGCTATTTAAACTCTAAAATGATGACACCTTAACGCCAATCTAGTACTGCTCTTAAATCCATGGTGCCTAAGTACCAAAGAGGAAGGTTAATCAGAACAATTACGATGAAAGTATTTATAGAAAAGGCGCAGGAAAGCTACGTTACGGCGGTGAGAAAGTGACTGATATCGAGATGCCAGGCCAATGGCAATGACATTACAGATTCTTTGAATTTTATCAAGAATCTCTAAATATATAGCAGGAGCACCAGAACAGATGTGACAGCAATCAAAGTATCGGCGAATGATAGACTTATAAATATGTAAGATAGATTCTGGCAAGAAAGATTTTCCAGTACGACACAGTGAACCAACTTTCTTAGTAGCAGACCTAGTAATGGATTCAATATAATCTTTCCACTTCATGTCAGCGGCAAACGTTAGTCCGAGAAGGCGCCATGAGTAACTCTCCTGGAGGTTATCATCAGCCATGTTGATGGAAGGTAAAAAGTGTTCTCTCAGACGATAAATCGAGAGCGGAATAATTTTGGAGGCGTTAAAATTAACAGGTCATTCCTTGCCCCAGTTAATGTAGATCATTTTGACACCAGTTGTTAATTTGACTTTATCGAACCGATCAGACTTATAGTTGTGTATCTCTGCCCATATCCTTTTCTACTCATATCTTCATGGTAATTGTTTTGAGGAACTTTCCTCTAGGGTAGAGTTTCTCAACCGAGGTTTCTCGGAACCCTAAGGTTCCGCAATAGGTAGCCAGGGGTTCCGCGAAAACAAATGAGATAAGCTAATGCACTTTTGACTTTTTATTTAATTTCATATACGTAATATTACGTAATATTTACATTTATATTATAGATATATAATATTGATTACTTATGTTTATTTTTACGTTTGAGTTTAGAAAATTTTGTGTTCATAAAAACTCCCTGATGAAGTATTTATAAACAAGAAGTATGAATTTTATTTAGCATTACCGAACAATTTGACAAAGAAGTATTCATTTTTCCTTAAACCAGTAATTCAAAAATTTATACTATGATATTTACCACGTGAACTACGATGAAAATAAAATGCGAAAGATATGATATATAATTTTTGTTTTTGCGCAGGGTTTCCTTATTTTATGGGTTACGCAAGCGTTAAAAAGGTTGGGCTAGGTTATTTAGACTCTATGAATGTAAGTGCAGTATTAGATTGGCGGTTTGGTCTCATCATTTTACAGTTGTAACCGTAAGCTCTATGCTAAATTTTTTTTCTCGTAATTATCATTTGTGAAACTCTCTTTCGACTTCTTGCTTTCCAGCAATAACACCTGAGAAAAAAAAGCTCATAACACCTGAGAAATTTATTATATCAGCATATAATTTTTATATGGTACTTAACTGACTTGATATATTCCAGTCAACTTTAATCTTTAAAAATATGAATACCATGTCAATCGTTATCTTCTTAATTCCTGTTTTTTATTGCTCTCTCTCTCTCTCTCACTCTCTCTCTCTCTCTCTCTCTCTCTCCTTAACAATGTTTTCTTTTCATGACATTCTCTCACACTCAGTAACCATTTGCGCCTTAGTGGCTTCATTGCCTTGCTTGCTCATTTTTTAACCAATACAAAATGCCGTTACAAAATTTTTAATGAATTCTACTTCTAAATTTTTGGTCATTACATTATTGTTTATGGTTTCATACTTGACCAACAACGTATACTATTTTTTTTAAGTGTTTTAGTATTTAGCCGTGATGCAGTGCCATTTATATGGTGATGAACATTGGACACTTCAACTAGACGGAACGACTAGCCATAGTATTCGTGTAACACAGGAGTGGTGCAGGAACAATTGTCCTGGCTTCATCACCAAGGACAAACGGTCTCCCTCATCACCATATATCAACAGCTCTTCACTATTGTTTGTGGACAGTTCTTGGGAGGGAGTCCTCTCCCATTCCGCAACCACAATATTGAAGCTCTTAATGCAAAATTGAAGAGCGTATGAAAGAAAATACCCATGGAAAATGCGCGTGCCGCCATCCATGACTTTCCTGAAAGGCTTTGACGTGTGGTGATGTCTAAAGGGAACCATATTGAATGATAATTTCTGGATTTTATTTAGCAGATTAATACTTTGTGTTAAAATTATATGCTGATATAATAAATTTCTCAGGTGTTATGAGCTTTTTCTTTTGTAACAGTATTTATACCAGACCCTATATATCAAGTCAGTTAAGTACCATATAAAAATTATATGCTGATATAATAAATTTCTCAGGTGTTATGAGCTTTTTCTTTTGTAACAGTATTTATACCAGACCCTATATATCAAGTCAGTTAAGTACCATATAAAAATTATATGCTGATATAATAAATTTCTCAGGTGTTATGAGCTTTTTCTTTTGTAACAGTATTTATACCAGACCCTATATATAAATCAGCCAGTTAAGTACCATATAAAAATTATATGCTGATATAATAAATTTCTCAGGTGTTATGAGCTTTTTTTTTTTTAATTTATACTGGATCCTATATATCTATATATATCATATATAAGATCTATATATAACAGTCAGTCAGTTAAATACCATACGTGATATAGGCTTGTGTGATCAAGTCTTTTTCGATCCATGACTGATTAGGCAGAAGATTTTCCCGTAGTAGGTCGCCATTTCCTACTGCAGTAGACTGGTTTCCACCCAAGGCTATAGGATCCAGTCTATCCACCTATTCAACCAATAGCTGAAGAGAGAAAAGATGTATTCATAACTTTCTCAAGGGTATTTGTGCGTAAGTGAATCCAACGAACTCGATTGGAATTCGAACTCGGCTCTCCGCGTTCTCAATCCGAGTCGATATCCAACTTCAACTTTCAGCTGATTCGTCTGTATTATTATATTGTGAAATATTAAAGATTTATTTTGTATTTTTCAACACTTTGTGCATTTCTTTCAATTAATACACAAGGGCGGTATATACACGCAAATCAATTTTACCGAAATATATTGGCTGCGGAAGTTGTCGTAAGATAAACAACTCATCCATAACTGATGGACATTCTAACCTCGATAGACGCACAAGCAGTAAAAAAGAACCGTTGCATGGACCTCATATCTTTCTTTGAAATGTTAATAAAAGAAGAAACACACTAATGTAATTGTCTGCAAGTTCCCTATCAGCATCTTTTGACCTTTTTAAATCACATGAATAATATGTTACACGATCGTACACTTACGAGATGTAAATGAACGTTTTTCTATTGAATATTCAAGATATCTGTTGTTTTGAAACCAGAAAGATGCAAAACGTTTCTGTTAACATCAACAGTTCTATGAATAGAAACATTATAGAGGTGTTGCTAAGAATAAGGAACCCTTTTGATGAAGGTATAAAGAAAATTAATAGTCCGTTTTTCATCTTTTCCTTTTAAGGCTTGTACGTAGGTACGATTAAATCCTAAAGGCCACGGATCAATTACTTGTCCCGCCCACTCAGCAATGCTGTTAAAATATTGACGACTTACACACACACACACACACACACACACACACACACACACACACACACACACACACACACATTTCACATGTAGAATATGGACCAATTACTTGTCCCGCCCACTCAACAATACTGACGTCATATCTTTCTTTCCAATGTTAACAAAGAAAAAAATAACAAAAATAATAATTGTTTCGCTCAAAAAAAAAATAGTCGGCCAATGTATCATTGAAGGACAACGTTTCTAAAGCAAGAAGTCTTTGTAAGTAGAATTCTCAATATTAAAAATGAGAAAGAGAGAGAAAGAAGGGGGGGGAGAGAGAACATTAATAGTAAAAAAAAATAAAATAAATAATACAAAAATCTATCTTTTCAACATAAAATTTTGTAACGTGCTCAATATCAGAGATAGAGTGTATGTAAATATAAAAGTGGACACTGAGGTCAACACTAAGCAACGACAAAATATTAAAATTAAATACTTGATACAAATATATAAAACCAATTTAAGTTGAAAAAGAGAAATGAACTATACAAGGAAAGAATGAAAGAAAATCTAAATACTTGAGTGAATTAAAACAGCGTTGTAAAAAAGCATTGAACTATATAAATAAATAATTAAAGAAAGAAAACCATAATAAAAATTGCGAGGAATGATTAAGTGAGAAAAAAAGAAATTTAAAAGCAAGGAAGAGTTATCATCTTCAGAAATGAACGCAGTGAGCTATTGGCGGCAAAACAACAAAAATGTCAAGCAGTCCTTGACCATGAAGGAATTAAAATGGATATGCAGAGATAAAATTCAACACATCCTATCGAGAACAAAGGATTTGACATCAGAAAATAAATCGAATGTCAATTTGAAATTTCTACCACCGGAAGTTACCTTGTTATTCAAATATTGATGTTTATGTCAAACTGCATCAGTTAACTTCCGACACAATTTTGAATTATGGAAAAAGTCAATTGTTTAGTGCACTATTTTAAATTAATCTTAACAGAACATGATTTTAACAAGTTTTGCTAATGTCAATAATCCCTATCTATCTATAATTATTCCTGGGTTCCTGACAATTGGTAATGGCTCTTACTTGATTTTCAATGCATTTCTCTTGTAAAATCATTTATAATCAATTTCCATGGTAAAAAATCTGAAATAAAATAATTATTATATATTTAAAAACATTATCCATTCATTTATGGTTGTCTTATTACCTGACTACTGGTAATACTTCAATTGCATTTTCAATGTATTTCTCTTATAAATTCCTTTATAGTCAATTTCCATGGTAAAAGTCTGCAATAAAATAATTATTATATATTTAATAGCATTATCCAGTCATTTATGGTTGTCTCATTACCTGACTACTGATAATACTTTAATTGCATTTTCAATATATTTCTCTTGTAAATTAATTTATAGTCAATTTCCATGGTAAAAGTCAGCAATAAAATAATTATTATATATTTAATAGCATTATCCAGTCATTTATAGTTGTCTCATTACCTGACTACTGATAATACTTTAATTGCATTTTCAATGTATTTCTCTTGTAAATTATTTTATAGTCGATTTCCATGGTAAAAGTCTGCAATAAAATAATTATTATATATTTAATAGCATTATCCAGTCATTTATGGTTGTCTTATTACCTGACTACTGGTAATACTTTAATTGCATTTTCAATGTATTTCTCTTGTAAATTATTTTATAGTCGATTTCCATGGTAAAAGTCTGCAATAAAATAATTATTATATATTTAAAAACATTATCCAGTCATTTATGGTTGTCTCATTACCTGACTACTGGTAATACTTTAATTGCATTTTCAATGTATTTCTCTTGTAAATTAATTTATAGTCAATTTTCATGGTAAAAGTCTGCAATAAAATAATTATTATATATTTAATAGCATTATCCAGTCATTTATGGTTGTCTCATTACCTGACTACTGGTAATACTTTAATTGCATTTTCAATGTATTTCTCTTGTAAATTAATTTATAGCAGATTTCCATGGTAAAAGTCTGCAATAAAATAATTATTATATATTTAATAGCATTATCCAGTCATTTATGGTTGTCTCATTACCTGACTACTGGTAATACTTTAATTGCATTTTCAATGTATTTCTCTTGTAAATTAATTTATAGCAGATTTCCATGGTAAAAGTCTACAATAAAATAATTATTATATATTTAATAGCATTATCCAGTCATTTGCGGTTGTCTTATTACCTGACTACTGGTAATACTTTAATTGCGTTTTCAATGTATTTCTCTTGTAAAATTAATTTATAGTCGATTTTCGTGGTAAAAGTCTACAATAAAATAATTATTATATATTTAATAGCATTATCCAGTCATTTGCGGTTGTCTTATTACCTGACTACTGGTAATACTTTAATTGCATTTTCAATGTATTTCTCTTGTAAAATCATTTATAGTCGATTTTCATGGTAAAAGTCTACAATAAAATAATTATTATATATTTAATAGCATTATCCAGTCATTTGCGGTTGTCTTATTACCTGACTACTGGTAATACTTTAATTGCGTTTTCAATGTATTTCTCTTGTAAAATCATTTATAGTCGATTTTCATGGTAAAAGTCTACAATAAAATAATTATTATATATTTAATAGCATTATCCAGTCATTTGCGGTTGTCTTATTATCTGACTACTGGTAATACTTTAATTGCATTTTCAATGTATTTCTCTTGTAAATTAATTTATAGTCAATTTTCATGGTGAAATTCTGCAACGATATTTAATAGTTTGTTTATGTTGATGTGACTACACATGTGCATGAACAAGCGACGCTCGGAATTTTAAATTTAGAAAAAATAATTAAATGATTTTGTTGATATGTTTTAGCTAAAGAATGTAGCCAGTTTTATTTAGATTCTTTTTATTTTGGTTTCCATCCTCTTGGTTATTAATCACACACACACAATTCAAATTTCGATGTATAGTGTCAATTAGGAAACATACATAATGCACATGGTTTTCAATCCCTTGATTTCGCCATTTGCAAAGAAACTACTGTGTCATGGGTGGCCGTAACCGACTAATGCACTCAAACACAATGAAACAATGTGGCAAAGAGTGTGAATCCTTGGTTGGGCTTGAAGGACACGCTTGTGCAGTTGTGAAACACTAGGATCGTATGATATCGAGCGATAGCCATACTTGGTAACGAGAAAGCCGCCATCATATTTACATCTATGTGTGCGTCTTGTCAATTTACGTGCGTCTGAATTTCCATCATGCTAGAATTTAGCAAGAGCCGAATTTGACCTGCATATTCTTAAAAATTAATAAATTTTCGGGTTATTTTCTTTATTTTTTTCTCTCTCATTCTTCAGCATTTTATTCAAAATTTCTCTCTCTCTCTCTCTCTCTCTCTCTCTCTCTCTCTCTCTCTCTCTCTCTCTCTCTCTCTCTCTCTTCACTGTGCTTAAAATTCTGCAAAACGGTCATGTGCTCGCAGTATTCCTTTCTAAAATAAATGCCTTCCAAAATATTTTTTCCTGGTTTATTCACGCTGTGTTTTGCATTTTTCCGCAGAATGGTTCCTGGGAGGAACTAACAATGAATGCAGCTGTCGCCAAATTCTTGGGTCCTTCAGTCAGTTCGATTGGCCAGTCGCGCTGAATGGTGCAAAGTGTTAAGAAAACAATCTCAAATTCCGTCCGAGGAAAAAATAATAATAATGATAATGATAATGATAATGGTGACAAAGAAATACTACCGAAGCAATTTACTTCAGGGACTTTGACAAAAAGCACAGAAAAACATTTTTTAAAAAGGAAGTTGTTAGAAAAACAGGGAACCAGTACAGTAAGTTCATGAACAAACCTAAGATGTAAAACTCTTTGTAATGGGAATGGCAATATTAGCCATTTAATTACATTGAAACATTTGGCATTCATTGACCGAGAAACTTGTACTACAGCCCGTTGAAATTCATAAAACATTTCTCTTAAAACAATTTTACAGAAAAAAACGGCCTCTCAAGTCCAGAAGCAGTTATCGCCCTTTTCAGTATTGATGAGAGTTTCTTTCGTAACTATTTATTTAAAATAGTGTGGGATGTCAACATCGTGATTATGCCATTATTTTCTATGCGAGTTAAATGTGATATCTGTTTTAGCTATTAACACAGGGAGCATACAAAACAAAACACTTTAAAAAGCTTAATAAAAAAAGAATATAGCATAGATAGATAGATACGAACAGACTGACATAGATAGTTAGATAGACAGATAGATACGAACAGACTCACATAGTGTTGAAACTTGACTAATGCAT
>OZ038508.1:36868693-37018693 GCA_964036315.1 Acanthosepion esculentum | reverse complement strand
AACCCAGGACGAGTGTTGGGTTCAATGTTTTCAATCAGAGACAGTATTGCTGCCATATATGGTCCTCGCTTTCCAATCTTAATTTCAGTTCAAAAGTATCTGCGTGGCCTTGTAGGTGATGAATTAATTTCCACTCTACAATTCCTTTCCTACAGACGAAACGTTTCCTGCCTTTTTGTTACTCTGTCATTACTTCCACGGCAAATGTTCACATCAACGACATTCTTCATTTCCATCAGTTCAGACCTTCACAGCTAAATCCCTAAGTTCATCCTAACCGTCTGGCACCCGTAAAGACATATGGACCAAAATTGGCAGAATACCTGAAGAAGGAAAAACGCCGTGTACCGAGTGAGCAAATTACTCAAACAAATCCAACACTGATGGAAGATTCTCGTATCTCCGTGGAATTCAATACAAACACTAAAAGAAAAAATCCGTAGTTACAAGGAAGTTATTTCTTTCTGATCAGGACACAAAAAGGAATTGAAGGAATCATTCATTGCTATTCGTTGTCTATTACATAAGAAAAAAGTTGGTTTTCCCATATTTTTAAAATGTTCAAATAGTTCTTATTTGATGACGAGATCTTGTAACTCATCTAGAAAGTAAGCAACATTATATAGTTTAAGCCTTCAATGGGCCATTCTTCTTCTACTTATTATTATTATTATTATTAATTAATTATTAATAATATTAATAATAAATCAGCAAGAACAAGTGAGAATTGAAAACCAAAGAAATAATTACAGAATAATAATGATAAAATAAAGAATTGGAAACGATTATCAATCTAACATGTTTCAATTTTATTAAAGCTTCATCAGAGAATGAGATATAGACAAAAAGAAGGAAGAAATTTTGGTATTTTTATTTTTGTGTTTTGTTTGATTTGCATTGGTTAATCAGGTTTCACGTGCATTTGACTTATTAAACACCGTTAGTGTAATTTACGGCGTTCTGAATTCAAGGAGAGACGACGCGTCCTTTCGAAGCTCCAAGACATCAACGGATTCCAAGCCTAACTGAAAAAGTAAACAATAATAATAATAATAATAATAATAATAATAAGAAGAAGAAGAAGAAGAAGAAGAAGAAGAAGAAGAAGAAGAAGGGATTGAATACCAAGCAAAAGAAGGATCCCATGTCAACTAAACATGATATTATGTTGCAATATTTTACTTACAGTAACCAAATAAGAATCTTAATTTCAGAGTACTCTTTCGCTAAAACGTAAGGCACTCTTGCCCTAGACACACCCACTGCTGCTATAGATACAGTGCTTGTAATTTCCTAACAATAAGTTATGGGATGCATGTATGCAATAAACATAAGTGGCAGTGGTATATATGAGAGAAAAGTTTGCGTGGCTTCAACCTCCCAAATGTGTTAGATGTTTGTCTTGAAAATCTACATTGAAAATCCTGCTTTTTACCTGGACACGAACTGATATACAACTACCTTAGCTACCGATTTAGCCCTGTGTGTAATAATGCATACGTTTTCTTCCCATTTATTTATATTTTGAGGTTTCACATGTCATCACACCGAGTTTACATGTGTTAATTAACAAGTACCAAAAATAAAAAAATTTAAAAAAAAGATACAGTTTGTTAATTTATCACACTATTAACGACAAAGCCCTTAAAGTAAATAAAACAGTCACAGCAAACGTAATGATCAAAGAAAGAAAGAAAGAAAGAAAGAAAGAAAGAAGCAACAAACTTAACATAATTTTTATTCCTTAACAGCCGATAAATTTTAACTTCGTCACTTCCTGTTTCTTTCCCTCCCAGTGTATGTGCGTGTGTTTTTCTATTTCTATTTTTTTAGATTTATTTATTTATTTATTCGGCTGTCTCACGTGTCACCACTATGTCACCACACTACAAAACTGTCCAGGGAATATCCGTCGCAATTGCCACAACGCCCGCCATTGTTGCCGCTCGAATGGACATTTTCCAGCTGCCGGAAGTGTCAGGAGATCAAAATGGCGCATTTTTACCGCTTATTTTCTTTCGTTATCAAATGTGGTCAACTGTGATTCACTCGCTTGATTGGTTAGTCCACATTTCAAAATTGTCTTTACTTAAATTAATCCCATTTCAACTTCACTTTATTAAAACGAGTTTTCTTCTTTCCTTCCATCTTTTTTCTTTCATTCATTCATTCATTCATTCATTTATTCTTTCTTTATTTCATTTGTTCGTTCACATATTAGGGTATTGTTTTTTATTAGTACTTTTCTTTTCCTTCTGTTCGTTCAGACTTTTCTTCTCTTCTGTTTTCTTACTTTATTTCCTTCGTTCTCTCCTATTACACGTATTTCCGTTCTTGCCCCTTCTTTTTCTACTTTCGTGTCTACGCATTTTGTATTGCTATCATCCGTATTTTCTATCACCGACTTGTTTATTCATGACTTATTATGGCCAGATGGACAGATAGAAATGAATTGACGGAGACAAATATGAATAGATGCATCCATATGAACTAGCTGATATATATATATATATATATATATATATATATATATATATATATATATATATATATATATATATGTTTGTATATATATACATATGAAAATAATTCCAATGTTCGTAACATTTAATTTATATGAGGGCTCAATACAGAGTAGAACAATATTATTTATTTTAGGATATTGCAGCGAAAACATGTAAAAATCGCTACACAAGTGCAGTCGTTTTTCAATGCATATCAATGGATTGACAATGCATTGAAAAACGACTGCACTTGTGTAGCGATTTTTAAATGTTTTCGCTGCAATATCCTAATATATATATTTAGCTCTTGAAAATACATTTCAATTGAGCACTGTTGAGTGATAAGCTAATTCTATAAACAACAGCCACCTGCACTAATGCAAAGCTCTTCAGTAAAATGAATGGAGCACTTTGGCTGATTGGCATTTGTTTACATTTGTAAAAACAATATGCTAGATTTAGTTGTGTAACTCTACCGAGTGAAGATAGCTCTGGCTGACACCAAATTAGTTGTGTTTCAATCCTGGCTTGAGGCATTCGGAAGTCTAGTCGCACTGAGGAGCTGTGATACAGCGAAACAGTACTGTCTGTGAATGACATATATATATATATATATATATATATATATATATATATATATATATGAATGTATGTATATACGCCCCCCCTTTAGAGAGAAAGCACGAATTTGCAAACAGTGACTGCTGCTGCTGATAATGCAAAGCTCTTCTATGAATCGAGCACTCTGACTCACTGGCGTGTTTATAGAACATAAATACGTAAAAATTCACCTTTCTCTCTGCCGAGAGCCGATAGCTTAGGTGAAAAATCTCCGACTGATGCCAAATTAGTCGTATTTCGATCCTGGCTTGAGGCAATCGGATGCCTAACCACACTGGTGAGCTATGATACAGCGAAACAGTCTGTCTGTCGATGATAGTATATATATATATATATATATATATATATATATATATTGCATATTTAGGCAGCAAACTTTTTTTATAAATATCTCATTGAATGTGGCAGACAAGGAAAAAATTTATAATTTTTTTAATCAATTCACCTCTTGCAAGGCAGGAATGCCACTAGTTCGCAGGGGATTACAGAGAATGAAAAGTGAAGGAAAAGACTGTGTATAGGGAGGATTAGGGAAAGGATAATTAGACAAACGGGGTTCAAGACGACAGAAGATGGCGATTGATTTTGCATTTAAATTTTTGAAGAATGTAGTTTTCACGCAAGAAAGTAAATGCGGGGGAGTTCCACTATCAAGAAGTGCGAGAAAAGAAAGTTGGGGTAGAAGTGGCAGTTGCATTTACCTAATTCAACAGTAAAAGGGTGGGACCTAGATTCCAATCTAGCAGTACGCGTAAATTCATGAACTGGGGGCATCAGGGAAAAAATTCGTCAGAGCAATTGCCATGAAAATGATTGTAGAAAAGACAGAGGGAAGCCACGTCACGAAGGTGAGAAAGTGAGTGAAGTCGTGATGCCACGGCAGGATCTATTACATTGCAGATCATTCTTTTGATTTTGTCAAGAATCTCAAGATAAATAGCAGGAGCGCCAGATCAGATAAAATATTTTTTCCTCGTCTATCACATTCAATGAAACACACACACACACACACACACACACACACACACACACACACACACACACATATATATATATATATATATATATATATATATATATATATATATATATATATATATTTCAAACATTTCACCCTTTCACCCCAAGCAGGGCGGGAATGACACTAGCACACAAGGGGTTACAGAAAGTGGGAGCAAGAGTAAAGAGTCGTGATAGAGGAAAGGATGAAGAGAAGGACGGAGAATAGATCAAGGCAGCTGAAGATGTCGATTGACATTGCATTTGAATATTTGGAGATTATAGCTATCAGGGAAGCAAGTAAGAGGAAGGGAATTCTA
The DNA here is from genome assembly GCA_964036315.1 of Acanthosepion esculentum. NCBI lineage: Eukaryota > Metazoa > Mollusca > Cephalopoda > Sepiida > Sepiidae > Acanthosepion > Acanthosepion esculentum. The sequence goes on along the minus strand of OZ038508.1, from coordinate 37,014,249 downwards.
CACACGGAAAGTGCGAGCTATTGGAGTAGAAGAGATGTTGTGGTATCTTCCCTCTAATGAGGCTATTGTGGACTCTTCCACTTATTTAAAGGTAGTAGGAAAGTAAGCCTCGGGGGAAAACAGTGATATAGACTGAACGCTGGTCAACTGACACACACTCCCAAGTCGTGTAACACTCTTCTGTTGTATTTATTGTTCAATAGACTATTTATCTGCAAACTCTTGTTTTGTTATTCCTTAATCAATTACTTGGTCAAAACAGAGAGCGACTGTAAACGAGATGCCAGATCAGGGCCAATCAAATTGCATATTCCTCTCTGGATTTTGTCGAGGACCTTAAGACGAACAGCGGGGGCTCCAGACCATATATGGCAGCAGCATTCCATGCAATGGCGAATAGTTGAATTATAGATTTGAAGGATTGACTCGGGCGAGAAAAACATTGTAAAAGTTTGTGCCCAAATTCCCTTGTTAATATAAAATGACCAAAACTTGACACGGGCTTCTGTTTTGGAGCCGATTGCTGGTGTGTTCGAGATTGAAAGTTTGCATCGTTCAGTTGCGAGTCAGACTTTTTTGAATCTTGATGTTTTGTCCACAAATTAATGTCTTAAAAATGGAGAATAAAAAGTTACACATTCGTCATTATGCCCTATGAGTTTCAGAAAATAGTAAGCGTCGGAACTGCGACAAAATAAAATAAACATTCGGGATGTTTATTTAGACGGTGCTCCAGATCTTCAAGCGGTCAAAAAGTGGTTTGGCTTATTGCGTCGCAGTGTGTTTAACTTGAACTGTCAACCACCCTCCAGTCGACCTTCCGGCGACGATAAAGACGCTCAGCTTGCCATCGTGTAGAATGAACCGAACATTTCGACGGAAGACATTGCTAAGTTATCTCAACTGGTTTTCGCCATTTGAAGAGACTTGCATTCAAGAAGTACGCTGATTTTGGCAAATTAAAAAAAAAGTGGTATTTTTCAAGACGAAAACGCAAGACAGCATATTGCAGAAGAGACCTTGCAGAAGTTTAAATACTTGAAATGGGACCCCCCCCCCCCCGTCAGCACCCACCATATTCGGCTAACTTGGTTCTTTCGGATTTTCAATTGTTCCGGTCTCAACAATTTAAATGACAAATTCTGACATTCTGTTATCAAGTTGGCTTATTCTAAATCACTGGGCCCGGGCACCATTAGGGCCAATTTAAACCAGTATAGAAATATATGGTATAAAATGACAATTGGAAAAATCTTAGATTTTGCCGACACGTTTCGTCTTCCGACTTTTATTTTCATTTTTTTATTTCGATTTCATTTTTGCCTTGAAAACTCGGAAGACGAAACGCGTCGGCAAAATCTAAGATTTTTCCAATTGTCATTTTATACCAATCTGTCTTGTCCACAGAATTTATCTGGGAATTTAACTATAGAAATATATCCATCTTGATACTTAAAATACTTATCGAGAACACAAATGTCATCCGCACCTCCAACTGCAAAATGTGTTTAAAATAATGGAAGCTCTTATAAAAAACAACGCTTAATTAAATTAACAATGAACACAGTCACTGCAGAGAGAGTTAGCCGCGAAGAGCCCCGGTGTGCGCTGGGGAAAGCAATTTCCTAAGGTGCCCAGAAAATTCGGTAACGGAAGATTCGGTAATGGAGAATTCGATAATTTTGACAAGGTGGAAATTTCGGTAACTATGAATTAAAAGTCGATTGAAAATTGTTTTTAAGGCCGCTCTGGAGTGGTGATTTGGGGCTAAGCTCTGCTCCTCTATATTTTTAAATAACTGAAAATCGTGGGGTCCAGATAAAACCACTTTACAGCAAAACTAGAGCCGTACGTGCAGAATTGGGCAGGGGGCCTAGGCCTCCTTCCTTAATATTTTTTTAAAATAATTATTAACTATGGGGGTCTAGATAAAAGCCCATTACAACAATATCAGGTACATACTTTCTGGAGGGGGCTAGCACCCCATACGTTTAAATAAATATTAACTAAAAAAATCTTGGGTTCCAGTCCAGATAAAACCCCACTGCAACAATACCAGAGCCGTACTTTCTGGATGTGGAGTTTAGGGGGCTACACCCCCTTCCAATATTTTTAAATAAATATTTTTTAAATAAGTATTTATTTAATTAATATAGTCTATTGTTTTCAAGCAAATAAAATCGATTTATGTAAGTTAAAGTGAAGTTCTTGTATCTTCTTTTCAAATTATTATTTTAATAAAAAATGTAGTAAATAAATTAAGTTTTAGATAGTTATTTTTTTTTAAGAAACAAAAAAACTATATAACCACCGTTCTATTTCAAAAATATAGAGGAGGGGGCTTATCCTCACACCAGAAAGGCCCTAAAATCAATCGAAATATCCTACCTTGTCAAAACTACCGAATTCTCCATTACCAAATTTTCCGAATTTTCTGGGCACCATAGGAAAGTGCTTTCCCAAGCGCACGCTGGGGCCCTCTGCGCCTAACTCTCAAGAGCGCTGTGGGATATTCAAAAATGTGAATAATTCCAGCCAATCGTTACTGGTGCGCTAATACGCGGTCACAGTTGCAGATTAGAAATGGAAGGTCTCATTAGATAATGGGAGACTTCTATAGGTAGACATAAGTTGCCTGGTCCAGTGTTATACAAAAAGCTGAGTAGCCGGAGGCCAGACATATATATTTTTTTATTTGTCGCTGGCCGGTTTATGCGTTGAGAGATAAACACGTGTCTCCTGAAAATACCCACAACAAAATGGCGGACTCGGTGTGTGAGTCCACGTAAATAAATTTGAAGAAACGCAAAAACCAGTATATATGTACAAACAAATGATAATGTATTGACAAGTGTGACAAAGACAAAGATGTGTGTGTCAAATGAATGTGAAAATCTAATGCTCCAAAGTATGTGTAGTGAGTGAATGTGCGTACATATGTGTGTGTGTATGTAGTGTTCATACGTTCCCCCCCCAAAGAGAACGCGTTCTCTGCGAGAGGTTACATGTTGACGAATAAGCGTATAAGGTGAGAAGAGAGTGATAAAAAATTATCGCAGAGTATTTATAGTCCTGAGAGCGTCTCCTAGAAGCGGTTTCGAAAATTAGGAGGAGGTAATCCGACAATACTCCCATCTAGATGGGTAGAATTTTTTCTGCCTATATGTAAATTTCGTGTAGTTGTTTCTGTCTTCGTAAGCTGAAAAGAAAAGTTGTCGGAAGTGTGGTTGAGATGCGTGATTCAACGAAATGTACCTGTGCTGTCATCAGAATGCTGTATTATATTTTTTGTTGGATATAGCACATCGATAGTGTAAATTGTTTAACGTTTGCTATTAAAATTTGTCTTTTTCCAATGTTCCATGTTGAATTGGTTTTGTCGTTCCGTCGTATTGGTTCCAGCCCGTTGGAAGAGTTTTATTTGAGAAAGAGTGTGGATAAAGTTGGTGCACATATTTTAATAGAAGCAGCGTTGTGGCAAAGTTGAGTCGATGTAAAATTTCTACCAAGTGTCGAATGCATGTTTGAGAACTTTAAGAAAATTTTCTATTATTGTGGACTGCATATCGTACTTGCAAATTCTTAGTTTTGTTCAAGTGTAATCGTCGAAGAGTAAAAAAAGAAAGTGAGTCGCCTTTTGAGGTATGACACGCTTTATCAGATGAGCCCAGAAGAAACAGTATTGGTGAAAGTTGAAATAAAGTCATTTTTTCGTTTTGTCAAAAAATAATTTTTTTTTAAAGATGCCTGCCGGTTGAAGTCAAGTCGAGCGTAATGGTTCTGTGTTTGTTGTTTGCTAGATTTTTATCGTCTTTTAGATTTTATCGTCTGATATGGTTAAAATTGAACTTAAATTTCCTTCTTTCAATTGTTTTAGTCAGGATTTATATTTTGCTTTTGTAAATGAAATTTAATGGCGGAGTAGATAATGGCTGGTCCTGTTACTCCTACACAGTAACTACTTATTTAAGACGTTGCATACTGAGAAAAACAATATTCGGAAAATGAAACATTGAACCTGGTCTGAATAGTAACATCGACAAAAAAACAAACATCAGCTGATATATTTAGAGACACAATGCAAACATTATGGAAATGCATTTGTTGTCAACTGAATGGAGGAATGTACATCGATGTTGGAAAGTGTCAGACGGTGTGTCTGTAATACAGCTCACTGTTCAAGAAAAACATACGAATGTCAACAAATAGAATGGCTCCAGTATGCCCAGCTAACAAAGCCATGTAGTTTTACTTTGAAAAGACTGACTTCAAAAAGTTCAGAGGTCACCCAAGAACCACCATAATCACAACGTGGAACCGCGACATTCAGAAAACAAGGCAGAAAGATCCCAGTTTTCCTTTAAAATCAAGAAAGATCTGTAACGAATCCGCAAACTCGCAGAGGACAGAGAAGGCTGGTAAAACATTCTCGAATCAGTATATAATATCACTGATGATCAGAGAAGATGTTAATTCATGACCTCAAATCGAAACCGTTTTGATGATGATAATAATGATGAAATGAAATGTATTTCCTGATGCAAGTAATGTGTGCTTATATAAACCTGAAATTATTTTGACACCAAAAATTGTCCACAAGGAAGAAAAGGTTGAGAAACACTGATCTAAGAAAACATAATCACATGAAATTTTATACACTAAAAGCTCTTTGTGTCTTGGGGGAGAGAATAATAGAATGGCTGTTCAGTGATTAGAATTTATAATGGCGGCTTCGTCGTTAACCAGAAAAAAGGAGGAGTGAAAAAAAAAGCAACAAACGGAGACAACATTTGTCTGTATTTCTGAGATGGGGTATTATAACTACTTACACTATTTACATTGTTCGTACTGTTGTCCACATCTTTACTGTACCATTCACAACGTTTTGGCCGGTGTACGCTGCGGCCTTCTTCGGGCGATATTTGTTGGAAGTCCGAAATTCCACCAAATATCACCTGACGAAAGTCGGAGCGCACAAAAAACGAAACGTTGTGAATGCGACAGTAAAGATGTGGACAACAGTACGAACAATGTAAATAGTGTAAATTGAGATAAGATGTGGTTGAGATAATTAAAAGAGTTTCACTTCCTGTGACTTAAAAGGTTCGACCGTTTGCTCGTTCCGAGGGTATCGTGTATCAGTCATGGGAGACTGACAGTTCGTTCGGTGTATAATACAAGGTAGTAGTCGGGATAGACACATGGAAAAAATCAACACGCATATCTAGTCGAGTGAGATAGATACGTGGGGTAAAATCGGCACGTATATGTAATCGAGTGAGATAGACTAGTAGTAGAAATATTCCACAAGTTATCGCATTGTAGCAATCAAGTATTAGTCTTTGCTGAAGATGATTTCGTTACTGGGCGAAAGTATCGCTGTTGATAGAAGCATGTTAGTGTCGCTGTTGATGGCCTGGGAATCGAGCGTGTTGTTTCATGTGTTCGGTTAAGATTGCCTGCTGTGGGGATCTGTCGTTAATGCCAGCAATGTCAAATCTGCTTTTTTGGGGGGAAATCATTATATTTAATCAAAAACGGCTGCTGAGAAAACGGCGTAGGGCTTTTTTCTGATTGGTCAGAAAAGATGTTAGAAGGACCGATTTCAGTGTTTTTTTGTGTTTGTTTTCTGGTTGGCCAAAAGAGATTTCAGAAGGACCGATTTCAGTTCTCAGTTAAAACACTTACTAGATATTTAAATTGCTTAATTTTGGTATCTCCGATTCGTAATTGGGCTGTTTCTTTTGCTGAAAACCATATATTATGTCTTCTTACATTAAATATTTACTCCTTTCTTCTCGTTATCCTGTATTACCTTCTCTAGATTTTCCTATAGTTTCCTTTCTGTCTTTACCATCAACACTGTATCAAGTTCTATCTCTATACTAGTAAATAATATATGATTTAATTATGTGTGATTTAATTCAGGATCCCTTTATAACAGGGGCCGGCAACCCCCGGCACTCGGGTCACATCCGGCCCGCGAAGGATTTTTGACCGCCCCGCTAAATTAACCGTAGTAAGGAATTTGTATATATATATATATATATATATATATATATATATATATATATATATATATATATATATATATATATATAATCTTAGTTATCCTGTTATTCTTATAGTAAAATAATGAACCTTGTTTAAATAATATAACATTAACTTTGTTGTTTTTGTTTAAACCTCCAGACCAGCGTTTCTCAACCGGGATTCCTCAGAACCATAAGATTCTAAAAAAGGCCCCCAAGGTTTCCGCGAGAACAGGTGAGATAAGCGAATGCACTTTTGACTTTTTATTTAATTTCATATACATAATATAACTAAACACACACAATATATTCTTGGTTATTGTAATATTGTAAGATAGGCATCATCCTATCTAACCTATTATGTTATTAAAAATTATAACAATTTCTTTTGTGTCAATGAAAACTCCCTGATGAAATTATCGGAGTTAGCTCCTCCTCAGTTCCTTAATCCTTCAACAGTGGTCTCTCTCTCCCCTGGCTATAAATACTGGCTGACCCTTCTCTCTCTTTTTTCCGACTCAGGCCTTGGGCCGCTACCTCGCACGGAGACGAGGTAAAATCGTGTTTTTTCCACTTACACCAATATGTGACCTCTCACAAATACAGCATTTCCCAAATTCCGGGAACGCGCTAAGAACAATACACTTACAATACACACACATAGTTTCTCCATACAAACACTATGTAACTTTTCATGTCTTTGTGTAACTCGTTATTAATATATATTTGTTTACCCATATATATCGGTCTTGTTTGTTTTCTTTGGACTTAATGTCCGACATTCTCATGTAGCTGGACCGGCCAGCAGGAAAGTTTAACCTTCTGATATCTCTTCACATCTTCACTCCCACGGTCCTCACAAAGTATTATAAACGAACAGTATGAATTTTATTCAGAAATATCGAAAAATTTAACAAAGAAGTATTAATTTTTCCTTAAACCAGTTATTCAAAATATATACTATGATATTTACCACGTGAACTACGATAAAAATAAAATTAGAAAGATATGGCATATAATTTTGTTTTTCTGCCGGGGTTCCTTAAGACATGTAATTTATTTTAAGGGTCACGCAAGGGTAAAAAGGTTGAGAAACACTGATCTAGATTATACCTTTTAATTTAATTTCATATACATAATATTACTAAACACACACAATATATTCTTGGTTATTGTAATATTGTAATATAGACATCAACCTATCGAACCTATTATGTTATTAAAAAAATATACCAATCATTGGGAATATATTTACTGATGTCTGTACGGCGCCAGTGTGAAACCACCTTCGCTCATCAGTACCCACTCTGCGAACAGGATCTGTACTTAAAGTTACTTATTTCTTTGTTTTTTCTTGAAAACTTCCTGATGAAATATTATAAACGAACAGTATGAATCTTATTTAGCATTACCGAAAAACTTGACAGGTATTAATTTTTCCTTAAACCAGTTATTCAAAAATATATACTTTGATATTACGATGAAAATAAAATGAGAAAGATATGCTATATAATTTTGTTTTTGCTCAGGACATCCTTCAGGCATTTATTTTAAGGGTTACGCAAGGGTAAAAAGGTCGAGAAACGCTGCTCCAGACAAAGACAGCCTTCTGGACGCAGCAGTCTGAGATCGAAACAATTTATTGTAGTTAAGTACATTTGATATTATGTACGAGAGACTGCATATCCGTCTGGCCCGCGCTCTTCAAAAGGTTGCCGACCCCTGCCTTATAACGTGTACTACTGGTCCAACATTAATTTAATTCGGTCATGTTACTAACAGCATTTAACATAGAAATCAACGAATAACGTCGGAAAATACTCATTATTTTAATTTATAATTTCCTAGCCGTAGAAAATTTTCCAAGATATTGATAAAACCCATGTGCAGTATTAACGATTGATCTTTTTTCAAGGACTATTTAAAAAAAAAAAAAAAAAAAAAACTTGCCCAATTCTAATTTTTTTTGTTGTTATCAGTGGCGTAATAAATGTTCTCAGTGCTTGAGGGCGAATAGAATTTTGGAGCCCCTACTTGAGTTATCCGGATATATTTTATACTACATATTTTGCAATTTATTTATTACACTGTAAATAACGAAGAATGATTTATCACTTAACCAGGACAAAAGTCCCTCTATCCTAATTTTTAAAATATCATAAATGTAAAAATCTCATAGAAAAATCTCATAAAAAAACATCATAAAAATATCATAAAAAATTAAATCTAAAAAAAATGCTAATAAATCTCATAAAAATAAATCTCATAAAGAATAAATCTCATGAAGAATAAATCTCATAAAAAATAAATCTCATAAAACTAAATCTCATAAAAATAAATCTCATAAAGAATAAATCTCATAAAAATAAATGTCATAAAGAATAAACCTCATAAAAAAATAAATCTGATAAAAAATAGATATCATAAAGAATAAATCTTATAAAGAATAAATCTCATAAAAAATAAATCTCATAAAGAACAAATCTCATTAAAAATAAATCTCATAAAGAACAAATCTCATAAAGAATAAATCTCATAAAAAATAAATCTCATAAAAATTAATCTCATAAATAATAAATCTCATAAATAATAAATCTCTTAAAAAAATAAATAATAAAAATTAAATCTGATAAAAAATAAATCTCATAAAAATATATCTCAAAAAGAATTAATCTCATAAAAATAAATTTCCTAAAGAATAAATCTCATAAAACAATAAATCTGATAAAAAATAAATCTCATAAAAAAAAATCTCATAAAAAATAAATCTCATAAAAATAAATCTCATAAAATTAAATCTCATGAAAATAAATCTCATAAAGAATAAATCTCATGAAAATAAATCTCATAAAAAATAAATCTCATAAAAAACATAAATCTCATAAAGAATAAATCTCATAAAGAATAAATGTCATAAAGAATAAATCTCATAAAAATAAATCTCATAAAGAATAATTCTCATTAAAATAAATCTCATAAATAATATATCTCATTAAAATAAATCTCATAAAGTATAAATCTCATGAAAAATAAATCTCATAAAAAATAAATCTCATAAAGAATAAATCTCATAAAGAATAAATCTCATAAAGAATAAATCTCATTAAAATAAATCTCCTAAAAAAACATAAAAATATATCATAAAAATATCATAAATATAAAAATACCATAAATGTAAAAATAAAGACCCCCACATCATAACTGTAAAAATTGGAATTAAATGAATTAAACTTTTTACCCCGTTTTAACCCGTTAAAATTTCACGGTTTTATGAATGCTGGTCTTTATTTTAAGGAGTAAGGAGATACAAATGAAAAAATTTGAAATTGACAATATTTTCCATTTCACTCAAACAGCCACGAATCAATAGTTTCTTCGATTCTTTCTTTCATTTTGTCACTGAAACCAAGTAGTGTTATTTTTCTCATTCTACGTGATCAAAACTGAATAGTCCGTTATTTATGAGCTATTGGCAGGGCGTAACGGTAGTGCGAACTAACGAAAGAAGAATTAGTTGCTTGATTGGTTGATTTTGTTTAGCGGCACATCAACCTCTGTAGGTTATTTAATGACGAAATCTAAATATTTTGAACATAATTTTATGGCTTTAACTAAAAATATTTTGAACGCAACTGTATGCCTTCAACTACTGATAAACTTTATTGTTGGTCATTTTGCTTTAAAAAGGTATTGTTAATTTTATTATAAATAGTTATTGTTGGTAATACTCTTTTATATAAAAATGTATTGCTGATACTTTTACTATAAAAAGGCTTATACTTTCATAATGTCTTGTTTTTGTTTGGGTTAGGGGGTTACTATTTGTCCATATCTCGGACTCTAACAGGTTTTACCCCCCCCCCCTTAATTAGTGTGAACCTGGGAAAAGCATCAATTAAGAAGTGGTTCCAAGTTCAAAACCCCCAATATCCCGATCAGAGGCCTTGCTGCCGGATGTAGTTTATCGTCATAACCAGGACTAACGAAGAAAGGGACAAGCACAATTATAATAGCTTACTAAGTATAATTGCATAATTTAAAAGTCGTTTTGAAATTTATCTTATCCCGTAATGCAACAGCGAGAGTTAATCAATGCTATATCTCTTGCTCGACGTTTTGCATTCAAAAGAAGTTATGATTTTACAAGACAAGTGATGGCTGCATTAAGCAATAGATTAACTTTTCTCGCCATCTACAGCTGGGCGTGACTCCCATCACCTTCCTACACCATGGTTATAATTTTCAGTCAGTGTCATCCTTATACCCCACGATATCAAATATTGGTTTTTGGTTTGATTTGTTTTACGGCATATCAACACCTGAATGGGTTATTTAATGCCGAAAAGATTTTTATTGCTGGTAATATTTTTTCCAAAAATGTATTACTCGTTATATTTATTTTCTTCAAAAATGTATTGCTGGTAATAATTTTTCCTCTGAAAATTTATTGCTGGTATTAAAACCTATTTTTACACTTTCATAGCGTTTTGACCCCAGTTTGGGGGTTAACTATTTACCCATAGTTGGGACCCTAACAGGTGCTACCACCCCGGGTTAAAGTGGACCTGGGAACACCAGTAATTAAGAGCTGGTTCCACGCTCCTCAAAACCTCATGATCAGAGGCCTTGCTGTCGGATGCAGTTTATCGTCATACCCAAGACGCGGATTTTGTTTAGCGTCTTACCCAGGACGCGGATTTTGTTTATCGTAATACCCAGGACGCTATCAATGCTTGTATTCTTTTTTTTATTTATTTCTATTTTTCTTTCTTTTTTTCAGTTTTTTTTTTTGTCTTTTTCTTTAATTCTTCCTTTCATTCTTCATCACCTTCCTCTACGATTGGGACTGACGTGTTGAATTCAAAATCTAGCCAAGGCGGTTGCGTTCACTTTCACACAAATACTCTTGGGATAGACATGAATCCATCTCTTCTCCCCCACTCTATCTAGGTGGCATTAGTAAAGCAGACAAGGCTCTGGAGCTTTAATTGGCAACCAGTCGAGGAGAAGGAAAACTCTCAGTTCAAATCGATTGGGTATGAGGTTAGCAACTTCATTCCGTAAAAAACAATCGGGTTGGTGCATAATTATCAGGCGGTTTTGAAACAATATTTATCATGAAAAATGAAACAGAACAATTCAACAATAACATTTTGAAATGATTATTCCGGAGCGTATGATTATCGACACGCATTTTTATAACCTGAAAGTAAAATATTTTTATTTAGAAAAAGTAAACAAAACAGCAATTTTTATTAACAAATAACCATACAAAAACGCCTGATAATTATGCACCAACGCAATACTCCGTAAATCACAGCAGCAACACCTGGTGTGCTGAGGCTGTGACTCTATGTCCCACAAGGGGATCTACAGGACTAAATAACTACCTAAACCCTATGCTTCCCAAAAATGACGGCCTATATTAGTAATTTCACAAGTGTCTCATCAGGACTGTTTCGATTTGAAGGCACACTGGAAATCAATGTGATTTCTCATCTTTATGTCTGTTGGTTTTCATCTGATCGTGCCCATTTATGCTTATTCAACACCCACAAAGCCAGCCTGTGGCTTATACTGGAACTATGCTGAACGAACCCTAATTACAGTTCAACTATGTGCCCGACAAGGGCCACATGTGGTTTTGAATTCAGAATTGTCCTTCTCTCATGTTGGTTGCAATCACGCGAGTCGTGCTGTTAAACCCATCGTTTTGAAATTCATGAAATCCAGTAAGGTTATTTTCCGATCTAAGCTGAGAGAGGAGGCGGATGTGAGTAAAAACGGACTCACGTTTCCCAAGCATTTGTGCGAAAATGAATGTTACAATCCCGATCGAAATTCGAACTCGGCTGGTCGATTTTACATTCCGAGCTTCCAATCAAGACACCTCGTGCCGCACTTACCTAATATCAAATATTTTGTTTTTCTGGGCTTTCTTTTTTATGCTTAATACTTCCTGAATATGAAATCGAATTGAAAGTAAAATTAAGCAAATATAACATGTGATTCATGGTTTTGTCACAATGTTATAAACAAATGAAATTGATCTATAATATGTACATTAAATTAAATATATTTTACTTTAAAAGTTCATTTATTGTCATTCACTTATGTATATTTTTCTCTATCAACAAAAGAGTTCACTACAGAAAAACTAGTAATTTCCACAACTCTATTTAATGGGCATTACTTTTTTTTCTATTTTAGATGAAACATCAATCTAATACAAGGTTCGAGGGCCACTCAAGGTAGGGGGTTACTGTTTAAAAGTTCTGATGAAGGAGATGTATGATATGAATGAAAGAGGTGGTAGACCATGACAATAATGAGGATAGATAATGATTGACCCATGACTTGAAGAGCTCAAGATTGTAGGGTAGAGGGTTACTGTTAATATGGTCCCAATGGATGCTGTGTGTGATATGAATGAAATAGGAGATAGTAGAACATGAGAATAATGAGGATAGATAATGATTGACCCTTGACTTGAAGAGGTCAAGATTGTAATATTCTGGGAAGTATCCACGAGGGAGTCTCTTCCACAAAGGAGCTTCTCAAAAAAATCTGAGTGGGACTTTCTCTTTATATTTGGAATATGGAAAAAATGAGGGTGATTCGACTCCGTGGAAGTAGCTTAACGTGTCCTCACTGTAAAAGGTCTGAACTGGTGGAACTAAAGAATGGAGCTCGTCTGAATATTTGCCATGGAAATAGCGGTAGAGTATCAAGATGCTTGCGATGTCGTGTTGGTGATTTAAAGCGAACGTAGATACTTCGTTGATAAAGCATTATGATTAATTTCTTGCAACTTTTTTCTACTTTGAGCAGGTCGTTTTCCTTCTACGAACGTTATGTCTTATGGATCGGAAATAAAGACGTAGCTTCTGGTTTTGAATTCATAATTACAATATTTCATCTCGGCAGTTCGGTCATCAGATTATTACGTCTGCCATTATTTTGTGTAAATAAAGCAATATGGTGTATAAAAAAATCGGTTAAGTATATCTGTAGTAGTATAATGAAATAAAAAATCTACTGTTTGTTTTCTGTGTCCTGTTCTTTAAGGCGCTGTCTATGTCAGACAATGGCAGTTTTGAACTGAGAGCAAAAATATACGGTTCTTTTTCTTTCAATAGCAGATAAATGAAGACTTTTTTTTTATAGACTTTTAAAGAAATCAGTCGTTTCTCTCCTTGAGCAAGCACTACTTAAATAGACAGGTCTACTCGTGAAATATAGGAAAACATTTTCGGGAAATAATTTTTATAGATTGCCATTCATTAGAGCTTCTTCTAGCTACGACATTTGTCAGAATAAAAAAAAATCATTGACTTTTTTTATCGATTTAAGAGAAGATCCTGTTCCTAATACAACTACAGTCACAAATCGATCCCTGACTTATCCGGACTTAGTTTGTTATCTATAAATGTCAAGTTTCAAACTCATCTGACGTCATTGATACCTGTATATATTTTGAGATTTCCTAAATTTCTTTAAAATTTTTTTTTGGTGGGAGGGGGCTAAAAGCACGTGCATTAATATGGGGAGGATAATAATTATTTATCTTCAACAATAAACGGATATATGCTTTTATTAAGTTACGTAAATTTTTGTTGTTTTTTTTTTGTATTAAAAAATATATAACAGTTTGCTCTTTATTTAGAAGAATTTTTTTTCTTTTATCAAATGAAAAACATGTCTGTTTTGTACACAAAACGACTAGCTCCAAATAACTCTGTAAAAAGCCAGGGTTCGATTTCACACCGTATAGATATCATGAACCCGACACTGTTTCTGATTTGATAAAAATCAATATTTTTCAATTCTGACAAATGTCATCCATTAAGAAAGGTCTAAGAAAGGCTTATCTACAAAGATTATTCCCTGAAACATTTCCCCGATTTTTTTACGAATGGACCAGTCTACTTAAGTAATTCCCTTGAAAAATCTTTCACTTACGTTTTATACAACGTAGATTTGTAGGATGCATTCGTTGTTCTTTGATATTACAATTAGTGTTCTTTTGGTCCACACACTCATACGCGGCAAAACAGAAACAAGGCCAAGGGATCAGATGGATCTCTATGAAAATGCCTAAGAACTGTTGAGTGATATTATTTGATAGTAAAGTAGACGCAATGGAATTTCTACAAACCAGAAAGTAAAAATGAGTATACAAACAATTACGTACAATTACCAACACATTTTATTGCCTTAGCAGACTAAAGAGTTATTTAACTGTAGAATTATCAGATACTAGAAATATCAGTGAAAACATCACAGTTCTCCCATTACAATTTTCTGGTGAATCTTAATTCGATTCATCAGAAAATTCTAATGGAGAACTGTGATGTTTTCACTGATATTTCTAGTATCTGATAATTCTACAGTTAAATAACTCTTTAGTTTGCTATGGCAATAAAATGTGTTGGTAATTGTACGTTAAGATAAAGATTGAATAAGCTCCTTGAGAGTTCCATGGCTATAAACTACACACGGAAATTCGCCTGGTTAAATACTTGAGCTTAACAACTTTAACAATATATTACAATAACACTCGTAAATATGAAGCAGGTGATACCTCGACGTGGTGTAATAGTTAGCAAGTTTGTCTCGCTAGAACAATTACGACTGAGTAGTGAGTTCGATCCTCACTAGGTGCCCCATGCCTTAGGTCTTGTGCCACATCACCATAAATATGAAGCATGTCAACATTTAGAGTAAGAGGGTGCAAATGAAAAGATTTAAAACTGCAAAGAGGAATGGTCCATTGCTTATCTGAGGCAATAGCAGGGCGTAACTAAGGAATGAAACAACCTTCAGAATTATATGATACCTGTGTGTAGTCAAGAGAGCTTAGTGCGTTCTATACTAGTACTATTTTGTGTTTCGTTCAATGAAACGTGCAGTTTATTGAGAACCAAAAGGGCTACTAGAGGGAAACGAGGCACGTCTTGTCTCAACGGCATCCCGTAGAAAGAGAAAAGGAGGATGAGACTTTTGTATTCTTTTTCACAACGCTATCTAGAATTTCTATCAGAATTTCTTTTTTCCAAACAAGGGGACACTCCTTGAATAACCCTTTCTGGAAAAGGTCACAAAATAAACATTTTATTTTTTAGTCACTGTTTGTTATTACATTACTGCATTCTAATGCCTTGGAAACATTTTGAATAAATTCGCTTATTATATTTTTATATATAATTCTAGTGCTTCTATTTTGTTATATATAAGTAAATCATGTACATCAGGTGTATATGTTTAGAATCCATACATAAATCATACGGGTTTGGCATTGATCACAAAAAAAATTAATGACCAGTTTGAAACGGGGCCAACATTTCCCACCTGGCCTGGGATTAAAGGATTTTTATTTGGTGAAAAAAAAACTTCGAAAAAAGTAGTTCAAATAAATGTTTCAGGAAACATTTCATTTATAAGGGCACACAACAAAGACAACACTAGTCAAATTTTAAAAACTGACGATAAATTTATTTCTAACACACAAAAATGAAAGAATTACACAAATTAAGTGTTTTATGCGCCAAATGATGGCCAATAACATGTACAGTGTAACCCGGATATAAGAGACCCGGATATAAGAGACTCATATATAAGAGAAAATCGGATATAAGAGAGATTTTCTCTGGTCCCAAATTAGAGCCTGTGTTAATAAAACAAAATATACCAAACCCGGATATAAGAGAAACCCGGATATAAGATACCCATTCTCCGGTCCTGGCAACTCTCTTATATCCGGGTTACACTGTATATAAAAAAAGTCAATGCAAATGAAATATGGCCTCTTTTACAATAAATATTACAATGCTGCATAAGGTCCTCAGAAAAGGTAAATAACATAAAAATAAATGAAGAAAGGAGAAAATATTTCTTTGAATAGTTTTCAAAGAATAGGTACAATTTTCGAAGCATTGCCCATGGTAACAGCGAAGAACAGAACAATCACACCAGCCTAAGAATTTTCTTTGATGTGGGAGCGACTTTGATGTTCCTTTCAATTCTCGTCTGGTAGTCGTCAAATTACTTTTGTGTTGTTTTTTTTCTTCCTGGGCCGGGGCGACCTGGGTTCATGCCACAGTTGTTAGTCGACTCCTCGAATTCATTTCCTGTCCCTCTATGTACTTATCCAGATAGGCTCCAGATTCACTTCTCGGAATTTGGAGAGAAACCTTTTGATTAGTTCTGAATGAAAAACAAACGCAGCTATTTTCCCACAAATGGAAATGTACCAAAAATATTTTTCAAATTCAAAAGTTTAAGCAAGAGCCCAACGCAACATCTGTTTTCTCTCAGAAAAGCAGACGACACCCGCTCAAGCAGCTTAAATGTCTTATAGGCCTGCACAAAAAAAAAAAAAAAAAAAAAACGTTTCAAACCATCACCGTAATATTCACTTTGAAGAGTTTCAATTTTGTCGACTTTTTCTTTGCCATTGGTCATGTGGGACACGAACTACAAATATATCTAGATGATCAGTTGAAGATTCTTTTGAGCTGACGTAAATGTTTCCGGTGTCTTCCTTTGGGATCGTCGCATAAAACATACGCACACGCACGGGTATGGTCGGAGAAAATCGGATGGAATGAAAATATGAGACAATTCAGAAAAATTTAGCTCGACACGTTCCAACGGTAATCCGACGTCATTTGAAGAACTATTTGAACAGATCAAACATTAACCGTAATGAGACCGTTTAAACACTTAACTGAATTGTTGTAGAAATTAAATTTTAACTAATAGCCCGGATGTACGTCAAGTATAAGAGATGAGGAAATTGAACATAGAATAGACTGCGCTAGGGGTAGTTTCTCCCAACACCCCACATTGCTACAAAACCAAAACATTAACTTGAAAACTCGTCATGTTCTGAAATATCCTCGTCAAATCAAGAATTTTCATGTGGATGTCAGGCATGGCGCCAAACCAGTCCAGAAATATCTAAACTCTCAGCTGTATACAACCGCTTTCTAAGATCAATGATTAAAAAAGGCTTTGAGCAAATGAAATCTGTACATCTTAGCGAGGGCCAGCCTTCTTCGAACCTTGTGGACTGGCGCTACAGAATCACAAAGAACTGTGCCAGATAAGACAAAGCACATTACTTGATGACTTTAATGATTAGCGCAGTGGTGTTGCTACTATCGCATGCTGAAAGAAAAGCGGAAAAAAGAGGACGAAACAGGAAGTTCCCAATTTTTAAAGTGGTTTAACAGCGCCACTTAACGGCGTCTTAGCAAAACTGACAATGCCAAGTTGGGGGAACCTGACAGAGGTTTAATGGGGGAAAACAGAAGAAAAATCACAAAAGACGAGAATAGACAAAAGACTGTTGAATGCAATACTTTTTTATATAATTTAATGTATTTATAATAGTGTCGATCGACGAATTTTGAATTCTAAATTGTTTGAAGACGAAGATCCCTGAAGATATGAAAAAGAATCCAAATGCAAAGTTCTTATCCAATTGCACAAATGAAGAAATGGGTAAGTTTTAGTGATCATTACAATTGCTAGAGGCGAGTTGAAATTAACATGAATTATGTATGTATATCAATCCACGAGTATGTATGTCACTCATAAGTGTGAGTAAATTCGCCCCGTGATGTTTTCCGACGACAGCCGGCACCGGAGAAATGATAAACACCTTTCCGCCTAAATCTAGTTCTTTAAATGGGTACCTTTTGGGGCAAAAAGTGTCATTTGAAAATTGCCTTCTGATTGGATCGCAAGTTTGTGACGTCGTATCCATGTTAGAAGCAGATCTTGTTTCTGAATTGGTTCATGGAAAATATGACACCATGATTTACATTATTTACATTCAGACTAATGTCCTCATCTATTGTTGTTATCACAAATCTTCGATCGTTGTGTGCTCAGGCCTTCTTCAAGAATTTCGAACTGAACTCTTTACACTCCGGGTGTGAAATGTTCTCGTTCCACTGTCCATGTCTTGGGATATGCCGTCATTTTTTTTTCGCTACTTTATTTTTTATATTACTGCTCAATTATTGCCTGTTTGTTTCCACTGAGACTATATACTACTCAACCCAGGGATTGAACTCAGAATTAATATGCTACCAAATCCACAAACCAACACTTTAAACCGAATGTCATGTGAAACAATCCTGAACCTATAAATTTGAGTCTAAAACCTAATTTTATTCTTACCTTCCTGTTTTTCTCTAGCTGTCTTTATTTTCTTCTTCATTATAAATAATTGGGTAGATATTTGCTTCGACGGCCAGGTATAGCCAATTAGAGCTGCCCAACATTCATAAAATATAACGACAATGTTTAAAGCTATGTTACATGCCTGATCTCCGACACTGAGAAAGAAACTGTCTGTTCACATAAATCATGATCAAATTGTTCCTCTCAGGAGTCCAAGAAAACTCTTGCTCTCTGCAAAATCAGGGCTCTGTTGATTGGCCATAAAGGGTCCAATGGTTGAATATTTATTAATACAATAACTGAAGAAGAGGAAGGGGTGTTATCCCAACAGTATTTAAAGGGCACCCCACCTTTGAATAACAGTTGGTGAGTTGGCTTCGCAGTGTGATTCTTACTGGTTGCACCCTAATTTTGGCCATGTGTGCGTAGTGGTTAGTGGTTAACGGCGCGGAATGTGAAGTCGACTTGCCAAGTTCAGTATGCCCCGTGGGGGTTAAGCTTTTCAAACTGTTTTCCGCACTATGTGTCCAAATAATTTCTGCTGTATTTTCCTAATTCTGAGTATAAGTGTTCTTTCTGTTGCCATTTTCTCAGCCAATACGCTATTGTCTCGACTGTCGATTATTTGTCCCACGGCTATTGTCTGCAATGGACTTTACTCTAAGGAAGCGTACGAAAATTGTAACGCTGCCAGAACACAAAGGCAAGCCTTACCAATGAGCAAATCAAAGTACTATAGACTGGCCCAGAAAAATACTCCTATTTTAGATCAAATCGAAAATCTGTGGTCAATCTTCAAGGAACGACTTCGTGGAATGGATATACGACATACATGTGTACTGGATCATGTTTAATTAGAAAAATACGAAAAAAATTAAATAATAACGGAATTATTAGTTTTGTTTCAATTAATTTGCACCAGGGTGTATATCAGCTCATAAAAATGCCATGAAAACAGATTATATAAAAACCAAGAAGTATACGCAAATTAAGACTTTTTCTTCGTCTTACACATGCCGCGTCCCTTCAGGTCATAGGCGATCATAGCTCTCCACATTGTGCTCTTTCGTGTGGCTTCTAGCAGTCTTTTTCCCTTTGCTTGGTTGCCTACCAGTCCAGGAGAAGAAAATTTCGGTTGAATGTGCAGGTAGCAATTCCACCCCGTAAAAACTACTTGCTGTTGAAACTAAAGTAGCATCACCACCAAGCTTGGCCCGCTTGTGACCCTTTGCTCCACGTGGAATCTACTGGTTTAGGCAAAACAGGGATAAGCTTTGTAATAATAACAAAGAACAATCTGTTTATTAAAAAAAAAGAAGCGTGTTTAACAAGAAGGGCTTAACAAAGGACTATAAACAATGTCTCATTTGCATTTCTAATGCTGTTCAAATTGTGGCCACCAATAACGAATCCTAATATAAATACAAACGTAATTATCTGCCCTTACATATATATTGTCACTTTGACAAGTATGACCGACAAACTAAATTAATATTTTTTATACTAAAGTTTACTCAATTCAAAGCTACAAAGGTCTTCACGGTAAAGGGTTACTTTTAAAACTGTTATTATGAACGTGATGTGGTATGAGTGACAAAGGAGGAGGAAATAGATGAAGATAATAAGGATAAGAAAGATAGATAACGATTGACTTGACTTGAAGTGGTTAAGATAGTATTCAGGGAAGTATACACGTGGGAATCTGTTCCACAAAGTAGCAGCTCTTAGGAAACGAATCTCTGAGTGTAACTTTCTCCTTTTATTTGGAATATGGAGGAAATGAAGGTGATTCGACTCTGTGGAAATAACATGCTGTGCCCTAGAATTAAAGCTCTGACCTGGTGAAACTAAAGAATTAAAATAGAGAGAGAGTAACGATATCCATTCCATTATATCTCATAGTGAGAGATAGCGGCTTCACATGACTATCTCTGGTGAAATATCAAGGCATTCAATGAAGACAATCATTTTTTTTCCTTTATCTGCGTCTTTTTTTCTCTTTTTTTTATTTACTGTTTCCTGTGTGTGATAACGTACTTGGTAACATCAGAAACTAATTTTATGTATTCTAATTATCTACCAGTCTAGGTAACTTCTGTTACTTATAGTAGATCAGTTGTGTTGCTGTGTTTAAATCTCGCACTTTGAGTAGCCTATTCTGAACCTCTCCACTAGGATGAAATCAGTGATGACGATCTGGAAGATGGTTCTCTGTCCATTTTGGGGTTTGATGATGGTATTCTAGTCTTCCATAAAGGCCAATCGCAGTGGAGCTGTCAAAAATTAACTCAGCCACCTGAAGAAAGGGCGACTCTCACTTCCGTTGTAGGATTCACGTATTGCAACAAGGTAGAAAGAATCGCCGCTACGATTTGTACCTGCCACAATCGGAGAACCAAGTTAGAGTAAATGAGGTGTAGAATCAGGAGAAGTTGAATTTCTCGCGGGTCGAAGGAAGGATTCAGCTCGTTAGTTTGTAATGGGAGTAGACAGAGCTAGCAGTGAAGATGTGTTACTAAGTGTCACTTATTTGCCCCTGCACAGACTGTGCCAGGTGAAATCCGTGAATATATATATATATATATATATATATATATATATATATATAGTAATGAAAATTATGGTAATCCGTACGAAATTCCCATGAGGATATATAGATCCAGGGAGAGCTCTATGTCAAAAGACAGAGCAAAATTATTATTAATTAAAGAATATCAAACACTTAAAATCCCATAGGTAATAATTTTTATTTCATGAGAGTTCTAAAAAAGCGGCTCTCAATCTTCAAGTCCTACAAACAAATCACAAATGAAATGGAAAAAAATATTCCGGGTTAAAATCAGGAGATATTGCTATTTTATTTAGAGAGTGGGAAAAGACAGAGTGTGTTGACCTATTTTGATATACTAACCTCAATATGTCATTTGAGAATGGTGGAAGGGCTTGAGGTTGGTGGAAGAGCTTAAAGTGAAGTTAGTTCAGTGTGAATTGGAAACAGTCCCGTCTGGTTCTGTCCACGGCCAAAATTCTAATGCTGATATATTTAATTAAACAAATTATTTGTAAATAATATTAAAAGGGAACATTTTTAAACATTTCGAAATTAGCAAAAAAAATTTTCATAAGGTTTTATATAATTAACCAAGAATGTTATTAACATTTTTTCATACATATACGAGGGTCATTCAATAAATAAGGTGGATTTTTCGGTATAAGGACTTCTAATACAGATAGAAGCTTACTTTTTTTTAACGTAGTCTCCCAGCACTGTCACACACTTTTCCCATCTGTGCAGAAGCTTCCGTATTCCCTCAGCGTAAAAATCTTTGGACTGATATCTCATCCAGTCGCTCACAACACTTTTGACTTTTGACTTCATCGTCACTTTTAAACTTCGTGCCTCTCGTGAACGCTTTCAAGAGACCAAACAGGTGAAAGTCTGAAGGGGAAAGGTCTGGGCTGTAAGGGGGATGAGGGAGCAGTTCCCAGCCCAGCTCGTTGATGGTCTGCACTGTTTGGGCTGGTGTGTGAGGTCTTGTATTGTCATGATGCAAGATGACTCCTTCTGACTGATGACCCCTGCGTTTGTCCCAACAGATAAGCTCAAAGTCCTTGCAATGTCATCCACTGTCACCCTTCTGTCAGACTGAATGAGGTCATTGACTGATTCGATCACCTCAGGAGACCTCACTTCTGTAGGCCTCCCAGGCCTGTCTTCATCCTCAACAATGCTCCGTCCTTCTTTAAACAATTTAGCCCACTTGTAGACATTTTTTTTGGTTGAAAGACGTGGCACCATACACAGTTGACATTCTCCTATGAATTTCAACTGGTTTGCACCCTTCAGCAACCAAAAACTTGATAACTGACCGCTGTTCAATCCTGGAGCATGCTTCTTGGTCGGCCATATTTGTTAATCAACAAAAGTCTCAATTTTTTTTTAATCTGCAAAAGAAATTAATTTAATTTAAATTTTGAAGATAATGGTTTAGTGATATATGTCTTACTAATTAACCCATAGACGGGGAGATAAGAGGTGGATTCATAGCTTTCCCAAAAGTATTTGCGCGTAAGAGAATATAAAACCCAATTAGAATTGGAACTCTGCTCTCTGATTAGCAATTCGGAATCATTATCCATTACACCGCCCACAAATCCAAACACAACAACTGTTATTCCCAAGTGGTTACCTACCTCGGTACTAACCAGGTTCGGCGTTGCTTAACTTCGGTGATCGTACGGGAACCGCTGTTTCAGCGTGATGTGGCCGTAAGAGACTCAAATCGAGGTCAACCCCTAACAAACTCAGTTGTAACAAAGCAAATATATATCCTTATTCTTCCATTTCCTGCGCCAAAATACTGCGTACCAACTTTCTAAAAACTGAACTGCACCTTCAAGAGATTAAAGCTGAACCCATATCTTTTTTCCTGAAACTGGTCTCAATCGGTGTGTTTCATTGTAGTCGCATCAACGTAAACATAAACATAGTCCGATTAAAGTCCTATGGTCACGTGGTCTACTTAATTCAATAATAGGATCGCCAGTATTTGCTCACTGGCGATCTATGTTCAAACTCAAGTGTCGACAGCGACACTTCATTCCTATATAACATATCTCTTGCACCAACATTGAACTGCACCTTCAAGAGCTTAAACCTGACCCCATATCTTTTTGTTTTCCTGACAACCATGTACCTGGCTTCTTTTTTCTATAGTCTGGTGTGACATGGAATGCAAAGTCTTTTTCTGGGGTGAGTCTCGTACTAGTGAAATAAGAAATAAATGTATTAAAATAGTGCGTGTGTATAGGAATCTAAATTGACGCTCCACTCGTCGAATAAAATTCCCTTCTCGGAAGAATCTGGTAATCAAGGAAGAATTGGAGTTGTCAATGGTCTGCTACACTGAAGTCTTTTATTGTGCACAGCCTAACGACATGGTTTTCTTCAAAATTAAAACAATCTTCTTCGTTACTTTGGTATTACGTGATTTTCGTTGCCACTTCGTCTGGCGATAAAAGCATGCAGAATTATCACGTAAGAAACACTGCTAAATGGAAAAGCATGCAACACTGCGTAAATTTAATTATCCCCGTGATCTTGGGATCAATTAACAGCGAAAATAAGATAAAAGAATTCACATGAAACAAAGCAGTAAAAGAAAAAGGTCAGAATGTATGATTCAGTATCAACTAGCACGGCATTGGTCAGAAACAGATCAGAGCTGCTTTCTCTTGTTCAAAGTGAATCTGGGAAATCACGTTCAGAATCACGCATAGAAAAAAACGAGTGCTGGTCAGAGGATTTGGAAAGAGAGAATCAAGTAAAAGAAGGGGAAAATTATAAGTGAGTTCAAGGCTGGATAAAGCTAATGCTGGACATGTTGTATATCTTAAAAGAAGGTCCCTAAATAAAAATAAAAGATACACATGAATATTAAATCATAAATTATTTACTAACTAGGATGAATGGCAGACTTATAAATTGGTAAGAGCTTATAAAACGGGTAAATATTTAACTTTTAAGCATAAAAAACAGAAACATGAAGCAAATGGTCTAAAGTTATTTGAGTACATTTAATAGCATTGATATGTTACTTGAAATAACGTACAATTAAAGATCCAGTTTGAAATAACGTACCATTAAAGATCCAGTTTGAAATAACGTACAATTAAAGATCCAGTTTGAAATAACGTACAATTAAAGATCCAGTTTGAAATAACGTACCATTAAAGATCCAGCTTGAAATAACGTACAATTAAAGATCCAGTTTGAAATAACGTACCATTAAAGATCCAGTTTGAAATAACGTACAAATAAAGATCCAGTTTGAAATAACGTACAATTAAAGATCCAGTTTGAAATAACGTACCATTAAAGATCCAGTTTGAAATAACGTACCATTAAAGATCCAGCTCTCCCGACATGTAAATATTAACATTGGCGCATCATAAGATGAGGATTTCAACAACTTTAAAGTATTTAATGCGGGGTTCCCAAAAATGCGCGGCGCGTAGTATTTTGTAATTTTGCTTCTAAATTATTGGGTGACGTAACGACTAATAATTTGAAGTAAAAAGAAATATGCTATAGGTTATTTTTTAAAGATTTATTAATGGAATAGAGACAAAGTTAACCCATATGAAATGTTATATTAGTAACTAGCAGGCTTTCGCCCACTCGCTATCGCATCGCAAAATAAAATATTCACTACTTGAAATCTTTGAAACAAATATTTTAAATGAACATTTCATTCATAAATTGGCTTGTTATAATTAAGGAATTTTTTACAAATAAATGCCAACTTGTTGAAGGCCAAGTAAAATGCAAATTTCAATTATTTTTCTGTACTAAGACGATATTCCTAAACAACTATATTTTATATGAAAATCAAAACCCTCGAGTAAGAGAACAGTAATGAAAGACAGTTAATTAATGAAATAAACTTCTTTTAAAATCAATATGCAAATTACTTAAACCTGAAAAGGGATATTGCCTAGAAGTAGATAATACAGATATAGATAGTGTATAATATACTGAGCATTTAGTGTGTAAGCAGAGCTCGCGATCGGGTCACCACTTTAAAAAGACATTGTGTCACATCTCATTCTTGTGGGGGGAATGAGTAAACACCGTGTAAGTAGTGCTGGGGGCTTTTTGATCTCAGAATTCGTGGGAGAATTGAGCTCCGATTTCGCGTTTATTCATATAGATTCCATAATATAGTTTTACTTACATTATTTACATTATTCGGACTATTGTCCTCAACTTTGTCGCCATATTTATTACAACGTTTCGGCCGTTGTACTCTACGGCCTTCTTCAGGTGGTTAGAATGTCGAACTGAACCCTTTATTTCGCTCACTGGGGTAGACTGTTCTAGTTCCACGTGTCATGTTTAATGGATGTCAGTTATCTCCTGTTAATTTTTCCTCTGAAAGTTCTCCACTGCCTTAACCGGGTATTGAACTCAAACTCTTTGGGTCCTGTCACTGGATCTAACCAACGCTGTGCCATGTGTCCTTGAGGACAATAGTCCGAATAATGTAAATAATGTACATAATACCTCATCTCAGAAATATAGACAGTGTTACTTAATTAGCTATTATGTTTCTATAACTCTTCAAATGTTGAATGTATAGCTAATTCTATTTTCCCATCTTTATAATATATTAATTTTCTTATAAATTGTCCCCTGTTCTGTCACATATGAAATAAAAATAATTGTTTGTACGAAAAATAAGGATCTACATACATCAAATCGTCTTTAAATTAAGTGGCAGCAGAATTATCGTTGAACTTTTAAAAAAGTAAACATTGATTCAATAGTTAAATCGAACAATCAATTTTGAGTTCTTCTGTAGTTTATTGATGCCTATTATATCTACTCCTCCCTAGCTATTGTGATGGTACCAAGTGTCCTCCACAGGGGCTAGCTTAAATGCCGCCCAATAGGGCGGCTTTTAAGTAGCTTAAAATTTTAAGTTCGGTTTTGGATACAAAATAAAATAAGGGTTACTCCCTCTTGAGCCATGAAAGGAATGATAATGGCTAGTATAATGTATTAATATATATTTTTAACCTCGCATTATCTGGCAAACCCGAATGTGAGCTGAACGAAAATCGTTCTCTGCGCCTAACTTTTCTAGGGCTTTTAAATCATTGAAATCGGACCAGTGGGAGCGGAGGAGTTGCTTGGACACACACAAACATAAACACATAAACTGTACTTAATATATAAGATAACTGATAAGAATACGAAACTAAATATTTCGTACATACTTTTTCCCTTCTGGGCTTCATCAGCCATGAATGGTATGTGGTTTCGAGAATATTTTTCAAACGTTTGATCTTCTCGCGAGAATGTGAAGAACTCTTCCTGTAGTTACTCTCATGGATCGGGTTTTTATATGACTTCTCATCCGATTGTCTTGTGTGTGTGTATTCAAAGTTCATCTGGGTTCACTTCCTTTTTTTTGCCCGTGCACTCACGGTGATCTTTCGAGGCACGTTTCAGCACTTGATGGCTATAGGTTACTTTCTAGCTCAACCTTCTGAGGCACCTAGATCTTTTGATGTTCTGAGGAAATACTTTAAAAAAAACAATTTTGGTACCACTTATTGTCAACCCAATACATAATGGTGGAACGACAAATAAATTCGGTTTAAATCAAAAGTGGACATTAAATTCGATTCAAACCTTTTTGTATTTTCTGGAGTGAATCACGTACTACGCATAGAGAGTTACTCTTGTGGCTTTTGCTTATTAATTTCAGCTTAGTTTGCAGCGCAAATAAGGCGGCACCCAGTGAAGATCGAACTGACTGCTCAGTAGAAATTAACATTCAGACTAGCTCTCTATTTTCGTTAGAAACAAAGAAAAGAGTGTTGAACTTTCACCAGCATGACTAATACTAACTTCTAGGAGAGTGATACATTTAGCCTTCTCGAGCTAAGCTTTTCGGTTGAAAGATTATATTGAATCACTTGTTTAGTCTGTTGCTAGGAAAGTTGGTTTACCGTGCTGTGCTAGACAGTTTTTCTCCCCAGAATCTATCTTACCAATATATAAGTCTACCATTCATCCTTGTTTTGAATATTGTTGCCACATCAGGTCTGATGATTCTGCTATATATTTAGATATTCTTGATAAAACCCAAAGAAGAACCTGCAATGTTAGTGGTCCTGACCTATCATCTCGGTTTCAGTTACATTCCCACCGCCGTAAAGTAAATTCCTTGTGCCTTTTCTATAAATACTTTCATGATAAGTGTTCTGATGAACTTTGCTCTATGGCACCTAGACTTTATTAATTTAAATTTATTACTAGATTGGCGGCAGAGTCTCACCTTTTTACAGTTGAAATGGCTAGATGAAACCGTAAGTTCTATGCTAATAGTTTTTTCTATCACACTTCTCGGTTGTGGAATTCTCTTCCGGCTTTTTGCTTCCTAGTCAAATTCTATCTTCAACATTTCTAAGACATATATGTTCCAGAAATTTTAACTATCACTTTCCTCGTTGCTCACATGTTCCGCCTATGGTATTCTCAGAATCCTTCTATAAAACCACATCTTTGTTGCTTCATCTGTTAGAAAAAAATGTACTGTATGCCCTGCAATATAGAAGGAGTGTTATCACATAGAAGTTCAGCAATCTTTTGTTTCTAATGAAATTTTCCCGTTTCTTAATATTTTGTTTGGAAAGTTTTTTTATACAATTCCAATGCCCCTTGTGATTTCGAAATCACATTTTCCTTAGAAGATCACTCGTTTCATCCATAGTATTCTTACCATTCTTCTGTGGAATCACATCTCTAACACAGATGGTATTTCAAGTGTAAGGCTATTTTTTAAAATGGAGTGGAGAAGAAATTCTGCAAAACTAGGATTGCAAGGGGAACATGGGATCTTAGACAGTTCTAAAATTGTAGTCAACCACCTTCTCTTCGATTCCATTATTAGAAAGAATACGAGCTTTTGAGTATTTTATGTGTTCCTAAAGGAATGCAATCCTGACGAGTTATTTGAACATGGCGTCTCCAGAATAGGAAAGAGAAGAGATTTGTTGCTACTGATTGGCTGCAGTGATCATTTTCTAAGAGAACGCATTTCTTATGTCACAAATTCATTTATCTAATAGATTTCCCGCCAAATTGCGAAATGCCAGAAAAGTCCCCACCTTCATAAATTAGATGCAAATTAAACAAGACCAAGAATAAAGCTAAGAAAAAAGTAGCAAAAATAAAAAGCAGGAAGACGCTAATAGTGAAAGAAAAATGTTATGTTATTAGATATCGAGTTTTCTTTGCAGTCTAATATGAGAAGTGGTTCTAATCGAGGTCTTGCACACTTATCACACAATTTTTTATATAAGATATTGCAAGTATTGGGCTAACTTTATTTCTTCTTCCCCAATTAGTTTGCACCGCGCTTGGCCGGTCACTTGGCCCTTAACGGTCAATCAATAAAGCCCAGTCCATACAACGGACAGTTTCGAGGCAAACGCCGCAAAAATATGCTTTCCTGACGAGTGGATAAACCACGGTAGCTTGTAATAAAAGGTGCCGGACTTGTGATCAAAGACAGCTTTTGTAATATCCACTACCGTTCCTTTTCAGTATCGAAAAAAAAAAGGGATATAATACATTTTTAGTCTTTGTTAGCATGTCCTCTTTCTAGAAAATAAAAAATTCATTTAATTTCTCCAGAAAATTCCCTAGCCGTATTTATTTTGTTTTAATGTTTGGGTAAATATCCGTAGCGAGGGCATAGTGGAAGAGAAGGTAGCAAGAAATTGAGATGATCAAGATAAGGTTGATCGATAATGATAAATGTCATTCGACTCCATGGAAGTATCATGACGTGCTGAAAAGGTCCGAACTGGTGAATGAAGCACATTAACATTGACCATTGATATATATATATATATATATATATATATATATATATATATATATATATATATATATATCCCTTCTATAAATGAGGGAAAGTCAACGGGGTGGTCTACACTACTTTTTTTTTTTTGTTTTTTAATCTTTTTAAAGACTGGTTTAATGGTCGCCCGATTCTCATATCTACCTCAGCATTCAGTCTCTTACGTCGATTTTATTGACATCGAAGCCCTTATGAATATCTTGAGTTTTTCATGCGCAACACAATTCTGTTGAAAGTCTCTCTTACCATTGTACACTGCTTTCCACCGGGATAAACGATCTAGAGCTAAGTTTTTCCCAGTTTGTATGATTTGGGCCTTCTTCGGTATGTTCTTGATGGAAACATACACCTCCAAACGCACAACCCCTACTTATTCCGAGTACTTTCGATATAGCACAATGTCATCATCGGGGCGTTGTTTATTTCAAGACAAATATTGTAATGTTCATCATTTTCAAAGACAAAATTTCTGTGTTCATCTGAAAATTAATTCTTTTGCTTTTTCACAAAACATGCCTGTCTCTCTCTCTCTCTCTCTCTCTCTCTCTCTCTCTCTCTCTCTCTCTCTCTCTCTCTCTCTCTCTCTATCTCTATCTTATATATATATATATATACATATATATATATATATATATATATATATATATATAAGCTTAAAAGCCGCCTTTATCGGGTGGCATTTAAGCTAACTCCTGCGGAGGGATATTGATAGAGCCTTTATCAAAAGAGGCAGGAAGGAGTAGATGCAATAGGCAACAATAAACTACAGAAGAACTCAAAATTGATCGCGGCATTTAAGTATTGCATTAATATTTAAGCTTACCTTTTAAAAGTCCAACGATAATTCTTCTGCCGCCACTTGACTTAAAGACAATTCCATGTATGTTGGTCCTTACTTTTTGTACAAACAATTATTTTTATTCCGTTGATTGACTTTCATTGGATTTCGCAAATAATTTCGATTATTCCCAAATTTATTTCCAAGTTATAAAATTTGTTATTGTACAAAAACATTCGTCGCAAAATGTCACGTAAAAAATTCACGAAAACA
The DNA here is from genome assembly GCA_964036315.1 of Acanthosepion esculentum. Taxonomy (NCBI): domain Eukaryota; kingdom Metazoa; phylum Mollusca; class Cephalopoda; order Sepiida; family Sepiidae; genus Acanthosepion; species Acanthosepion esculentum. Next base: position 36,984,532 of record OZ038508.1, on the reverse strand, counting down.
ATTGCAGTTATGAAAACTTTGGAATCTATAATGATCAGGTCCGGAATGTTTTTAATTTTCTCACGGAGTCGGTCTGATTCCAAAATGGACTGATATGTTGGACTACGATCTCTAAGAGTAAAGTTGAAAACACGGACAATTTATTTTGAAACACTAGTTTGAGAACAGCAATTTTTTTCATTTGAACATGAGCTATTGAAAGTTACAGAGTTTTGTCTCTTTAATTGTTTTTATCAGTAGAAGCCAAGATGGCGAAATCCAAAAACAATCGCTGTAATGAAAACTTGGGAATCCAAAATTTCAGTAATGCGGGTCCGGATCCGGTCTTTAATTTGCTCACAAACCAGCCTGATTCGAAAATGGTATATGTTGAGATACGGCCTCTAAGAGTAAAGTTGAAAAAGTGTGACACAGTGACACACTGACATTCGCATTTATTATATAGATATATATTTCTTTATAAGAACTGGTAATTTGTGGAACAGAATCCCAGGAGGATTCTTTCCCGACCATTACAATGTTAACCTCTTCAAGTCTAGGGTTAACCGTTATCTTTCCTACATACACTGCTCTCCTTACTCTTCGACCGTAGTCCGAATCATCGAGTCAATGTGAACGACTCTTTCTTTATTTGTATAGTATATGCTTCGCCAGGGCTGCATACAGTTTTGAATTCAGAGTTTTCCTTCTCTTAGATCGGTTGCCACCTAAGACTATAGAACCCAGTCTATCGTGCGATTTCCCCATAGTACCTTAATCCTACCTTACTCTTACTGCTCACAAAACAACCGCCTACAGTAACCCTCTAACTTGAGTGGCTCTTGGGCCTTGTATAGAGTGAACATTATTTTTAAAAATCGCTATGAGTGAGTTCCTTTTTTTCTAGAGGTTTTCATAAGTATCTCGTGGTAACTAAATAAGTACGCGCGAAACAGGAAATGAACGCAGTTTTATAAATGGTGGCAACTGAATTTTGCATTGATTTAAGTAGCGAATAGATTGCTTATATAGTCAAATCATAAATCTATTATAATATTATAATAATGGTGTATATATTAGTTCAGTTTACTATTATAATCTACAGGTTGTAGTAGAAATATCTCCCACATAATGTTAAGTCATAAGCTAGATGAAGTCATTGCCACTTACTTAAGTTCACTAGCATAACACAGGTCACGGTTTAAAATGTGGGAGGTAGTTCTGCCGCTCCCGGTAGCTAATGTCTTACTATTATGTTGGAAGCGTTTCTAGGAGTTACACTACAGTTCAAAAATTTGAGGTATATCTAGATAAATTTTAAATTGTCCCAAGTCGTTGTTGTTTTGTACTTAAAATAAGAAAAAATTATTATACATGGTTAAAAAAAAAGTGAGACTTTTTTATTAGAAATTTTATTATGACAAAAAGAAAAAAAAAGCATTTCCTGATTAAATTTTGCTCTCGTCAAAATATCATTCTTTAGCCTTGATTACTGTAGCACAAATTTTTGGCATTCATTGCAAAAGTTTTTCAAAGTATAAGTTTGACAATTGATTCCATTCTTTTTTACAATGATTCTAAGAGCTCTTTTTCAGTTTTTCACTCTTCTGCCAAGCTCATCCCATGCTAATTCCTCAGATTTCATACATTCTTGGGGAAGATAATGAAGTGGTTTCCCGTTGCTTTCTCCAGGGGGCGGGGGGTAGAAAAAACTGATTTGGAAGGGTTTTCTGGCTATAATAGAGCATCGTGTTTTGTTTTTTTTACCGAGTCTCTACTGATAGATATTTGGGGCTAAAACGATTGTCTTTCCATATCTATCAATTCGAAACTTTTTATATCTACATAGCTGACAAGCTAACAACCCGCATGTGTCTGCGTGACGATACAATCGGGGGGGGGTCTCCTACTGTGTGGTGTCATTAATAGTAAATGCAGAAACACGTCTGAACATGTGTTCGGTTCAGTCCTGTTCAAAAGTGGTTATTTTCAGTTCAATGTGTGACTGCAGTGAGCAACAGCGTTCGCTACTCATGTGCACGATTAGGTTTAAAAGCAGCGATCAGGTAATAATTCACATAGAATTTCTGCCAAACGGAATGACGATTATTTCGGTAAGGTACTGTGAAACAATACGATGTCTCACAGCTTCCGTAGAATGAGATTTGAAAAGAGATTTCTTTTTGGCATGTTGACAATGCAAGACCGGCGCAATCGCGAAAATTCACAATGGTTGCATACCTTCCATTCAGCACCACTTTGGCCAGCTACAGATTTCTAATTATTTTTCAAATTGAAAGAGGCCCTAAAAGGTCAACATTGTTCATCCAATGCCAAATGTGAAGATGCTATGCTCAGATCAAAAATAATTTTAGAGACGAAATAAAAACAAAAACGCTTAAATATAAGAAAAGTTCAGTTTGTCAAGAACATAATTATTATTAGCTAACTACAGCTAATTAGCAAAACAACAATAGGAAACTGGCTTACAAAGAGAGAAAGTGGTAAGAGGCGGGAGAGAATGAGAAGGAGAGACGAGAGAAAGACACACACACAGAGAACGGGAAGGAGAGACGAGACACATAAGGAATAAGAGAGAAAAACATAGTGGAAAGAGGGCTAGTGTGAAACAGGCTGAGAAAAAAGAATTCATGTAAGAGAGAGAGACTTAGTTTACTGTTAAGAAAATAGAAAAATAATTAATGTAATAAAATTATAGTTAAAAGGGGGGGCGTTTTGTTGGCCATTGAAAATGGCCGTTATTTTTTTCTGTTATTTTTCCCATAGCTTGGACCCTAATAGTTGCTACGACATCGGGTCAGGGTGGACTTGGGAACAACAGCATTTAAGAGGTAGTTCCATGCTCCTCAAAACTTCCAATCTCCTGAATAGAAGTCTTTCTGCTGAATATAGTTTGTCTTTTCCAGAACGGATGTGCAGGTAGATAATTGTATGATATATTTAAATCATGCACGAGATAATCAGTTGCCATTTCACATAGTCTTCAATTTTCATGTGTCACAAAACCCATTGAGCCAACCCACAAATAACTGATTCACTGAATTAACATTCCAAATGTGTGTTATGCTATGACCAACTAAATCACCAATTAATATCTTGTAAATGTTTTCTACACATTCGAGTTCCAAATCTTAGAATTCTACCTTGATAGCAGAATTTGTGTGGCTTATTTTATTTAGCATTTCCTGTAGTTGTATTTCTTGTTCTTCACGTTGTCTTTGTTTTCCTTTTGTCCTAATAATTTCTGCCCCTGTAGTTTTTTGATTTGCGGTGGATATTTTTTCCTATACTATACTTCTTTGCCAAATCCAAATCATTTTGGAATTTATCGTTATCCAGCTCATAAATAAATTTCCACGCATTGTTGCGTTTCGATTTTATTATATTGCTAATGCTGGAGACATAAGCATTCCGAGATATTTGTTGCTTTTCACAGTATTCACCTATGACGCTTTCGACTTCCATTGTATGCTGTCTCACAGAATCTAATACAGATTCTGTAGAGGTCTCCACTCTATGGAAGGAGTTTCTGTATTGCCTTTCTAGAACTTCCTTAGAGACTTTTATGCAGGCAGACATCCTATTAAAGAGTGATTATTTAGGGCAACCATAAATTCTTCTTTTTCTTCTTGTGGTAACATGTTGCCAAAGTAGTCCCTTTCAGTATGTAAAATAGTTTTAAAACCCAAATTGTTTCAAATTGTTTAATGATACCCTTTACTATGTGCATGGTGTTGATTGGGCTTTGTGATTTATTCAAGTCGCTGTAGAAAGTTTTCATCCATGGTTCTGAAAAAAACATTCCCCCCATCACTATTCCAAGCACTTGCAATTCAACAGCAGCTGCTCATTAAATATTTCAATGTTTCTACAGTTTTATTTTTTGCTTTAAGGTCAGGGCCAATTTTTTTTTTTGGTTATTAAATATGGTAAAATACACCCCCACCTAATTTGAAAACAATATGCAATCTGTGCCCCAAGAATCTTGTTATCGCAGACAATAGTAATCCTTGTTCTTTGATGAATTCCTTCATTGAGATCACCTGATATTTATCACTGGATCTTAGTGCATTTAGTGCCATAATCATCTGCCATGCTATGCGCTCACTAGAATCCCTGACTGTATTATGTTTACATCCTTGCAGTTCCTTAATTCTAGTGAAAACTGCTTCTAATGGATGCACATTACAATTTAACTATTAGATGTGTATCCCACTTTTTTTCTAGTAAAAATAAAACAGTCAATTGGTTGACTGTAGCCCGGTCGGTCAAACATTTTATTTTTGAGATTAGTGTTTGATAACTGTTAGTAATACACCAGATGATGCCGAATGTATTTCAGCCATCTTTTCCAGGCTTTCAGAAATGTGCTTCCTATAGTCTTCTGGAGTCCCATCAGGAAGATGTTCAATTGACACAAAATGAGATGATGATGGCGTTGTGACTATCATACAGTTAACATGTATTCCATCTTGTGTCGTTGCATAAAAAAATCAGACTGCAACTTTCTGATGTTAAAATAGAGTCAACAGTTAAGTCTGAAAAAAACAGTTCACCCACCATTCGGCCAACTGTGGATTCAGATTTGCTGTCAAATGTTGGTTTCTGTGTGACAGTTAATAATTCACAAAACTTCCGGAACATTCTTTGCCGCAACTCCACTCAACAAACAGGCATAATGCATCTTCCTGGATGTCAAGTGTGTGTGTCATTTTTTTACTTTTGTCTTGTTCAACATTAGTGTTAACTATTTCACCTTCTATTTCAATAAGAATATTTATTTTCTCTCTAAACACTTTTTATTTATTTATTTTTTCAATATGGAAGAGGTCACCGGGGTTTCTGGTGTCTCAATCGGGGTTGCTGAGGTACCAGAATGGGCCACCTCCTTGCAGGTTTTTTTCAAATTTAAAAGAAATTTCTGCCCTTATGCTTATATTTGTAAATTCGCTGAAGGTTTATAACTCGGGCAAATGAACCCTTAGGAAAATCATTTTTGGCATTTTCAGAAGATTCCCATCTTGCTATGGTCCTCACTGACTTTTGCTCGAAATTTTGAAATATATGGCCGCACAAAATTGGCTGTCCAGATTCCACAACACCATATTTTTCTAAACGTGGCTCAGTTCTGTTCATCTGGAAATATCAAAGAAAAAAGGAAGAATTGCCAACTAAAATGGAGAAATTAATTCATACTTGACTAAATTGAATGAAGAAACAATGTCAGCATTGGGTTTCAGTTCTAGGTTATATTCTTAATTGAAACAAACTAATAAGGAGCAAAGTATGACTCACAAAGTACTGTAAATATTCATTGAAACATTAAAAAAATAGGAAATAAATTAAAATGAAGTTATAATTAAAGTATTAATATCTAAATACAAATACACAAGTTAAATATAGTGAAATAGGTTTTAAAAAAAAGATTCATAAAAAAAAATCAGTGTCTGACTGTGTATGATTTTCTGGGTCAAAAGAAATATAAATGAATTAAAAACTCACTAAAGACAAATTCCCAAATTCAAAAAATATATTGAAATAATTATAAAAAAGCAAACAAACCAAATGGTATTTACTTTGTATAATTTCAGGGTGAAAATGAAAACTTGAAATAAGACTGACTAAAAACAAGCACACAAAACTGAAATAAATTGTAATGAAATAAGTATAAAAAATAAAATGGTACTTTTCAAAATTTTGTAATGCTGCTGCTGCCGATACTTAGTCTCTCTAGGCTATATTGTTCAATTTTTTTTGTTTTTTTTTGTTTTAAGTAAAACGAAAAATGAAAATTCGTGTTTCACGCGAACAATTTGCAAAAGTAAAGGCCTTACACAGTGGGGAACAACGCTTATATAGCAACTCAAATCACGTGACGTTTTATTATATTCATGCTGCTTACGGTCTTCCGTACGTCTTAATTACAGCCGTTTTATTAATTTTATATTTATCAACTTTAATGTAAAAATAATGTTAAATAAAATAAATAACCAATAATTGTTGTAAAAATTCATTTTTCATCGAAAAACTTTTTTGTCTTCAGGCAATATTGTTCATATTCATAAAAACTAAAAGCAACTAAAAGCATTTGAAATTAAATAATATGTTTTAAGTTTTGTATGTTACAATTCACAGCTAATTTTTGGGGAGATGGGGTCCGATTTTATATGAAAAAAATAAAATCCTTTCCTCAATGCCTTGTCTTTTTAACTAATATAATCACTAAGTGTTCTAGTATTGAATTTCTAGAGCTTTCATAAAATGGGGGAAGGGTAATATTTTTTACCGTGACTTTCAAAATAAATAAATAAAATAAAAAGTAAAAATAAAATAAACATTTATAATGGTTTCCATCATTTGTGAATAATTTCTGAACGTTTCATTAAAATCCGACAATTATTATTTTTGCAAGATTTTCCAAATTAATGGCTGTCAGTTTTTTTTTTAAAGTGCTAAAATTTGCTGTTACTTAGTACTTCCACCGACGCAAAGAGAAACAATATTTTTTGTCTTTTTTTAAAACAAAAGTTAGTGTTTAAAAAAAAATAATAAAAAAAGAGAAGATGGAAATTTTTTTGAAAAATAATTAAAAAATACTTTGATCTTTCCTCTTCATAATAAACTTTGCCAATAAACCTTTGTTTTTATTAAGTTTGGGGCCTTTTCGCCTTTTTTTTTGGGGGGGGGGCTATTCCAGCCAAAAAGCAACCCGTCCCGATATTAGGCTAGTTTAGGTTTAGTTTGAATCTTGAGTTTCCTGTTTCCTGTTAACTTAGCTAGGGTATGTATGCTCATTGGCCCCTTTTATTTCTGTCCCTATTTTTCTCTTGTTTAATTCCCCATCCCCTCCCTCGTTAGGTGGTCAGTGATGTCAGTTCTCTGGTAGTTGCGGGATGCCTTTCGTTTCGCGTGTGTGTTTTCGTATTTGTTGTTGTGAGTGAATCAGTGCGTGTTTGTGTGAGTGCTTTTTGGATGGATGATTGTTTTTTATACTATTACAATCCTGAAATTCTTTCGTTGAGTTAACTTATGTTTCTGCCACATTTAGGGATTGTTGGGGTTTTTATTACTAACCTTATTTTGTTTTGTTTTCATGTAAATAGTATTAATTCATATTGTAAATAATCATTGTTTTTTTTTAATTGTTGTTTTTATCCCCCCCCCCCAGACTTTGAACTGTACATATGGGGGACTAGTTAGGATTTCATAGAGACATTGAGGTATTATGGTGGATGTAGTAAGAAAGGTAGGAGAGAACGTGTTGTTTTGGTGATAGGACTGTTGGGGATTGTTACGAGTTTGATTTATCAGGTTAAAATGGTAAGGCTAGATAATGGGTGTGTTCAACAATATTAATCCACAACAAATATAAAAAGGTGAGCCTTCAAAACGAATCAATTGCAAGGTAATTCAATAAGAAACAACGGTATTTTAGGTTTCAATAATAATAGACATTTATATACAATTTATATACATATAGTGAACTTGTGATTGAATAATGCAAAGTATGGCCATGTATCGATTTGATGTCTTAATAATTCACAGTTCAAGATTGTTCATGAATTCAAACAGATTAAATTGTGTAGAATGAAACATGTCACTTATATAGAAATAAATGTTAGTTTGTGTGAGTGATTAAAATAGGAAATAAATGTCTTAAGTCTTCAGGAGTTGTTCACCTTTGACTGGTTTGAATTTATCTGGTTGCTGATTACAATTTCTATTTTGGTAGTGTATGTTATCACTTTTCTTAGAAATTTGTAGATAGAGTTTGAGAGAGAAATGATGATTACTGAGTCAGCAAGATGACGCGCGAAATGTTCTTTAGGTCAGTGTAACAACACGCTTGGATTCGTTTAGCATCTCTCGGAGGTTGTGTGGCTGACATTATTTATTATGTAAAAATACATAATTATGGCACAAGGCCGAAAAAGGGGAGAGGTTGAGGCTGGTCTTAACTAACCAGCCTATACCTAGCTAATCCGATTCACGACCCATTCACTCGTTACAATTTGCCCATTCACCACAAAAACTCGTCCATCACCAATTAATCCTCTATACACCATATTACCGCATCCTCTCAAGGGGGGGGGACCTACAAAACGCGCCCCATACCATAAAAATTTAATGATAATAAATACTTAAAATTCTATGATGAAAAAATGAAAAGGGGAGAGATGAACACAATAACAAACTAAAATATTAACACAAATCAAATTAAACATAACTGATGTTAGTAGGTCCTGTCCAACTCTCAAAACAGAGAGGCCGCTGTATTCTGTCCAAGGGACGAAATCAAGAAGCTCTCTCGCCAAGGGAGTGGGAAAGGAGAAAAAAAATTATACGGCCATGGGAAAATATAAAGCTGACCCAGTCGAGATGAAAGGGACCAAAAACAAACTGGGGAGGTTGCGAATCTCGACTTGGATCATAATTAAAGCGATAGCCGGGAACAGGCCAGGGACAACACTTACTCACATTAACTAGGTACACAAAAGCTTGTCTAACCTAACCAAGGGGGAGGGCTCCGCAGGAAACCACCCCGATGTGACATAATTTGACCTAAAAGAGAAAATCAGGGCTAGCCCCGTTCAAACGAACCAAGCTCGCCTCAGTCACCCACCTTTCGCTGAAGACTGTCGAATGCAGGCGTTTTCTATCAGTTCTAATCTTCATCTTGAGCTGATGCTCAAAGAATAGGATCAGATCCTGATGAGAAAGACGGTTGCCTCGCAAGACTTACTCCTGTCGCGTCGTCCAAATCACCATTCGGGCCATGGCTAGCAGCGTCAGAAACATCATTCGTTTCACCCCGGAATACGGGGCCGACACATTGTCACACGCGTACGCGCGGCCAATGGGCACAAGCTTTTCGGGAGCGAGACGAGCCGTCAGCTCGCCGACATGGTCCCATAAAGGGCGAACTCGGGGGCAATGTAGAAAGCATGCGAAGCCGTTTCTTCTAAACCAAGGCCACACCGTTCACAGTCTGGCAAATCCGCCAAGCACCATATGAAGACCTTGTCATTGAGAGGCAGCCGATTCCGAGCCAATCGCAAGGTAAGCGAAAACTCAGGGTTACTGAGATAATCCGCCGTTGGCGCCCAAGACCAGTAAGAGCGAAACTCATCCTCCGACAAGCAGAACTGATCACGTAGGGAATCCTTCGCGACCCCCTCCACTAAAAGACGATAGAATACCTTCTTAGGCCGAGAAAAGTCACTGGACCGAAGAACAGCCAACAAAGCCGACCGACACTCGCGAAGGAAATCCGATTGATCCCGGGGCTTACGATGGCGCTCAGCCCGCGAGATGGGGGGATTGATAGTAAGGAAAGGGAACGCGTCCCTGACAATCCCGGCCATAATCGAATCTCCTCCTGTCAACGCGCGGCATAAGAAAGCCAACCTCGATGCAAGTGTGTGGCTCACCAAGTGCGGCATTCCCAGCCCCCATGACACGGACGTTGTACACAGACTCGTCTGTCGACCCGATTCCCGCATCCCCCCCATAAAATGGAGGATATCGAGCGCTCGAGTGTCTTCCGATTTTCGTCACAGAGAGGAAGTACGGACAATCAATAAAGGATAATCGAGAAAATGTATGTAGCACACACCTCCGCCCTGCCCCTCACGGACAACCCCCGTCGACGCCAAGTCTGACCGGCAGCGTCGACCTTTGCTCGTACTTCAGACCAATTTTTCTCCAGCTGTAGGTCGGGTCCAAACCACACTCCAAGAATGCGGACAGGACCGTCCGTCCTACCGAAGGGCCCCGGGAGATCGACCCCCTTTCAGGCACCCAAGCGCAAGCCAGACGACTTGTCGCGGTTAATCTTGGCCCCTGTCACTTTCTCGTACCGGTTAAGCGCCTTCAGTACTGATTCAATGTCGCTGCGGGACGACACGAAAGCAGATACCTCATCAGTGTACGCAGAAACCCTGGCTTGATCCCCTCCAGGAACGGCGATTCCGCGTAGTGCCAGACTGCAGGTCTCGTCCCTTAGCCAGCGAAGGAGAGGCTCCAACGCCAAAGCTTAAAGTAGGGGCTACAGTGGACAACTCTGACGGACCGTCCTAGACAGCGCAAAAGCGCCGACAGCTTCCCGTTCACCTGTACCACAGCACTGGGAGAGCGATACAGGAGGCTAATCCAGCGGCAGAAGTCGGGTGCGAATCCGGCGGCCTGCAGGACAGCAGCAAGGTAGCGATGGTCAACCCTATCAAATGCCTTGGACTGATACAAATTGATCAGCGCGGCCTCATCGTCGTCTTTTACACCCTCTATGATCGTGCTGATCAGATGCAGGTTGCTCTCACAGAACAAGTCTGCTCCGGACCCAACAGAGACTCGGCAACTGACTGCAAACGCTCCTGCAGGATCTTGGCCAAAATCTTTAACTCTGTGTTTAGCAGAGTTATGGGCCTGTAATCATCTGGTTTCCCCCCAACACCCTTGCCCTTTTTCAACAGCGTAATCACGCCCCTGGAGAACCGGTCGGGAAGGGACCCCTGCTGGAACCAGTTATTGAACACCACAGTCAAAATCGGAACAAAGATGTGCGACAGCTTCAAGTACAATTCATAGGGCAAACCATCCAGACGAGGCGACCTTCTTCAATGCCGCGTAGACCTCGCCTTCCATGATCTCTCCCTCGCAGCTAGCCGCTTCAGTCGGCGAAAGCCGAGGAAAGTCAGCCAAATAGCTGCGAAACTCGTCCTCACGAAGACCAGGCTCCTTGGTAAACCGGATCTCGAAATGCTGCGGAAACGCCTCGCACATGCCGTCAGTGGCCCGAAGATTACGTCTCTCCGGGGTATCGACTTCACGAATGTAACGATCGCCGCCTCGAGAGGTTGTGTGGCTGACTGCTTGAACTGGATCGAACGATCCTATTTATTTATTTCTTGAGTCTAAAATCGGCTCCAGAGTGTTGAGCAGGAAAGTAGATTTTAGACAATTGCTACACATTTTGTGTTGTCTCAACCAATCAATGAAAAGTCGAGATTTAAAATGTGAAGTGCTGATTGGCTAAAACTGGTTTGGTAGAAGAGTGTATTTTAATTCAGGGGTGAGTAGTAATAATGGATGATCAGGACTATTGTTGGTATGTTTGAGTCAGTGTTTGTGACTAGCTAAGCTTAGAATTAAGACAGAAGACCGTCCTTTTCCCCAATCCCCTTTTTGGCCTTGTGCCACATTTTGTACAAAATTGTACGAATAAATATCTATTCCATCCAAAAAAGTGGAGGTACCTACATCTTTGATTGGACAGTCGTTTTGGGTGTGACATGGAATATTTACACAGCGTATACCTCTGTTGCATTTGTGCCTAAAGAAATATTTTTAGTTTGTTGTTTGGAAGTTTCATAGGCTCTGCCTATGTCTATACATTTGTCTAAGGTAAGCCTTTTATCCTTTAAAAACTTTTCCCTGGCTGTATCATCTTTAGCCCTTACAACTATTTGGTCTCGGATTAGCCTGTCTTGCATTTACCCAAAATTTCAGCCTTTTGCTAACTGCCGAAGCGCAGCGACATATGCTTTTATACTCATTGAAGCTTCTTGTTTTCGAATATGAAATTTGTAAGCGTCGTACGCTTCTTAGGTTTCTGCAACAAAAATTCTTCGAATTTCATTATTACTACTTCTAAATTTTCTTTCTCCTCGTCAATATCGAATTTCAACCCATCGTAAATGCCGCATTCTTCTGTTATTGACAAAAAAAGACAGATGTTTGGTATGTACTATCAGGTTCTTTGTTGAGTCGATTAGCTTTAGAATAATTTCGAAAGTTTCGAATAAACTTTTTCCAGTTAATTGGCAAATTCACTGATAAAACAATTTTTGCAGGAGGTGGGACATTTGTTGTAAATTGCCTTTGGTTATAGTGTCCTTGTTCAGAATTTTATGCAATGGACAAGTCGTCAATTGGACTAAATATATATATTTTTAACAAAGAAATTTGTTTTTCTTTTTACTTTATAAACTGTTCGTAGTTTAAATGCAAAGAAAAAATGTTTTTTTGAAAAAGCAAATGACTTACAATTTCTTGTAATTTTTAATTTTTTAGTACACCTGTATATTCTAATGCATTTTTTATTTTTCGTGGTCACGTTTGTTTTTTTTTTTCGGACACCATGTGGCGTAATTTAAGTGTATTAAATTATATTCGGGAGAAGAAGGGATGAAGTCTTTAACTGTTTGATTTGGCGTAGAATTTAAAATTTCCCCACTTCATTCATGCTCTGTTTTATAGCGACGGCCATTTTTGACAAGGGAGGTAACCGTGTTGCTTCAGGTGTGAATGGATACACATACACAGCGCTTTATTATTATAGAACATAGTCGTTGTTATTACCAATGAAAAACTCCCAACATTGAACAAATTATTTTATATCATGAAAGAATATTCATATTTCTCCTATTATAAAAAGTCTATAACGATTTATAATGGCTGCAATATACAAATGTATTGAAAACCAACAAAAGGAATTGCCAATGATCAGGAATTAATACAAACTTTAGTGACAGAATAAGATTATTATTATAATATTTGTGGAATTATTATTTGTAGCAGTTTTTTTAACTATAAAAATGAATTATAAATTATTTTACGATAGAAATGCATTGTTAATCAGAAGGAAAGGAATTGCTTTTGGTCAGTGATAAGTGTAAGCCTTACACAGAGAATCAAGCTAACAGATGTATAAATTAACATTTCGTAGTAGTGTTTTATTGTAGAAATATATTTTAATTGGTTTACTATAGAAATGCGTTCATAATTATTTTACCATAGAAAGCCATTAATTACGCTTGTCACTCCGAAAGTAATGCCTCCTATTTTATTAGGTTGATTCAAAACGTTAGAGAATCTTTCCTTCAATAAACATTTTTTTCCTATTTGCATATTGCAATTAACCGGCGATCTGATAAAATAGCATATGGCATGTAAGTGCAGAGGAGTGTCACTGAATTACTCCATGAAGAAAAAAATGGCACCGATCGACATTTAGCAACACGAGACGTTAAAGGAGACCAAACAGTGGATGCGAGCACAGGCGGTTGTTAATGTGTATTAACAGTAACGAGAGCGATATTTATGACAAGCCATGTTCCAAGCAATGGCATGCAGGTTCTTTTTTTATCGCTGGTTAAAAATGCATCGCCAATTGTGGAGAGATGATTCTGTGGGAAAATAGTGTTTTGTAGATTAAAACTTGCTCTTTCGAACGCTGTTATTGCGCCCCTTCTACCTTTTGTTGTTTCTTGGAAATTAAATTGGAGGCGTTGCTCGTGTAATATAAGCGGAATAATAAAATCTAATAAAAAATAAAAGAGGGCAACTATCTTGAACCAATCATTCCAACGAGAAAGAAGGTGTTTTGTTTAAAAACATGTCGAGTTCTCTTTTCTATCGCCGTAAAAAACAGATGAAATAACAGTGCATAATAAAGTTGATAATAAAACGTATATCCCTAAAAAAATCACGTAAACACAGATTAGATGATTATTTTTTTTTTTTTTGCGAAATTAAGACCTCTCACCACTGCACAAATCTGATTGAAAAATTAAAAGGAACCATAAAATAGAAACATGATGACGTCTAAAAATCAATTTATTGATTATTGGAAAATTCAAAATTAAAGGCTACATATATTAAGAGCAAACCAAACCTTCCCCTCAAATCAATAAATTAATCAATTCAGTTATATTGATTTTATTTTTTATTAGACGAAGCATTGTCAGCCATATTTAATCTTTAAATTTTTTTAAATGTTGACTAGTAATGCTAAAACGATTTTTCCACTAGTATTTTAACACTAGTCAAAAAATAATATATAATAAAAAATAAACTATATTTATTCATTAATGACATTTCTTTCATAATTTGATGTTCTAATAAAGATTCAAGTTCAGTTCTTTTTGATCAGGTTTTTATTTTATCCCCCAAAATGTTTTTGAAGATAGAATAAAACGCGAATCAAATGGAACAAAAATTCACTTGTCAAGATCATAATTATCATTCTTAGCAATGATGAAAGCCTACAATTGCAACTGATTATTTTCTTTTTTTACAGTTGTATCACGTTGAAACACCAGTTCTTGTTCGATCACCGAAGTTAAGCAATGTCGAGTCTGAATGGGTGTCCGCTTTGGAATATCAAGGGTTGTAAGCTTGGATGTGAGGGTGGTGTAATAGATGACGGTGCGGTTTGGAAGTCGGTGAGCCGAGTTCCAAATCCATTCGGTTTTGTTACATTTACTTACACGCAAATAGTCTTAGAAAAAGGTATGGATCTACATCTTCTTCTCACTCCCCATCTATGGGTTAATTAGTAGAATTTATACCAGTAAATCGTGATTATCTCCAAAAAATTCTTCTAAAAATACTGCATAAGTCATAAAAAACAAACCAAATTTTAAAAAAAAATCTTTTTTTAATCATTTCACCCCCACCCAAATAAGGCGATAAAGCCCCTAAGATACAAGCGGTTATTGAGTGTGAAAGAGAATGCTAATAACTTAGTGAAGTGAAAGAACAATAAAAGGGTTGCAAGAAGATGGAAGATAGCGATTGGTATTGCATTTAAATTATCGAAGATTGTAGGTGGTAGAGAAACAATAAACCGGATGATTGTTCCACAAGAGAGAAGTGCGAGAAAAGAAACTTTTAGAATAGAACTTACGGTTACATCCAGTAATTTCAACAGTAAGCGCGACAAAAGGAATTTTAATAATACTTGATTAGTATATTCTTTATTCAAGGCTCAAAAGAATCGTAAAACTGACGTCAGCCATTGAGAAACGGTAAAATGGTGAGTAAATCGTCGCTGACGATGAGTAACAAACTCAACAGTTCAGTGTACTAAAGTGTAACAATAGAGGGTACTACTAAAAACAGTGAGTTTTACTTACTAGTGCTAAAAGTGGATCTGAACTAACCACAAGGCTTCGTATCAAACAGATACAAAATAATCGCACATAAACTATTTGCAAACCAAAAGTTTAAAAACGGAATATATCTTGGCAAATGTTAGTTTGGTTTGTTTTATTTTACAGCATATCAGCCTCAATGGGTTATTTAATGCCAACAAGATTGTTATTACTGGTAAAAGAATTTTCAAAAATATATTGCTGGTAATTTTCCCAAAAATGTATTGCTGGTATTAAAATCTATTTTTACACCTTCATAGTGTTTTGATCCCTGTTTGGGGTCTTAACATTTGCCCATAGTTGGGATCCTAACAGGTGCTACCATCCTGGGTCAGGGTGGACCTGGGAACACCAGCAATTGAGAGGTGGTTCCACATTCCTCAAAATCTCCTGATCAAAAGTCTTGCTGCTGGATGTGGTTTATTGTCATACCCAGGACAGCAAATGTTAGAAAGAGCTAAATTCATTAGTTAAGAATATAATAGAGAAAATAATATAGTTTCACAATTAGCGTTTTTAACTGTTTTCATCGCAAGTAAGGCGATAAAGTCATTAAGACGCAAAAGGTTACTGACATTGAAAGACAGTAGAGTGGGGAAAACTAAGAAAAGGTTACTGGGGAGAAAGGAAAATAAATATAAACAGGATGCAGACAGTCGTCTTCAAGGATTCCTTGTTGAAAGTATCTGGGATTCTGGACGAAAAGAGTTCCAATAATGCTTCCTGGTTTTTAAATATTTTATTTCTAAGAAGTTGTTCTGATAATATGATTAATTGGAATCTAAAGCAGGAACTGTCTAAAATAAGACATGGAGACGTTAGAACCAAGTACGGAAATTTAAACTAGGAAATATTATGTCAAATGCCGACAAATATGACAAAGAAATCCAAAGGCACAATGGAATAGCAAAAGATGCCTTCCAAAAGCTAAGTATTAAGAAAGACGAAATTTCAAGCAATATCATTCCCCCTATATGGGATAGAATGCTGGACAATTTCTTCACAGATGAAGAGAAAATTTGGAGATGTAGTTCTGTACAGTGTTCGATGGGTAAATTGTCGCCATTTTATCATTTTAATTTTGCACATGCGCGTTGTTTGTTTTTTTATTTTGCCGACTGCACAGTATACTAGGGTCAGTTGAGCATCGTCTGTGACAAAAGGAGCACCATGACGCAATTCACTCGGCAATAAATTTGAAAATGGTATGCTGGACTGCTTGGCATTCGCGCCGGAAGCTCCAATGCGAACATTTCAGAGTGTTTGGGTGTCAATCTGAGGACAGTGCAGAGGATTCGGAAATAGTTGGACGAGTCTAATGGTGATTATGAAGGTACGGCAGCTCGGAAAACTTACTCTAATCGTTCTGCTAAGAAAGAATTCATAGAGAGCCTCAGACTCAACACGAAGGCCTATATCAAGTGCCTTGAGGAGGTAGTGCTGTTCTGGGTTAAGAGGGTGACTGTTGGAATCCCTTAGGTCTGGCAACAGGATTCTGCACCATGCCACACAAGCACGAGAACACAGTCATGGCTATCAAACAATTTCTGCGACCACATCACTCCTTACATCTGGCCACCTAACTCCCCAGAGTGCAACTCCGTTGATTATTATGTGTGGGCCGCAGTTGAGCGAGAGACGAACAAAAACACTTGTAACACCAAAGATGAACTGAAAGCAAGAATTATGGCAGCATTCACGAACTTAAACAAGGAGACCGCCTAGAAGAGATGCAGGAAACTGCGAAGTCGTCTGAAGGCCGTGGTTGAAGACAATGGCGATTTTATGGAAAAATTTTTACTCTTTAGTAAGATACAGATATTTTTGTGTGATGTTGATAAATATATCTGTTAAAATGGGATGTCAGCGTTATTTTCATTTTTGTGTAATTTAGACGACAATTTATCCATCGCATCCTGTAGAGAGATGCCGAGAACACCAAACATAAAGCATGTGAGCGATAAAGACAAAATTTAAGGAAAATCTAAGTTAAATGTCTTCGGTATTTCGAACCAGAAAGAGAGAGTTGAATTTTCTGGAGCACATGAGGAAAGAGAGTTCGGAGAATATGATATTCAGAAGATATACAAAAGGCAAGAGGGAAACATTGATGTACGTACCTAACGAACTTGTGTAAATGGATGGAAGACCTCGTGATGGGAGTGATATGAAGGTAACAAAAGTTGCTTAGTGCTACGAAGAATAGGAAGTTACGGAGAGCCATGATCAGCCACGTCCTGTATGGAAACGGCACATAAAAGAAAGAAGGAGAAAGCTGCTAAGCCAAATGTGATTAAGTGAACGTGATGAAATATCCCCAAAATGATTTATTTCATTATCTGTAGGTTTGCGTTATGCTACTCAGCGACTGTATAATGATAGGCTTCCTGTTGACGAAATCGAGTTATCTTTTCTTGGTTTTTCTTGCGTAAACATTGACTTGGCCTTAATCAAGATGGTTATGCTCTTTACAGATATTAGGCGTGTGTAAAACCTCGCTTCTGAAAAACCACAAACTGATTACAGCATTACAAACCGTTTTCCCGCTAAAACACTAAAACGTTTCTTACATATCTAATAAATTTAACGTTCATTACATTTAAACGGATTTTTATTCTATTTCATGTAACATTATTTTGGGAAAGATATATATATATGTGTGTGTGTGTGTGTGTGTGTGTGTGTGTGTGTGTGTGTGTGTGTGTATGTGTGTGTGTGTGTGTGTGTAATTGAATAATACATATATATATATATGTGCGTGTAATTGGATTAATACATATATATATGTGTGTGTGTAAGTTTCTTCTGGACTCGATGAATTACTTAATTATAAGTATCTCAAATCCTCCTAATTTCTATCAGTTATATATCCTCGCTTGAACCGGCTTGTATAACTCTGGATGGAGCGGCTTGCGGGTAGTAGCCGTGGCTCGTGGAGGCACAGTCCTGTGGGTAAAAGAGAAACTCGGATGAGTTCCACCACGGAATATGTAATCGAACCGAGCTATATCGAGTCTGATTCGCTACCTCTTCATTACCGAAGTCCTTTGGTACAGTTGGTATGACGTTAGCCCGATAGCGTAACTGTCCGGGTTTCAATTTTCACTAGTGGATGCGCACTGCCGATGTGCCGCAAATATAGAACGAAACGGCCGTCCAGTGCTCTCTGTATTCTGTTGAGTTTTCTTCTAGACTCGATGAACTACTTAATTTTATATATAATTGAATAAAATAAATAAATAAAAAAAAATAAATATATATATATATATATATATATATATATATATATATATATATATATATATATATATATATATATATATATATATATATATATATATATATATATATATATATATATATATATATATATATATATATATTTGAGCAGCAATTTTGTTTCATTAAATACATTCGGCAAGGAAGATTTAATTACGTTTTTCAAAATTAAATTAAATTTTTCAAGCATCCTTACGTTTTTCTGTTTTGTAGGAGTAGGGGAGTAAAAACAAATTGCCCATCATTTTTTTGGTCCCAAGCACTTACGGTCATATCTATAGCCATTTTCAATGGTGTTTTGTCTTTGGCGTTGTTATTTTATCCTCATGTTTTGACTGTTACATTGTAAATTATTATTTATGTTGTTTTGAATAAGAGCGTTCGTTCTGAGCGTTTCTGTTTTAAAAATCTTTTAACATTCCATTTCCACTGTTAAGTAATGTGATGCTGATAGCAGCAGAGAAATGTTTTATATACAGGGCCTCTCTAATAGCGAGATATTTCTGATAATGTGATTTATATAGATTATATTATTTGTATATTCATTTAATTAAGTAAACAATTTATGCTCCTGAAAAAATTATTTCGTTTGAGCTCTCTGGGGAGGAAGTGTGGATTTGTAAACAGTCACTATTACGACTAATAATGCAAGCCACTTCGGTAAATCGAATCGAGTTCTCGCAGTCACTGTGTGTTTATCTAAAAATAAATACGAGAGAGAGAGAGTTTCGTAGAAAATATGCGTTTTCTGACAGCAATCGAACCTGTATACCTATGCAGAAACCGTCATTTGGCCTGACGTGCTGCACCATTTAGCTACAGAGAAACGTCTGGCACAGTCAAAATTCCTGTTTATAAACACAAAATATTCGACGCTTTTTCTCGACATCGTTTCTGCTCACGAAACGTACCTTAACATAAACAATGACAACATATTATGAAATGGATTAAGTCCGACAAATATTTAATATATTTCCTGTTTATACGTTATTTTTATAGATCCAAGTAAATTCTCTATTTTTAATTAATCAGTATTAATTACATTTGCCAAATGACATTTCCAGAACATTTACTTAAATAAATTGTATCTTCTATTTTTTTAAATAATTACAAATATATATATATATATATATATATATATATATATATATATATATATATAGTGACACGCATAAGTATTGGATACATGTTATTTTCTGTTATAACTCTAGTTTATGTTCGCCATTTTGCCTGATATTTGGTAAGTAATATCTCGTAAAGTTGTTTTAGTTGTATGTGGAAGGAAAATTAAAAACTCAATACTTATGCGTGTCACTGTATATATATATATATATATTAGGAAACTTAATGACCAACTTGAAAAATAATTTATGCGACGTGTTTCGTCTTTAAGACTTCACCAAACTAAAGCGATTATTCCATTGAGTCAAACACGCGCACGAAGGGAAGTTGACCACTGAAATTTTAAACTTTTAAATTTAAATTAATATTTTTACATCTTTTCGCATATAGGCTAATCTATTACTTTTCATTTCTCGTGTATGCTACCAAGTATCCTACATTGTGACAATAGATCTGCGAAAAAAAAATAAAATGTATAAACCTGAACGTAAATTTACTGTGAATGATTAAAAGACTCTCCACACACTTTCATTTAACTAAATTGCTTTTTTCTTTTAATTACAGAAGCCTTTTTCTAAATCGAAATTATGGTCAGACTCGTTACGTTGAGCAACCAATTTACTGAATGTGTTGTTTTCTAAAAGATGCCTTTTGTGTTCATATAATCTGTTATTTAAATTACACGTGGTTTCTCCAATGTATATCTTGTGGCAATAATTACAGGTGAAAATCCTCCTTCAAGTTTTATTTTATGATTTTGTTTTGTATTAATTAAGAATTTTCGTGTTTTAGAAGTAGTTGTAACAAAATCGATGTTAAGATTAGATACATTCTTTTTAATTATAGTTCGTATGTAGAATCATATATATTCGTTGGGTTTGTCAGAAGTGTATAAAGAAATGTATATATGATCTTCAGCCACATATATATATATATATATATATATATATATATATATATATATATATAGATAGATAGATAGATAGATAATATTAGTGGTAAATATACACATACATATGCAATCATATATCTAAAATATATAAATATATATACATACATACATACATACACATACATATATAAATGTATAAAAAATAATTCCAAGAGGATAGAATCTAAGTAGAACTCAATGTCCAGGACAAAGTAAGGATATAATAAAAAGACTTAAACACTAATATTCCATGGTTATAATTTATTACATTGGAATCGTAATTACGATCCAATTCATCAGACCTACAAATTCCAAAAGAAAACAGAAAAAACAACTCCGGGAATAAAAAATAAAATTACTAAATTGAATAAAAAATAAAATTACTAAATTTGCACAACTTCCTATCTGGCGTGGTTCTTAGCCGTTTATTCTCCTTTTGCTAAAGCCCTGCCTCCATTCACACAAGCTCGTCAGGTAAGTGGCTCGATACCTTCCCCTGTTTCTCTTGCCTTGAATATGCTTTGTGATGATTAAGTTTTTCAAGCCCTCATTATGTGTGCAAGGGATTTCAGCTGGCTTTTCCTAATTTTAAGTATGTATTCTTTCTGGTGTCATCTTCTTTAAGACTTCCTTGTTGCTTACTCTCTCCGTCTATGGAATTTTCAATATGCTTTTGTAGAACCACATTTCTGCTGTCTTTGTATCTTTCCTTGTCAGTGGGGAGATTGTGCAACATTCACTGCCATATAAGAGAATGGATACCACATAGCAATCTTTTCTTTGTTTCTAACAAAATCTTTCTCTTTCTCAGCACTTTGCTTTACTTTTTAGAATGTTTCGTTCGATAGTTCAAAGTGTGTTCGGATCTCAGTACCGGATTTTCCATCTTGTGTTAAAACGCTCCCTAGATATTTGAACTTCTGCACCAGTTTGATGTTTATATCTCCAATTCATGGCTTGCATTTTGGGCCTTTTTTCGCTTGCTGATTACCATACGTTCTGTCTTTTTGCAATTGATGATTAACCCTCTTTTCTAGCTCTCTTCTCCTACTCTGTTTAGGAGGTCCTGCAGTTTTATTTTCGAGTCAGATATCAGCACAATGCCATCTGCGTATCTTATAATAAGATTACGCCCACCGATAATAAATCCTGGTAGGGTCTACAGTTCTCTTAGAATAGCGTCACCGTAGAGGTTAAATAAATTTAGGGAGAAGATCCATCTTTGTCTCACGCCCCTTTCTATTTTCGTATAGCTATTCATTTTATGTTCTGCAAGCAATTTGCTCCCAGTATACATCTTTACCAAATATAGTTTCCGTAGCAGTTCGAAGAGATGATTAACTTTCTCGCGAATGAAAACCAGAAATCGATTTCTTCTCCCTACTCCCAGTTAAGGGTTAGATAGCAGCGTAGGCTGGACCCTCTAACCTTGTATAACAGCCAATCACGGAGAGGTATAACTTTGAATTCAGTAACAGGGAGAAAGCTATTACATTCCTAAATCAAAAATTCATAGCATTGCATATATAAAGAAAAAGAATCCATGGAGGGCCATGGCCGTCTAGCGCCCTGAAGGGACATAGCAATCTACAGAAAATAAAGAAATGAATCTGTGGAGAGCCATGATCGTCTATATCCTGACGTGTCATGGCAATTCACAGAAAATAAGAAAAGGAATCTGTAGAGAGTCATGATCGTCTCCATCCTGACGGGACATAGCAATTCACAGATGATAAAGAAAAGGAAACTGTGGAGAGATGTGACCGTCTATATTCTGATGGGACACGTCAATTCACAGAAAATAAAGAAAAGGAATGTGTGGAGAGGAGCCATGATTTTCTATATTCTGATGGGACATGGCAATTCACATATAATAAAGAAAAGGAATCTGTGGATAGCCATTACCATCTATATCCAGATGAGATATGCGAATTCACAGATAGTAAAGAAAAAGGAGTCAATGGAGAGCCAAGATCGTCTACACTCTGAAGGGATATCGTGTTTAAATAAAAGCACTATATTGGTTCATCATTTACTAAGCTTATTTTAGCTTCATACAAGTTCACACTTATGCTGCATGTAATAAGGATCGAACTCAGTATCCAGTAGTTTTGGTAAACGAGAATTGCTTTGATAACCATTACCCCAACTTAGGCGCCATTAAAACTACGTGTAGTTTGATGGGCCATCGAGTGTGGATCAAAATCATTACTAATAGTCAACAAGACTGCTCGCTACCCGTTATTCCATTCTGAACTGCCTAATGATTGTTTAGATGTTGACATTTTTTTTTTATCGAAACGCTTTCAACAGTTGGTCTTTCATCATTGTCATTGTAATGATTACATTACTGTCAAATAAAATTAATATTTGTAGCATTTTAATTAATGTTTATCCTGAATAAAATAGATATACAGCTACATTTTCCTTCTGCATCAAAATATGCAACTAATCAAACAAAATTATGAAGATTATTCTGATTATTATGCATAAAATGCAAACTATTTTATTTTTTATAGATTTACTGCATAAAGGCCACAAACTGCCTACACTGAGTAATTACTGACGGCACGAGCCTGATATATATATATAGAGAGAGAGGGGGGGAGTGTGTGTGTGTGTGTGTAAGTGTAAGTGTGTGTGTGAGAGAGAGAGAAAGAAAACGACAGAGATAGGGACACACAAGGAATAAAGAACTGGCTAGGCTTTTGTAATTGCTAATAATTATTTTTTATGTCCAATTCATTGTTTTTTAATGTGTGTGTGTGTTTGTGTACGTGCTTGAGTTTGTTTTTATGTGCGTGTGTGTTTTCGGGTGTGTGTGTGTGTGAGAGAGAGAGAGAGAGAGAAATCGAGAGACGGACACACAGAATTTCTGATGCTTTACACTATCAGTTGAATTTTGACCTGAGATTTTTACTATCAAATGATCAATGTAAGTGATTATTGGAGAAGCGTTGAATTAAGTGCATTAACAAGGAAGGAAATTCTATTGAAAATGTGTAAAATAAATGAGAGAGAAAGAGAGAGCGGGAGAGACAGAGAAAGGCCCACATATAAGGAATAAAAGGATTGATTTCAATGTATGCTTTCCTAATTCATAGACCTTTGCATTAACGCAGGTGGCTGTTTATAGAATTAGCCTATCACTCAACAGTGCTCAATTGAAGCATATTTTCAAGAGCTAAATAATGCATATATATATATATATATATATATATATATATATATATATATATATATATAAAATTGTGTATTTGGGCAGGACACCCTCTTTTATACAAGTCTCATTAAAAACTGACAGAGTACTGCGATTAAACTTTTTATTTAATTTTTCTTGGGTTCTTATAAATGTTTTCTTTACTGGACATAAAGTGTGTAAAAATTGTCCAAATATTCTGCATATCCGAGCACTTTCGGCTATTCTTTTAGCCATTATCCAGGACGATTTTTTATTTTTTTATGAATATCTTTTTTTATGTATTTTTCTATAGTTAGAGGAAAGTTTTATTTTCCAAACATGGTCAGCACATTGTGGCCGTGTTCATAGTTGATGTTACTGAGTGTTGTCTTTTTATTTTTTTATTATTAGTGCTTCCATTATTTGTAGTCTTTTTTACATGTAGATGAGGCTAGTATACCTGTACTTTCTACAAGTTACGGATGGAGTTTAGTAGGTTTCCGTGTGTTTTTAAATAGGTCCTAATTGAGCTATGGTCAGAGAAGTATAACGCGAGTCTTTTCTCCGTCACTTCAACGAACACAAGAAACATTAAATAAAAAGCTTAATCGCGGTACCTTGTCAGTCGTATTTAATGGAACATATATATATATATATATATATATATATATATATATATATATATATATATATATATATATATATATATATATATTGTGTCAAATCTCGTATCTCTCGTGAATGATGATGTTCCAACTTTCCAAACAACATGCGTGGTATGTGTGTGACAGAGAGAGGGAGAGAAAGAGAGAATTATCGAAGCAACCAATTCCATGTCCGGTTGCAAGTCGGCTGTCTTTCAGTAAAGTAGCTAGAATCCCGCCTCAATCTAAGCGCAAATAGACTTTAATTAAGATGCGGCTTTTTAGCACATGCCACAGAACATGATTAATTTCGAAGTCACTAGCAACGGACATGAAAGGCACGCACAGGACCATACACACACATTGCACGTTCGTGTGAATAATCCTACCCGCGAGAATGCAGAATCTCTTCGCTTTACATCAAACCCCGAATGAATTGCAACCAGATTTCCTCACTTATGATATAAAGGTGAAAAATGAAAATGAGATCCACATATATTATTGATCTATCTATCTATCTATCTATCTATCTATCTATCTATCTATCTATCTATCTATCTGTCTGTCTGTCTGTCTGTCTGTCCATTATCTATCTATCTATCTATCCGAGATAATGAACAGAGAGATTGTATTAATAAGAAAATTAAATGCACACTTATGTTGTTTCTACTAAGAGATTCGGGGAGATTACACCCACTCATCAGAAGACTTGATTATAAATTATTTTATTTATTATAATTAACTCTCTCTCCCCCCCTCTCTCTCTCTCTCTCTCTCTCTCTCTCTCTCTCTCTCTCTTGAGTTTTATAATTATAAAGACTGCTTGCCTTAAAAACATTGTCGCGGACATAATTTTTTTTTTTTTTTGCAAGGGCGAATCTTTTTTATTGTGATAGATAGATAGATAGATAGATAGATAGTGTGTAACAGTTTTGAAGGGATGCACAAATGCTACACTGATCATGAGCAGTGTGTCAGGGTGATAATTCGATGCATACGCAAAATAAATCATTTTTTACGGGTAGTATGCAAATCTAAAGTAAAATAGACAGGGTGATCCGAAAGTTTGATTTTTCTGTTTCAATAATCTGTGGAGCTATTATCAAGGAGAGAGTTTCACGTGAACGATACCAGAATGCCCATCAGTTGAAGGACGCCGTTCAGGGTGCCTTTGCAACACTCAACAAAGCACAGCTTCGTAAAATATCACACAGGACATGACTCTGCATCATTTTGTGCCACGAAAATGGTGTTCATGCAGACCTTCTCGATGTGTGACAACGTCAATGAAAGTGAATAAATTGAATCCTCTATATGTGCTTTGTATTACTTGTTCTTCTATTGTTCTCATTACTTTTGGGGGGGTAGGGGGTGACAAGATTTTCGGACCACGCTATACATTGGTTGTACACTAGATGAAAAACTTAAGAAGCCTTGTTTGCAAATTGGTGAATGAGAAAAGTTTGTTATAGATATCTCTCCACAAAATGACACCAAATGGTTGTTAAGCCCATTCCAGTTCAAAGTAACAAAAGGTGAAGAACACTCTCAAGACTGAAATCTCTCGAATGAATTTACCAGGTTAGCTTGTTAATGATTACGCTAATGTCGGCGTAATTTCCTTTTGCACAATTTAATCTATCACAAGGCGGAAATCTTGGAGGATCCTATTCACTACACTATTGATCTGGTTGCCGGAATATAAACTCGTTAACCATCGCACTGTATTACTTCACATTCAGTAAAATGAATAGAGAACTCTGGTTGATTGGCATTTGTTTACATTCGTCAAAACAGTACGCTAGGTTTAGCTATTTCATTCTACTCAGATAGCTCAGTGGTGTAAGCTCTGACTGGCACCAGGTCGGTTGGGTTTCGATCCCGGTTTGAGGCGTTCGGATGTCTGGTGGCGCTGGGGGTGGGGGTAGTCTGTGATGCAGTGAGGCGGTGCTGTCTGCGAGTGACATATATATATATATATATATATATATATATATATATATATATATATATATATATATATATATATATATATATATATATATATATATGTGTGTGTGTAAATGACAGAAATTGTTTGAACCGGCTTCTAATACTCAAGGTTGAGCGACTTGGTGACGGTAGTCGTGGCTCCGGGGGCACCGTCCTATGGTTAGAGAGAATCTCAGTTGAGTTCCACGAGCGGCGCTATATTGAGTCTGATTTGCTACCTCTTCGTCACCGAGGCCCGTTGAACAGTTGGTATGGTGTTTGCTTGACAACCTAACTGTCAGGGTTTCAATTCTCGGTAGTGGATGCGCACTGCTGATGAGTCCCAAATATAGGACGAAACGGCCGTCCAGTGCTTTGTGCATTCTGTTGAGGTTTCAGATTACTTAATTATATATATATATATATATATATATATATATACCTCATCCTTCGTCGTTAATTGGTTCCAGAGGAAAAACGACTTAAGTCAAAATAACCACAATATAAACCGCAAATAAACACTCCCCATTGCATATTACAGTATTCATTTATCAGCGATATAGCCATACGCTTAGCATTAGCAATGAAAGAACGGTCTGGCAATTTTTTCCCATATAATCCAGTTTCGTCAACGTTAAAAATCTGTTCAGGAAGCACCCCGTTTTCTTCGATGATTTTAGCCAATGCTTTATGAAAATCGGTTGCTGTTTGTTCGTCAGCTGATGCATATTTAACTTGCTTCTTAATAGAGTGATAACTTCTCCGTTCTTTACATCTCATAAACCAACCTTGACTCGTTTTAAACTCTACATCTTTCTCATCTGGATATTTTTTGTTCAGGTCTTCAAACAAAGACAACGCTTTTGCTTGAATGATTTCTTAACTAATAGCAGCACGCTGATGATTCAACCTATGAATCCAAAGAGAAAGAAATTGTTCCATCTCTTCAAAGATTTTTCCTCTTTTCTTAATGATAACAGTTTTCTTCATCTCTGGGGCATCTGATTTGATATGGACCAAAATCTTATCCTTATTATCAACAATCGTCGATACAGTTGTCCGACTAATTCCAAAAGATCGAGCAGTTCATATAACCTTTTCACCTTTTTCATGGCGTTTATTCATAGCAAGTTTATCGTCCAGCGTTATAGCATGACGCTTAACACTTGCACTAGGAATTTTCTTAGGAACATTTGGGGCAAAATATAAAGTCACAAATGAATGAGAATGAGAGAGCAGGCGATAAGCAGACGTATACCGTGTGTATGCCTAAACTAAACTACTTTACTATCTTCACATAACATTATTTATAAGAAAAAAATATGGCCTCCAAAAATTTTAAAGTTAGATTTTAATAAACTCATGAGTTTATTAGTTAATATTTTTTTAATTTTTCAATATCTATAGGAAGGAAAATATTGTTGATCATTTTCTGAAGTAATCCTTCAAAATTTCGTAGCAGACAACAAATATTAATTGCCTGAAAATTCAAAAACTACCGGCTTCAATCCCTTTCCCACGGACGTAATTCAGCTTCCTTGTACCTTTTCTATCAATACTTTCATGGTAATTGTTCTACTGAACTTTCCCCTATTGTGCTTCGACTTTATGAATTTAAGTGTAGTACTAGATTGACAACAAGGTGTCATCATTTTACAATTAAAATGGCCAAATGTAACCGTAAGTTCTATGCTAATAGTTTCTTCTACCACTTCACGTTTCTATAAATCACTTCCGGCTTCTTGCTTCCCAGTTAACTTTGATCTTCAAAACTTTCCAAGCAATTTCAATCGTTATCTTTTGTCTTATTAATTCCTGTTCTTTTATTGTTCTCTCCTTAATTCTTTTTTTATATTCTCTAATACTCAGTAAACTCTTGCGTCTTTGCGGCTTTATTGACTTGATTGGGGTGAAATGATTAAAAACGTAAAGCTATATTTACTAATACAACTTTATAGATAGATAGATAACGAATCTGATCAGATATAAGGAAATATACAAACAGACCTACTTAAGTGGATAGAAAGTAACTAAAATATATATATAGTCGTCAGCAATATTTTTTAATATAAAGTACTTGTATGTATGAAATATATATACATGAGCCTTGTCGACATGTCACGCTTGCCTTAGTTCTTAAAAATGCTGAAACCTATTTGTTATGTCATCTCGACTCTTTCTTCAGATACGGCTATAAAAAGGAAAAATGCTTAAAACCAGTTAGAAACTACATTTTTTACATGAATGCTTCGGAAGATTGACAGACGAATCATAAAAATGTATCACTGAAAGAAAATCCTAGGAGAGAATGCATATGTGCGTTTAGTGACCCACAACAATCGTGTTTTCTTTGCTAGTTCTTGGCATATCCAAAAATTTAGTTTGCTCAGTTTACGTACCTGTCTTGTGTGAATCCAATGAAGTGTTTTTTCTCTTTGCAAGTAGAGCGATATCTATCGGCAGACATTTTGTAATAAACGCTCCAAGATACAATGCATAGCGATAATAAACCCTTATTTCGATTCGATGTGCATCTGTCTCTAAGTGCCTTTATGTGTATGGTATGTATTCCTATGTATTTTTATAACCCATATAAATGAGGGGAAAAATTCATTAGAAACTGAAAAAAGATTGCTGAACTGCTATGTAATATCAACCTTCCCATATGGCAGTGAATGCTGGAAGATATCCTCACAGATGAAGACGAAACTTCAGACAACAGCGATGTAGTTCAACAGGAGGATGCTGAGAATACTATGAAGAAAATATGTTTTAAGGAAAATAAGAACAAAAAGGACATTTATACTTAGAATCAGAAAGAGACAGTTAACATAAATAAGGAAACAGACTTTGAAGAATCTGATGTTCTATGTCCCTTCAGAACGGGAACGATCATAGCTCTCCACAACTTCCAATCCTTTCTTGCTCTAAGTAATGTTTATTCCTTTACTATGCCTCCATGTCTCTATTCTACCAACCATTTACACAAGCTCGTTCGATATTTTATCGCTGTTTCCCTCTGTTGCTTTTGATGCCCTATGAGTGTCAAATTTTCCTCCTTATTTATTATGTGTCATAAAAACTCTCTCTGGTTCTAATTTACAAGCATCCTTTACGCTTCTAGTTTTCTTAAAACATCCGTATTATGCACATGTCCGATCCATGATATTCTCAGCATTCTTTTTTAGAACGCCTTCTCCGTTGTTTCAAGTCTCTTATTCATCTGTGAGTAAATTATTCCGCATTCGCTGCCATATAAGAGAACTGATATTACATAATACGTTAAAAATCATTTGTTTATTTCTAACGAAATTCTCCTGTTTCTTTTTTTATTTAGTGTGGTTCACCCTGTACAAAGCCGGGGGCCATTCGAGATAGAAGGTTGGTTGCCGAGTAAAGGTCAGTTTATACGGATATGAGGGGAAGATAACGGTTAACCCTATGCCTGGACTGGTTAAGATTGTAGTCATCGGGGAAACATCATCTTGGGAGTCGGTTCCACATAGTGGTTAGCGGGAAGAAGCTCTTGGGGTGGAACTTACTTCTCAGAAATGGAATACGGAGAGAATGATGGTGGTTTGTTATCATATGAGTGGCGTGGCGTGTCCTAGCCGTGAAGGTTAGAACTGGTGGAACCGAGGAACGCATTTCGTCGGAGCACTTTCCATGACAGTAGCGATAGATCAGTGACGGGCTCGCCACATCCCGTATGTGAGTCAAGGGTTGGATGGTGGAAAATAATTTGTCCTCCACAAGGACTGTTTTGAACTCTGTCGAGAATGCAAAATGAGAACTGGGCAGCTCCCGCACAAATATAAGAACAATGCTCCACTTTAGGCCTGATCTGGAGTCAGTTACTTACTGAAGCGGTACAGGGAACGAAACATGTTATTATTAACGAAACTTAGTTCTTAGTAATAAATGTCTGCAGTGATGGTCCTTCCATGTTCCAGTAGCTCATAATGGACAACACGTTTTATTTTTCAGCAGACACAAAGCAAGAACTTCTGTAGATGGATTTCTGCTTTTGGTGCTGGTATTGGTTTCTCATTTTGTGATAAACACGGTTTTTTACTCGTGACATGCAAAACCATTTTTCATCACCTCCATAGTTGCAAAATTTGGTGAGTCTGGTGGATGTGGAAAAACCTTGCATCCTTATTTCTTCTTTCGAAGAGTGTGCTCTTCAATTGGTATGAGAGAGAATAACACCGTTTCTGTTTACTAGAGGCGAAAAAAAAAACGAACGAATTTATCTGACGACCCAGTATTCTTCCTCTTCTATTTTTATGATCGTTTTCAAAGTTTCATTTTTAAACCTACAATAAATCCAATAAATCTTTCGCTATTTAGATCATTTAAACATATATTTTAATTCATAACATTGGAGAAAAACGATCTGATAGCCCAATAATAACGACATATAAGTCTCCTTTGAACCCCAAAATAGTTTTAAAAAATATATTAGGATGTTTGAAAAGTAATTACGTTTAATTTGAAAGGATAAAAAAATCAAATGCAAGTTAAATTTCTTTTCATGATATTTGGCAAAACTAATAAATTTCTGTCCAATGGGAAGGCAAATTTTTGATTCCACATTTAAAGAAATCTGGCTTTTTTTCTCGAAAATGTTTGAAAAACTGTTTTCACCTTTTTTGTTTCTGAATGTTTCTGTCGCTATTTTCTCTAAGTTTGAATAATTGATCTTTAATTGGAATACAAAAACTCGATGAGTTTTACTCGTTGATGGACATCATACGTAGCCACTTTAATCTCCATGGGATGCCCAATAACCTGCAAAATAAAGAAAAGATTGAAAACGAACAAGTTATAACTTTTTCAAACCTTTCAGTTTTTCAGTGGTCACCCTATATAAGTAAAGTGCAGTAAAATTATCAATTAAAGAAAATTTAACACACATCCTTATTAAAATGCATTTCCATAATTATTTTCAATACTTTTATAACAACCCCATTGTCAATAACATTAGAAAAAAACGAACTGATAACCCTACAATAAATCTTTCGCTATTTAGATCATTTAAACACGTATTTTAATTCATAACATTGGAGAAAAACGAACTGATAGCCCAATAATAATGGCATATAAGCCTCCGTTACTCCCACAAATGGTTTAAAATATATTAGGATGCTTGGAAAGTAATTACGTTTAAGGATATAAAATCAAATGCAAGTTAAATTTCTTTACATGATATTTGGCAAAAAAAAATTCTGTCCAATAGGAAGGCAAATTTTTGATTCCACGTCTATAGAAATTTAAGTTTTTATTTACCGAAAAGAAATTGAAAAACTATTTTTCACATTTTCTGTTTCGGAATCTTCTGTCACTTATGTCAAATGTTCTAGTGATTGGAATAAATGAAAATTTATAGGCGTTCAATCTGAAGAGTATGGCGAATGTGGAAGAACATCCCATACTAATCAGTTTATTTTTTATCGGGTTTGTTTTGTAGACTGTGCCTTTGTATTGTCATGCTGGAGAATAACACCTTTTCTGTTTACCAAAACAGGACACGTCTGACACTTTATTTACCCAATCAAGTTCCTGAAAATAAAGATATGCAGGAATGGTCTTTCCATGTTCCAGTAGCTCATAATGGACAGCACTTTTCATATTTCCCATTTTGTCATAATCACTGTCTTTTTCTGTTAACATACAAAACGCATTTTTCATCACCTGTAGGAATCCGATGCTAAAATGAAAAGTTAGAAGCTTCTGAATGCCCTACCAAATAAATGTTCTAGCGATTGAAACAAATGAAAATCTGTCGGCGTTCAATCTGAAGAGTATGGAAGATGTGGAAGAACTTCCCATAGTAACGATCTTATTTTTTTCTTGAGCTTGTTTTGCAGACTATTCGTTTGCATTATCAGGACACCTTTGATGTTATGCTCCGTTGATCTAAACAAGTTGTTAACAATAAACTATTGTAGTGATGAGCTTTCGATGTTACAATACCTCGAAATGTATGACTCTTTTAATATTTCAGTAGATGGAAGATGTGGAAGAACTTCCCATAGTAACGATCTTATTTTTTTCTTGAGCTTGTTTTGCAGACTATTCGTTTGCATTATCAGGACACCTTTGATGTTATGCTCCGTTGATCTAAACAAGTTGTTAACAATAAACTATTGTAGTGATGAGCTTTCGATGTTACAATACCTCGAAATGTATGACTCTTTTAATATTTCAGTAGACACACAGCAAAGATTTCGGTGGATGGAGTCCATCCAAGGAAATATTTTGGTGCTGGCAATGGTTTCTCTTTTTCTTTTTTTTCTGATAACCACTGCCTTTTTTTCTGTTGACATGCAGAACCTATTTTTCATGAACTTTAACAATGCGATAGAAAAATGAGATTGCTATTCCTGGTTAAAAGACGACTGCGGATGGTGGAAGTTTGTCTTCGGTTCGCAAGCGAAAGTTGATGAGGAAAACAATTTCCTTTTTTTTTTTTTCAAGTTTTCCCAATTAAACTCTGAACTGCCCTGCAAACGAGACGCTCTCGGACAGAAGAGACGATAAAAAATCTTCTGGCTTGGTTGATTGGCGTATATTTCATAGCGGTGAAATATGGAATTACATTCCGAACACCCTATATATATATATATATATATATATATATATATATATATATATATAAGTGAACATTGAAGTGAACATTGAGAGGCGACAGGCTGTTTCATGTTAGACGCAATCGTCAGGCCGCCTAAAGATTGCGTCTAGCATGAAACAGCCTGTCGCCTCTGAGTGTTGACTTCAATGAACACATTTATATTTATATTTACATTTATATCTCTGATATTGAGCACTTTATCCCATAAATATAGCTCACCTTAAAACTATATTTCTTCATATATATATATATATACATATATATATATATATATATATATATATATATATATATATATATAGAGAGAGAGAGAGAGAGAGAGAGAGAGAGAGATTGTTTTGGCACAAATAATAAAAAAGCACAACAGCAAAACTATCAACAAACCACCCGAACAAATTAAACCCACGCTATTATTACCTTCCCAGACCAAAGTAAATTGCTAAATAAACGCTCTGAGCTCATCTCAAAATGCAGGCATGAAAACAAAGTTTTACTACGTTACTTAAGAATCGAAAACTGAAAAGAATAAATAAAATAAACAAAATAATATAAAAATCTAAGTAAAATAAATTGACCCAAGCAAATAATAAACAAATTAACAAACCACTCCCGTTAGAATAGCCAAAACAGAACAAATAAAAATAAAAAGTCAATACATAAAATACAAGTAAAAATAATCAATGCAAATAAATAAAGCAAAGAATAATCAAATTAACAAACCAATAACCGTTAGAATAGACTGCAACAATCAATCCAAAAATTGGACGAGAAAATAGCTATTAACAGCTATATAGCGATAAAAAATTACTACATTACTCAAAAATCGAAACCAAATAGAGTAAAAAAAATATACAAAATAAAAAAATAAACAATAAGCAAATAAATAAGAAAAAATAAGTAAAAATTAATGCAAATAAATAAATAAATTAACAAATTAACAAATCGCTCCCGTTAAAATACCCGTTAGAACTAATAAAAATAAACATAAATAAGCAAAAACAAGTAAAAATAATCAATCCAAATAAATAAATAAAATAATAAACAAATTAAAAACTGTCCCCTGCCAAAGTAGCAGAATAGACTACGGCAATCAATCCAAAAATTGGACGAATAAATTGCTTTATCTTCCCAGACCAAAAGAAACTATTAAATAAGTGACGTAAACAAATCCCCCCGCAATTTTTTACTACATTAATAAAATATCGAAAACCAAAATGAATAAATAAATATATAAAATAAAAGATGAAAATTAATAAAAAACAAGTAAAATAAATTAACCCAACTAAGCAAATAAATAAACCACTCCCGCCAAAATAAGCGCCAGAATGGATTACCCACAATTCACCAGTGACCCATATGTATAAATAGTCGAGAAGAAATCCAACATTCGCGGCCTGGCGATTGCGTCTAGCATGAAACAGCCTGTCACCTCTGAGTGTTGACTTCAATGTTCACCTATAATATATATATATATATATATATATATATATATATATAGTGTAACCCGGATATAAGAGACACGGATATAGAGAAACCCGGTTATAAGAGAGATTTTATCTGGTCCCAAATTAGAGCCATACTTACCTAAACAAAATAGACCAAGCCCGGATATAAGAGAAACACGGATATAAGAGAAACCCGGATATAAGAGAAACCCGGATATAAGAGGCTTCTTCTCCGGTTCCGACAACTCTCTTATATCCGGGTTACACTGTAATACCAAATGGTAATTGGTAGGGCTAATTCCAAGGAGGACATCAACCCAAAGAGACATCAATGTAAGTAACAGAGCAATATAATAATAATAATAAGTATAGACAATCCTTAAAAATCCATTTCGATTATATTTTATTTCATGAATATATTTAAGTATTCAGATCCAGGGGATTTTTTTAGGAATGAAATCAATTTGCCCAGAGAAAAGGAAGAGGGACATGAACTAGAAATCAATTTTCCTCAAAGGGCAGAACAAGTTAATATACAGGGTTGGGAATGGGATGATCAGATTTTTTAAAAATTTTCAGTAATATGTCTAATACTCCTGTCATTTCAGACAGCAAAAACTCATCATCGCATTACAATCATTACTATTTCAAATTAAAAATAATAATATCCAAAATCAATAAAATAAAGTAAAGTGAATTAAATAAAAAATTTATATAATATAAAAAATAAATTAAACAAGCCCAAGTATAGATAAAACTTGCTAATACAACTATACCTTCACAAATCCCGTCAAACGAAAAACTTTAAACAACAAAATAAAAAAAAACAAGAAGCAGTAAACAAAGGTATCAACAACAAAAAACACAAAAACGAAAAAGTAATGTCCAAGGGAATTCAGAGCAGCATGAATCTATCCAGCCTCTATCTTAAAAAACAACTTAAAAGAGGCCGTGTTTGGCCAACACAAGAAGTGACCAAAATTAATGATAAAAAAAAACAAGTGAAAACTACAGCTAAAGTTCTTTTTTTTTCAGAAAGTCATTCATTCCTATAGTTCACTGCTACTAGCAAACAGATTTTTCTCTCCTGATGATGGCTATGCTGGCCTAAACTAGTCGAGGAATCTAATTGAAATAATAAAAAAAAAACATTAATATACAACCCAATGTGTCTGAAAATTTTAATTTTTTAATTTCACAATGTTTTTATTGTTCAAAACCTATATATATATATATATATATATATATATATATATATATATATATATATATATATATATATATAAACAAAAATTTTATATCGCAGAATTTATATATTAAAATGGCGAAACAGAAAAAGGTGATAACTTTTTTCAGTTTCACTATTTTGATTGTTATTTCATCGAATATTTTGGACGAAAAATCTTCCTTTAAAAGAATGCGCTCAGTCATTTTTAAATGTATATACAGTGTAACCCGGATATAAGAGACCCGGATATAAGAGCAACTCGGATATAAGATAAACCCTGATATAAGAGAGATTTTCTCTGGTCCCAAATTAGAGCCTGTGTTAATAAAACAAAATAGACCAAACCCGGATATAAAAGAAACCCGGATATAAGAGACCTTTTCTCCGGTCCCGACAACTCTCTTATATCCGGGTTACACTGTATATTATATATGTGTGTGTGTGTTTGTGCGTGTATGTGTGAGTGTGTGTGTGTGTGTGTGTGTGTGTATGCGTGTATGCGTCTGTGAAAAAAGTTTAGAGTATACAGATTCCTCTAATATTAGAAAAGCACCTTATTGATGATCTAATGAAAATCGTTCAACTCAGATGAGAACAAAATTCATTTATTTATTTTACTTTATTTAATTTTACTTATTTTTGTCATAAGCCGGAAAGTACGAAAAGTCGGGCATCGATCCAAGAAATCAATAAATTGCTGCTTTAATTGCTTTCCTCAAACTTTTCAATATCGATTAGCGCCACGTTTTTTTCTTTGATCCCGCTCTTGACTCTAAAGCAACAACTTCTCCCCCTTCCTGTCAACCCCAGCACAAATTATTAGGGGAAGGACTGAGCTAATGTATACATGACTATTTTTTATTTATTTATTTTTGGGGGGAAATTTTATTTCCTCTCCAAAATTAATTACGCTCTTGTTTGCGTTTTAATAAGGCCCAGCTTAAGTTTTATTTTTGACTAATAAAAAAACGACTTCAAAGATGACTTAATTTCATTTAATCAAGGATATAATGCTAAGCGACATCCACATAAAAGACTTAATATTTGAAGTCTGTCCTGAAATATTTCAATCCTTTTATATACCTCGAGAATATGGCGATCTTTATTTAAGGCCATGTCGTCGTGCATCTTTCGCCCAGGACTGGAGACCTATCACGTCGTTTCACTGTGGGCGAAGATTTTTTTAGTCTCGATTTAGTTTTGCTTGTTTTTACTATGTTGAACAAAAAGAAAAACGAGTTATAAATTTTACTATCTGGTCAAGAGCTCGAACCCCTGATCCCTAGGTGACTGCATTACTTTTAACCAAGACATTATACACTAAGTTAATGTTCAGTGAGTTGTACATTTGGTTTAAATTTAGTATTCTATAGTACGACATTACTTATCACGGTAGTTTAATAATACTTTGATCATTTTTATTTGATATTTGAACATGTATAAAGATGGCCGAAGTCATCTAATATGTCAATACTAATATTTGTAACAACCAAAGATGAAAACAATAATTTAAACATATCAAATTACAATGACAATTCCTCATCTCCAAAATCAATGAGAAAGCCAAGGGTGCACCAGTCGGAATTAACTTCTCCTTAATTCCCTAATTGCTCACTAGGGGGCGCTCTCCCTATACTATAAATACTGGGCTACTTCTTGCCTCGTTCTCTTTTTACTTTGCATTTCAGCGGACACATTTAACATCTTTGGGTCCTGTCACTGGATCTAACTCACACTCTTTATCCAATGTGCCATGTGTCCTTGAGGACGCATGGCACAGTGGATAAAGAGTGTGAGTTCAATACCCGGTTAAGGCAGTGGAGAACTTGGAGAGGGGAATTAACAGGAGATAACTGATAAATGACATCCATTAAACATGGCACGTGGAACTAGAACAGTCTACCCCAGTGAGCGAATTAAAGCGTTCAGTTCGACCTTCCAACCATCTGAAGAAGGCCGTAGAGTACAACGGCCGAAACGTTGTAATAAAGATGGGGACAAAGATGAGGACAATAGTCCGAATAATGTAAATAGAGTTTCTTTTCCTTTCTTCCACAGACTTTCTGCTGCTTTTGAGTACTGCAAGAGAGACAAAAACTTATGCTTCCTCATTTCATCTACCAAGAGCCAATGGCATCACTGGCAATAAATATACAAGCAGCTTAAAATAATTTAATTTAATTAGATGTATTATATATTTATGCCCTCCATATGTGTGTTTTAGTCTTAATTATGTTAACATATGTCACAGAAATGTGTTGTTATGTCCTAAGTAATTCCTTTACTATTATATTAGCATAGGTGAGTGATCTAAGATCTAAGGAAGAGCCAGACTGGGGGTCCCGGGCAGTGCTTTGTGATCTTCGCTATCTTATCAACATTCACCTTTTTCTACCTACATTTATATGCGTTACGAATTAAGCTAAGCACAACTGACTATTAAAGGGTGAATTATTTTCGCAGATTTTGATTTCATTCTGGGCTTTTCTTTTTCGTCCAAATCGGTGAATTTGTTTTGTTTTGTTTTGTTTCGCTTTTTCTTACTTTTTTTTTTTTTTGGTGGAGGTGGGGGGGGGGGTCTTTTTTGTGTTTTTATTTATTTATTTTTACAAAGCGTTAACCGCGATATTAGTCTTTTTCTATACCCCGCCAACCGTTGGCCTAGCTCTTTGATCTGAAACCTTGTCTTAAAAAGATACAATTAGAAACCTCGAAAACACATGTTCCACCTGTATTTCCTCTTTATGTGCCGTGTTCCCTCGAGACGTAGGCAACGATGGCTCTCCACAATTTCCTGTCCTTTGCGGTTATAAATAAATCATGTCTTTTCGCTATTTCTAAACCCTGTTTCGCCATCCATTTTCTCAATCTCGTGAAGTGTGTTATGCGTTGTTTTCTTCTGTCCCATTTGACATCAATCTGTCCTGCTGGTAACAGATTTTCCAAGCCCTCTTTCCTCATTATGTGCCCTAGAAATTTTAACTGTCTCTTCCTGCTGTTAAGTATGTTTCCTTTCTGTTTACATTTTCTGTAAAACCCTGTCATTGCTCACAGATTCGGTCCATGGTATCCTCAGTATCTTTCTGTAGAACCACAGTTTTGTTGGTTCAAGTCACTGCTTCATCTTTGAAGTAATTGTCCAGCATTCACTGCCATACATTAGAACATATCGCGTAACAGTTTAGTATTCTTTTCTTTCAAAGTTTTTCTATCTCTTAATACTTTGCTTAGCTTTTGGAAAGCACTGTATCTATCCAATGCGTCTTCTTTCAACGTCGCCTTTTTTGTCCGCTAATAGAACACTTCCCAGATATTTAAATTTTTTGTGCTTGGTTGATTTTAGAATGTCCAGTTTGTAATTTGTATTTTGGGCTCATCCTATTGCTAATAATCATGCATTC
Source organism: Acanthosepion esculentum (assembly GCA_964036315.1). Taxonomy (NCBI): domain Eukaryota; kingdom Metazoa; phylum Mollusca; class Cephalopoda; order Sepiida; family Sepiidae; genus Acanthosepion; species Acanthosepion esculentum. The sequence goes on along the minus strand of OZ038508.1, from coordinate 36,945,757 downwards.
TGTCTTCTTGCAGTTTATGTTTAGTCCTTTTTTTTCTCTGCTTTCCTTCACTACTTTCCGTGGGAGCATTTATATTTTTCTTTCTGTGTCTGTTTTCAACACTGTGTCATCTCCATATCTTATGTTGTTAAGAATGGGGCCGCCAGTAATGAATCCTGAGAGGACTTCTAGTTCTCTCAGAATCGCCTCGCTGTATAGGTGGAATAAGTCCGGTGAGAAGATACATCCTTGTCTTAGATTCCTTTCTATTTTTTGTATATCTGCCGAACACATTTATTATCTGTATGCAGCTGATTTGCTGCCAGTATAGATTCTTGATTAATATAATATCCTTCCGAAATATGTCCGGGTTGCTGAACACCTCAAACAGATCTTTGTGGCGTACTTTATCAAATGTTTTTTTCGTAATCTATAAAGCAAAGGTACATGTCCTTCCGTATCTGCATTGCTCTTTCTGAAAACATTATGGGAATAAATACAGTGTAACCCGGATATAAGAGAGTTGTCAGGACCGGAGAAGACGTATCTTATATCCGGGTTTCTCTTATATCCGGGTTTGGTCTATTTTGTTTTATTAACACAGGCTCTAATTTGGGACCAGAGAAAATCTCTCTTATATCCGGGTTTCTCTTATACCAGGGTCTCTTATATCCGGGTTACACTGTATAGCGTTCCTATATTTTTATACAAGCAAAACAAGATTTTTTAACCAAAATTTCGAACGTGCTAGAAAGGATTAAAAAAAATGAATGGTAATCATATTTTTAAAAAAATAATTAAATAATAAAAAAAATACCTTGTTTTTTTTTTCTTCTTAATAATAACATAAACATTTTGACGATAAAACTTTGTTTTCATCAAGTTTAGAGCCTTTTTCATCATAATATTCTCTTTTTTAGCAAATTTTTTGGAGGTACCGAGTTTAAAGCGAATTTTTTTAAATGAAAATTCTTCCCTTTTATTTTAGTTTTAATTTCAAGCTACCAGATTAAATTTAATATTTCCAAAAGCAAATATATCCTTTTAAACCATTTTAATAAAAATCGAAATTTTGAACAGAAATTTCATACGATATTTCTTCTTTTGCAATTGTTGCATCAATATTAAGAAAAATTCAAATAAAAATATTTTGTAAAAAAGAATTAAAACTAGAAATTAAAATACAACAAAAAATATAGCTTAAAAATGGTTAACAAAATAGCTAATAAATTAATTTTCTTTGATGTTAACGTTTGCTCCATTTAATTTTACTTTTTACTTTTAAAAACGCAATATCTATGGTTTCTTGAGTTTAACTGGAAAAACTGGAGGCCAAAGATTCCACACCTATGTGAGAAGTCCGTACTTTGGCACCAGTTCTTTGATTCTTATTTTCTATGTCTGCGTTTTTGTGTTTTTTTTTTTAATTTATTCTTATTTCATTTATTTTTATATTTTTATTTTTGCACAGAAGTGAGAAAAAGAATGTGCTTATAGTGAAAGAAAGTATAAAGATATAAAAGGTAGATGGAGAGATACAATACCATAAAATTAGGTACCTCCAAAAATTCTGTATACCTAAAATTTAAATGTATTTTCATAAGTGAAAACACTTTCTTGAAGTTTTCTTTTTAGCTTCAATTGAAAACTAAAGGATTAAATTTTCTAGTTCGAAAAAGCAAAATACTGTGGTGTATTTCAAATAGAAATTAGAATGATTTTTAGTTGATTCATTTTTTTTTTCAGAAAACCAATCGATGCGGCCATTTTCAATATTAAAAAAAAACACATAACCGACCTAATGAGTTTATGTAAATGTATGACAGAACAGGGTTTAGGGGAGATAACAAAAAGACAAAATTTAATTAGAGCGAAAAAAGTCAGGAAATTGTGGAGAGTCATGGTCGCTCACGTCTTGAAGGGATAGAGCACATAAAAGAAGAACAAGAAAGTTGAGCGTTTCTTGAACAGAGACGCGTGAAGAAGCAGTTTTGAGAAAATTGACAAGTTTCATTAACTAGTAACTTACGAAGTTTAGGCCAGTTTTGGTTTAAGGTTGACATAAGGCCACAAGGATGTAGCAACTCGTGAGGATCGAATTCAATACTATTGATATAAAGGACCAGTTTGCTTCACCGCTATAACGTTCTCAAACCGTTTTATTTATTTATTTATTGAGTCAGGCTAAAAACAAGAATATTCCAATCTTCTTCTGCATGCTGTGTTCCTTCAGGATGTGGGCGATCATGGCTCTCCACAATTTCCTATCCTTCGTTGCTCGTAGTAAAGTTTGTTTTTACCATCCTTACCACACCCCGTTCAGGGAAAGTGGCCCACTGTCTTCCCCTGTCCCTTTTGTCTTCAATATCTCCTATGAGTGTCAAATTTTCCAAGCCCTCTTTCCTCATTATGAATCCCAGAAATATTAGCTGTCTCTTTCTGATTCTAAGTGTAAGTGTTCTTTTTGTTTCCATTTTCCTTAAAACTTCCTCGTTGCTTACATGCTCCATCTATGTTATTCTCAGCATCCTTCTGTAGAACCAAATCTCTGTAGCGAATCTTCTTTATGCGCCGTTTCCCTTCAGGACGTAGACGATTATGACTCTCCACAATTTCCTTGTTTTTTGTAGCTCTGAATACTTTCTGTCATTTTGTTATGTCGCCTAAACCCTGTTCCGCCATCCATTTCCTCAAGCACACTAGGTAGGTTATGCATTGTTTTCCTCTGTCCATCTTGCCTTCAACCTGTCTTCTGCTGAGTATACCATGGACTAAACATGTGAGCAACGAGGAAAGTTACTAGTTTCCTACGGATACCAATAATTGGTGTTCGATCTCTAGTAGAACCGAGAATTTCAAATGCTGATTTTCATGGCAGACTTTTCTAACCTGACACAATACAAGCTTCAACTTCCATCTGAATTTGTGCTAGATAAAATTAATCATCTCTCTCTCTCTCTCTATCTAGCTATCTATCTATCTATCTATCTATCTATCTCTCAAACTAAAAAACTACAATAATTAACGGCAAAATGAATATATTTAGGCTCAATATCACCCAACCCATATATTATCATCGTATGATTTGTATTTACGATTAGATTAAAAATACGTAACAATCGCATTAGGATGCCTTGGAAATTCTCAGAATTAAAAAGTAAAAACGAACACGAATAATTTTTATCTCGTTCGTTTTTACTTTTTTAATTCTGTTGAGAGTTTCGAAACGCTATATGCATTTTAAACATTTCTATACTTTTGAATTTATTTCCATATATATAGTTAAAAAAAAACAGATCTTTAAAAAAAATTGTTAAAACAACAAAGTAAATTTAAAAGAGGAAGAAGAATATTAAATATTCGAAACAAAAATTGTACAAACAGAACAGAATAAACTCCCGTAGATAATTTGGAGAATTTTTCAGTAGTTTTAATGGAATCAGATATTCCACGAACATATAAATTATCTTTTTCGATATTTTTAATCGGGAAATTTTTAATTAACTATTTTTAATAACAGGTTTACTTTAAATACACGCATTTTGTTTTTATATCTATGTTGTAGGTATATTATTATGTATCTTTCTGTCTATGCATATATAAAGGGCAGTTGTCTGTATGTGTGTGCGCGTGTATTATTGACTTATTACAGTGTAACCCGGATATAAGAGACCCGGATATAAGAGAAAACCGGATATAAGATAGATTTTGTCTGGTCCCAAATTAGAGCCTGTGTTAATGTATATACAATAGACCAAACCCGAATATAAGAGAAACCCGGATATAAGAGACGTCGTGTCCGGTCCCGACAACTCTCTTATATCCGGGTTACACTGTAATATTTTTTCATAAGATGGCTGAAAAATATCAATAAATTGTCAATAATAAACTATTATTCAGAGGTCTCCCGATCAACGCCGGGTATCCCCGCTAGTAAAAGATAAATCCCGCTCGTTCGAATTACCGTTGAGAAATATAAATATGGCATCACCACATGACTTCGACGTTTTCTCGTTGGGAAAAATATGGTTTCTCCAGAAATATAAAAGAATATTCCGGTAGCTCGAATTCCCGTTGGGAATTATTACAAGACCATTTTCACACTGCTTGTTGTTTCTATGTGCTATAGGGACAAGTATAAATATTTGTATTTATATATAATTATGTGTATGACTCAGCAGCACAAAAATCTCTTCGAGGACAAAACATGTTTGTAATTCTTTTTCTCTCATATATTCTGTTCTGTCCGTGTATCAACGTGTTACTATATCATGGATATAATAATGCCCAGAATGGGGAAATGTGAAATTGGAATATTTCTTTCTTGCATAATACCCCCATTATTTGCATGCATACATTATGAAAATAAAAAAAAGGTAAAAAATGTTGGAAACTTGATGCAAAATATGCCCAACTCCATTGTGTAAGGATTGCTTCAAGGAGCATCGTCTTCTTAAAATATAAAATTTGCGAACCTAATTTTTGTTTTATTTCCCATTTTTATTTTTATAATCTAAAAGAGAATATAACTATAGTTTTTGTATATAATTAAAGCGAAAATAAGTATAGAAATTATGGTTTGGTTTAGTTTGGTTTGGTTTGGTTTGTTTTACGGCATATCAACCTCAATGGGTCATTTAATGCCGACAACTTTTTTTTCTCCTGGTAATATTTCTGTTTTGTCAAAAATCTATTTCTGTTAATATTTTTTCCTCAAAAATGTATAGCTAGTAATATTATTTTTTTAAAAACGTACAGCTGGCAACATTATTTTTTCAAAAACGTATTATCAGAGGTCTTGCTGTTGGACGTAGTTTATCGTCTTCCCCAGGACGCGGACGTAGTTTATCGTCTTACCCAGGACGCGGATGTAGTTTATCGTCTTACCCAGGACGCGGATGTAGTTTATCGTCTTACCCAGAACGCGGATGTAGTTTATCGTCATACCCAGGACGCGGATGTAGTCCGAGTGTTAACTATTTGCCCATAGCTGGGACCCTAACAGGTGCTACCACTCCGAGTCAGGGTGGACCTGGGAACACTAGCAGTTAAGAGGTGGTTCCACGCTCCTCAAAACCTCCTGATCAGAAGCCTTGCTGTTGGACGCAGTTTTTCGTCTTACCCAGGACGCGGATGTAGTTTATCGTCATACCCAGGACGCATAAAAATTATGCTTTAAAAAATTGAATTTTCTCGTTTTTAACCGATTGGCGGGAATGTATTCAGACAAAAAACTGTACCAAATGAGACAAACCGCATCATTTGAAAACTTCCAATAGCAAAAACAGCTAAACTGGATTTAACTCGAAGGTAAAATAATGTCAATCAAGGTGTTGATGTTCCACGCGACGTCAAGCAAAAGGTCAGGAAAAAGATCTGATCAATACTGGAAAGAGCGATAACAACTACTGGACTTGAGAAACCTATTTTCATAAAATATTGTTTTAACAGAAAGATTTTATAAATTTCAACCAAAAGTAGCAATGACTGCTAGGTCAAGGAATGCCAATTATTTCCTTATATGGAAACGGTTATTCTCACCGTTACCATTTTGCCGCTGTTTCAAGATTAAAAATGGAGACAACATTTTAATACAACGCTAGTTTTCGTTAATATCGTAGCGAGGGTGATACTCCCCCCACCGAAATAATAATAATTATAATAATGGAGAATATGCTGTAAAACAAGAAAAAAAAAGGGGTTTTCAAAAGAATCAAGATGTTAAAGATGCCTAAGTACCGCTACTCCTGCTATTACTAATACTACTATTACGACTACTGAGAACGGGAACATCGAAGGTTGTAGTAGCTGCGTTAAGAACAGATCAAAAAGAGTTAAAACGAAGGCCACATCTCTCCTTACCGAAATTATTCGAAGTATTTGTGTTTGGTTATTGTTCACATACAAGAAACATTTAACCTTGTGCAACAAGAATTATTTTTGTGTGTGTTGCTTTTATATATATAAAAAAAAAACTTTTGTCCTTTCAAAATCGAATCGACTTGGTTATTTATTTTTCTATTAACCCGATTCTCATCCGACAAACTCGCAGGTGGACCAACGGAGAGCTTCCGGATTTCTACGATCTGATGATGACCCTCCAGGATCAAAACAATCACAACGTGTCTGAAGGATGGCTTCGAATTGACATTGGGAACCGGAGACTTGTGATACTGGACTATACAGAAACAACGGCCGGTTTTGTGGAGTGCGTGAGTCCAGCGGGGCGAGGATACGGTGTTACAATATTACTTAGTTTATTTAACCATTAAAAATTATTTGCACCGTCGTACGTCATTCATTCTTTCAATTTCATAAAAAGTTGTTACTCTGACACGAAAAAGAAAGGAGACGTCAAGCACGCTTTTGAGTGAATCATTAACATACATTAAGTTCAGGTCGTTTGCATCTTACAGAGCAGTACAACTCTCTTCTAAAATGTGTTAAGTGATAATAAAATTAATCGGTTTATAAAAGAAGAGCTTATGGTTTTCTTTTCATTTTATTTCCTTTTATTTATTTATTATTATTTTAATTATTTCGTTTTTTATTTGTTTTAGTTTTGTGTTCGCCTCGCCATTAGCGAATTTTATTTTGGTTTCCTCTCATCGGTCGGAAAAGAAGTATTCCGTCAAGATCATAAATTGCTTAAACAAATACTTAGACTGCATCGATGAACGTCGTCCAAAGTGAATTAATTCTATCGGTTGAAGAGAATCGAGTGTTTCAAAGCTACGTTGATACATAGGAAAAATTTCTTTTAACTGAAAGACGAAATTCTACTCAGAACATCAGAGAAATGGCTTCCTCAAAAAAATAAATAAATAAACTGATAGAAAATGAAGTTATTTATTTGTCTGGTAGAACAGGCGTATGGAATGTTCGGTGAGACACGGGAAAAGTCGAGTAAGTTGGTAGATAAACAGATTAATCAGTCTGTTCAAACTACCGGAACATTTTAGTAACACCTCGTGTGTGTGCGTGCGTGTGTGTGTGCGTGTGTGTATGTACGTGTTTATCTGGGTTTTGTTTGTGCGTTTGTGAGTGCGTGCTTGCGTGAGTACGTGCTTGCGTGAGTGCGTGCGTGTGTTTGTGTGTGTGTGTGCGTGCGCGTGTGTGCGCGCGCGCGTGTGTGTACGTGCTCATGTGGGTTGTGTTTGTGTGTGTGTGTGCGTGTACGTGCTCATGTGGGTTGTGTTTGTGTGTGTGTGTGTACATGTTCATGTGGGTTGTATTTGTGTGTGCGTGTCTGCGTGCGTGTCTCTGATGTTTGTGTGCGTGTATTTGTGTGTGTATGTTTGTGTAGAGCATTAGAAACGTTCCGCTTATTTGGGACAAGGTCTGAATAAAGCAATTTGGCACATTCGGACCATTATACAGTGTAACCCGGATATAAGAGACCCGGATATAAGAGAACCCCGGATATAAGAGTGATTTTCTCTGGTCCCAAATTAGAGCCATACTTACCTAAACAAAATAGACCAAAATCGGATATAAGAGAAACCCGGATATAAGAGACTTCTTCTCCGGTCCCGACAACTCTCTTATATCCGGGTTACACTGTATACGAAAATCAATCAGTTACTGTTACGTGATATCTGTCATCATGTATGGCAGCGAATGCTGGACAATGTCAAACTTGGTGCAACAGAAATGTTCTACAGAAAGATGCTGAGGATACCATGAACTGAACATGTGAGCAACGACGAAATTTTAGAGAAAATGTAAACGAAAATGAAACTCATACATAACATCAGGAAGAGGCAGTTGGAATTTCTAGAGCACCTAATGAGAAAAGAGGACTTGGAAAATATGATACTCACAGGACAGATTAAGGGAAAACAGGACAGAGAAAAGCAGCGTGTAACATATTTGATGAGCTTTAGTAAACGGATGGTAGATCAGCATTTGGAAGAAATAACAAAAAGACAAAACTTATTAAGAGCTACAAGGGACAGGAAATTGTGGAGGAGAATGATCGCCTACGTCCTGAAGGAACACGGCGCATAAAAGAAGAAGATAATGATAATGATTATAAAAGAAGATAGGCTTTCTGTTAACGAAATCGAGTTATCTTGTTTATTCTTGCGTAAACATTGACTTAGCCTTAATCAAGATGGTTAGGCTCTCGGCGTGGCGTAATGGTTAGCGAGCTACTTTAGTTGATCATTATTACCGCAGAGTGAGTTACCTTCTCACTAACCTAAACAGTATCTTAGTTCACTTTGAATTGGTATGGTTAACAAGTTTATCTTGCTATATAAAGTTGTTGTGGAGTTATTTCCACAATAGAACTTGTAGTCGGACTAAATGCGTCCTAAATGGGGTAAACGTACAGAAACGTTAGGAACTTGTAATTAAGTGTTACGCAGAGTAATCGAGTTGTCGTCGCTGATCACTTCTTCTCTCGACTACCTACTGACTCTTACTTATAATAGGTGGGAGAGTCTATTACCTATAGACTAGGTGTCTTCCACTATAACACAATTACGACTGAATAGTAATTTAGATGCTCCATTCTTGGGACCTTCTGCCACATCTAAGCTACGCTTCATAAGTTAGGGCGGTGTAGTGGTTAGCAAGTCTGACTCGCATGATTAATTACTACTGAGTTATGAGTTTGATCTTCATTTGGCCTTGCGATGGCTTATTAAAAATGTATATACAGACACCACTTTATTAAATACGTGCAATTTCAGTTTTCATAAAACGTCAGAGGTATGTATGTATGAAAAACGTATGTAAGTTTGGGAAAATAAACAACAATGTCTTCCTTTGCAATCGATTAAGAAAATTACTATTAACCGAAGTCTAAAGAAATTTATGGAAAAAAATCTTACGACTTTTTCATATGAAATTTCAAAATACTTGTATGTCGTAAAATAAAAATGCAATAAAACTAAGACATTATTTAATTAGAAAAGCTTTTAATTGCTTTTATGAATAAGATATATTATGGACACTATTGTCTGAAGAAAAACATTTTTTCGATGAATAATGAATTATTATAAGAATTTTTTTCATGTTTATGAAATTTAATTATAATAATTTATAAGGTTTTAAATCTTTTAAAACTCTGTATTAATTTGTAACGGTTAAGTTTGTTTTTTTTTTTTAAGCTTATCACCCCAAGCAAGGCTGGAGGCCACTAGCACGCAAGGGGTTACAGAAGGTTTGGAGGGAGAGCAGATAGGAGTGGTAAAAGAGAGGATGTGGAGAAATATAGTGGATCGATCAAGGCAAGAGGGTTACAGAAGATTTGGAGCGAGAGCAGATAGGAATGAAAGGTGAAAGGATGTGGAGAAGGGAAGTGAATAGATCAAGGCAACTGGAGATGTCGATTGACGTTATTGTTATTCAATAACCACTACATATACTAATCATAAATGGAAAAGCTCTCTACAACTCAACAACCACTGGTATTTTAAAAAGAATTTTGAATATATATGTATGTGTGTGTAAGGGGGTGCTATTTACTATGTGTTGAGATTGTCAGTGTGGCTGCGTTTTTGTAAGAGACCCTAACATTTAAATTTGCATAACTCAAGGAAAAAACAACAAGAAATCAATTTGCATTCAACAATAAAAAAAATATATATATTGAAAACAACGAGTACAAACACTTTGTGCGCACGTATGGATATTTAGGAGAGGAAGAGTAGTTTCCCTTGTACTGTTATCTTGAATAAGATACAAGAATGTATTTAAGATATTTCTTGATAAGAATGTTCAGAGTTCAATGAACAAATAGAATGTTGAGTTCAAGAATGAAATAAAGTTAATTCAGATTTGTGTTGTATGAATAGATAACAGAATTTGGTTTGTAACTTGGCTTCGTAACAGGCAGGGAATAGAGTAATGTAATGCTAGTTCTGTGTCTGTGTGTGCGTGTTGAGTAGAATCGTGAAGGAATGTAATCACGTGTAAGTTGCTGGGCTCTACTCTAATATTTCTGGAATAAGAAACTGTTTTTATAGCTTTTTGGTAGGCTCCAAGAAGCGAAGCGGGAAAGGAAAGTTGAAAAAAAATACCAAAAATATATGATTGGACAAAAATTAACCAATCACTGATTTTCTAATAGAAGTAAGTTGAGCGAAGTCATGGCAGAAAAATTCAGTGTGGATACTGCGATTAGTAAATTGTCCTATTATAGAGAGTATTTATGTTCTAACCAATCATAGATGAGTAGGCGTGGTAAACGTAGTAGTCACTACATGCGTGTGTGTGTGCGTGTGTGTGTGTGTGTGGAAATGTGCCGATTTTTGTAAATACGAACGTTCACACACGATATTATCAGAAAATAAAGAACGATAACAATACTAAATTGAGAAATGTATTGGAATCTTGCTAACATTTCCTCAACAAGTGTCTTCGTAAGTAAGACTATAAAGTCAAAGTACCTAAAATTCAACAACATAATAGATTATATATATACATATAGAATAATATATATATATATAATAGATTATATATATAATAGATGATATATATATAATAATATAATAATAATATATATATATATATATATATATATATAATCTATTATTTTGTTGAATTTTAGGTACTATGACTTTAGAGTCTTACTTACGAAGACACTTGTCTATATATATATATATATATATATATATATATATATATATATATATATATATACACACACAGTGTAACCCGAATATAAGTTAAACCCGGATATAAGACAGATTTTCTCTGGTCCCAAATTAGAGCCTGTGTTAATGTATATATAATAGACCAAACCCGGATATAAGAGAAACCCGGATATAAGATACTTCTTCTCCGGTCCCGACAACTCTCTTATATCCGGGTTACACTATATATATATATATATATATATATATATATATATATATATATAAAGTAACCTGACGATTGCGTCTAGCATGAAACAGTTTGTCGCCTCTAAGTGTTGACTTCAATGTTCACTTTTAAATTTACACACGCTCTATCTCTGATATTGAGCACTTTATCCCATAAATATAGCACACCTTAAGAGTATATTTCTTGTGTGTGTGTGTGTGTGTGTGTGTGTGTGTGTGTATATATATATATATATATATATATATATATATATATATATATATATATATATATACACACACACACACACACACACACACAAGTGTATATATATATATATATATAATCTCGCGGGTCTCTCTCGAATATGATCTCCAGTTAACTGGAGTAAGAAATGATATGTAAATTTTAACGTTCCAAAACGAAATTGCTATCTTTTAATCATCATAGATAATTATTTTTGCCTTACATCAGCATGGCTAATGCTAATCTCCAGGAGGTCAAATCTTTGCGCTTTCGTTGTCTTACGTGGAAAGATTATATTGAATCAATTGCTAGGTCTGCCGCCCGGAAAGTCGATTCACAGTATCGTGCGAGACAATTCTTCTCGTCAGTGTCATTTTTGCACGTCTATAAATCTACAATTCGTTTGGTCATTTGGTTGGGTTTCCCTGCTATGTATGTCGAGATTCTCGACAAAATCCAAAGACGGTTATCGGTCCTGACGTGGCACCTCGAGTTCAGTCCCTTTTCCACCGATGTGTCGTGGCTTCCCTCTGTCTTTTCTATCAATATTTTTGGTGGTTGTAGTAAGACTGGTATGAAAGAATGTGTTGTTTTGGTGTAAGGAATACTTTGGTATGTTTGAGTCAGTAATTTTGGCTAACTATGTTTAAGATAAGACAGATTAAATAACAGCCTTCTCCCAACCCCCTTTTGGCCTGGTGCCACAGTTTTGTATTTGCAAAATAAAATCTGCTTTCATCCCTGTTACCTCGACCGCATGAATTTAAGCGTACTACTAGATTGGCAATTAGGTCTCACCGTGTTACTGTTGAACTAGTTAGTTTTAACGGTAAGTTCTATTCTAATAGTTTCTACTCTCGTGCTTCTCTCGAAACTCTCTTCCAGGAGATTGCTTCTCTGCCACCTACGATCTTCAAAAAATTAAATGCAACGTCAATCGTCATCTTCCGTTCTTCCTAAAACCTGTTCTTTTATTGTCTTTTTTCTCCTCACTAACGTCTTCTCATTTTCTTTAACTCTCAGTAACACCTCGTCTCATAATGGCATTATCGCCTTTGTCATGCTGAAACGATATCTATCTACCTATCTAATATATATATATATATATATATATATATATATATATATATATATATATATATATATATCCGATGCGATGAGAACGAAAGTAATATATAAATTCTAACGTTCGCAGCGTTAATTAAAAAAGAGCTCGATACCGATAGTAGAGTGATAATTATTTATTTATTATAATTTTATCATATAGACAAAACCATTTTACTCACTACAAAGATGCAACTTGGTTTCAGTGCATTTCAACTGCACATCGACGGGTGAGGGTCGAAAATGGTTATGAACAATTCTGTTTGTAGGCAAGCCGGATGTGAAACGTCACTTCCTTTTCTCCATATATATATATATATATATATATATTAAATAATTAAGAAAGAGACAACCTTAAGGTTCCATGACTATAATTTATTTCCCCAGAAAATTTATTTTGCCTGGTTCCTCAGGTCACCTCTCTAGTTACAAAGAAATTTGGTTTCTTTTATTTTTAATACAAGTTTTTGAGGGATAGTTTTAGATTAATATAAGGGCGACATAGGTGGTGGAAGATCTATAGAATGGTCTATCTTGGAAATGGAAAATAGGGATAAGGTTGTTTTTAAACCATCTTTATTAATTTACGTAGGTTCAAGTGAGCTCAGTTAAGAGGCCAGACAATTTGACCTCTTAAATAATTTTTATACAGGAAGAGTAAAGAAGAAAAAGAGAGGAGGAAAGGAGGAAGAAGAACGAAGAAAGAAAGAGTTAAACAGGGGAGGGGAGGAAGAAACGTGAGTTATCATACGCAGGTGACACTTGAAAAACCCATCAATATAATTTATACTTAATACATAATAATGATGGAACCTTAAGGTTGTCTCTTTCTTAATTATTTAATTAATATTTGCTCTGGTGTTACATTGAGCTCTCTAGATCACATCCTCTTTGGAATTATCAACACGGATTACCAAACCATTCATTACCTTACTATATATATATATATATAAATATATATATATATATATATATATATATATATATATATATATATATACAGTGTAACCCGGATATAAGAGACCCGGATATAAGATAAACCCGGATATAAGAGTGATTTTCTCTGGTCCCAAATTAGAGCCTGTGTTAATGTATATATAATAAACCAAACCCTGATATAAGAGAAACCCGGATATAAGAGACTTCTTCTCTTGAACTGTCGAAGATCAGGCGTGACTCCTCTCTGTCCTGGTTATAATTGAAATTTAATTAACTTCAAAAACACTAATTAACAAGTGTAAAAATAACAAGATTTATTTATGGTTCTATGATTGAATAAGATCATGAATACATAAACAAAATGGATTTGTAGAAGTTTCTCCGTATAAGGAATTTTTAAGCTGAAAGGAAGAGGTTGACTGGCGGTTGCAGTAATCAAAAGTCCAGCAGTAATCAACCATCATGACTGCATCCCAGCGTCCCTGATACCTGGTCTCCATCTCTTTCATGTCCTGATGGAATCTCCTCACCTATTCGTCCTCAATGATACCAAATTCTCAGGAAAACGATCCACATGCTTACTACTACGCCCGCGCGATATTTTGGCGATAGACCTAAATTATATTGGCTAATAAAATAACTTTTCTGATTTATATTCTATGGTTTTGTATTGTACAGCATAATTGGTGTGTTTTGAGATGTAAACACTTTCTTGCTTGTTATTGGTTTATAGTTGAATGACTCTGGGCTGTTATCCGACAGGGAGAGTGTTGATCTACAAGCGTTGAGACCAGTTCGACCTTATTATTTATTTGTATTAAAATACAAAATGTGCCTCACTCGTTGACCCATTCGTACTTTTTTTTCTTTTTTTTAAGCGTATCACCCCAAGCAAGGCTGGTGGCCACTATCACGCATGGGGTTACAGAAGGGTTGGAGGAAGAGCAGATAGGAGTGGTAAAGGAAGGGATGTGGAGAAAGAGAAGGACGGAGGGTCGATCAAGGCAAGGGGGTTACAGGAGATTTAGAACGGGAGCAGATAGGAATGAAAGATGAAAGGAAGTGGAGAAGGGAAGTGGATAGATCAAGGCAACTGGAGATGACGATTGACGCTACACTTAAACCGTTGGCGATTGTATTTGTCAGGGAAACAGTAATAGGGAAGGGAGTTCCATAGGCGAGATGTGCGAGACATGAAGCTATTGCAGTAGAAGAGACGTCTACATCTAACAGTATCAACGGTGAAGGGGTGGGAACGGGATGCCAGCCTCAATTTTCCTTTCATCATAACAACGCTTTTAAACTTAGCTGTCACGCCACAGTCACTAAAATACCTTAATTTCACAATGAAATCCCTAGCATGAAGTTTTATTTATACAATTATCGGAAGATGGGAAAAAATCAAAACCCAGTGACTTCTCTGCTCTTTCGGCGACTGCTTTTTATTAGGTTGCAAGCCCCAATTGCACTGCTCTAATTAGCCAGCCAATAATAATGCTTGGCCAATGGTATTAGCTAGCCAATAATAAGGCTTGATCAATAGTCTTATGTCATACGCCACGAAGGGGATGAAGGAAAGCCCCCAAGAACCCGATATGATTGGTGGTCCAATAAAAATAATGGCCCTGTGTCGTAAGAATCGGGGGGGGGGGATTTGAAACTCTATCTCAGCCCTTCTCTCGCTGGCGGTCCAGTCAAAAATGGTCTTGTATCGTCCATATCCACCTTCAGTGGAACATTTTGCATTGAGTTGTCTTCGTCAATTCTCTCTGAAAGTGTGTCATATTCCTGATCTAAACAAAACCTGACCTATTAAGATCTGCCTTGTGTCACTCATTCCAATGAACAATTCCTTTATCAAAATTAACACTTAAGTTACAGTCCTAAAGACTGTACCTAATGACCAATGTCAGCCAAGCTTACAATTTCACCTCTCCCTTTACACTCCATAGGTGACACGAGCCAGATAATTCGTGGTATCGCATTGTTTAAACATGAAAATATTTTTCTTTCTTTATAAATATAAATTAGATCCCCAGTCAACATTTGACACCAGTCATGGTGTCATACTTGTATACACAGAAAGAGGGTAGGGAGAAAGAGAAACAGAGATAGACACGCATATAGTGAATGAAGACGGTAGTTTGACCGGCGAATGTACAATGTGCAAGTTACAAAGCACTGGGCAAAAAAAAAATAAATAAATAAATTTAAGCTGTCTATATTTTTCCAAATGCTTTAGGACAATTTTTCACCGCGGTATCCGAAAATGACACCCGTTTCTCTTAATGAGGCCATGTTTTTGTACTGTGCTGAGTTTTTTTTAATGACTAAATCGATCACATTTTTGTGACATTATCAATTAAAGTTTGTTAATATTTCTCATATGAAATAAGTTTTTTAAGAGAAAAAAAATTGTTTTCTAACACAATTTATTAATTAAATGTTACAAACATTGATTACAATAAATTGAATAGCATACATTGATAAATTTAAGTACACGTAAATTGCATGTTACGTCATCATAGTTCAAAATTGAGGGCTTGAAATCCCAATTATTCAAGCCCTTAGAATGATCAGCGGCAGGGGTGTCTCTCTTCAAAGTCCATCAGTAATCAGCCATCATGACTGAGTGCCAGCGTCCCAGCGTCCCTGGTCTCCAACTCTTTCATGTCCTGATGGAATCCATCCCCTTATTCGTCCTCATTGATCCTAAATTCCCAGGAAAACGATCCATATGCTTACTATTATGTCCGTGTGATATTTTGGCGATAGACCTAAATTATATTGGCTAATAAAACAAGTTTTCTGATTTATATTCTATTGTTTCGTATTGTACAGTACAATAGGTGTGTTTTGAGATGTAAACACTTTCTTGCTTGTTATTGATTTATAAATATTTTGAAGGCGTGTTTTAATATTTATGAAGCTATATTTGGCTAAAAATAATTCTGATTAATAAGTTTATAATTAACATAATAATTAGTTTTATTGTGTGAAATATGTTGCATATTTAGATATTTTAGTGGATATGACAACAGAAACAAAAACGTAAAAACAGCACGTAGCCATAGCTCAAAAAGTTGACCTGATTGAACAAAACCAATGTGATTTTTGGATTCAGCCCATCAAAATTGTCCTAAATCAGCTAAAAATATTTAAACAATAAATTTGGTGTTGACTAGTGAATTGGGGTAGGGATTTTCCAGTGCGCCCACATCGCTACCAAATGTGTCATAAAGTCGAGGTTTAAAGTGGGTTTACTGGCAATACTGTAGAAAAATTGCTCAAGCCCGCTCGGCATTTCCCCTTTTGAGGTTGTTTGCATATAAAAGAACTTAATGTCTGTTACATGAAAATTTCATTCGATAAAAAATGAGGCTATTTGGATATGAATCGTAATAAAAAAATGAAAAAAAAGATTTGACGCTATTGTAGTTACTTGTCTGGGAGTTTAATCGAACCAAGAAATAAATAAGAAAATTCAAATTAATTTAATTTTTGTAATTGATTTTGTTTACAAAGGTAAGTAGACGATCGAATTGACATCACTGAATTTTGAGAGATTATGTAAAGGAAAGGAAAGGAAATGAAATTAAATTAAATGAAGAAGGGGCGTGAGAGAAAGAAATACAGTGTAACCCGGATATAAGAGAGTTGTCGGGACCGGAGAAGAAGTCTCTTATATCCGGATTTCTCTTATATCCGGGTTTGGTCTATTTTGTTTAGGTAAGTATGGCTCTAATTTGGGACCAGAGAAAATATCTCTTATATCCTGGTTACTCTGTATATATATTAGAATAGCAAAGATTGTATCTTCCATTTGATCAACTTTTTAAGGATATACTAGCTGAAGTACTCGTCTCCGTTGGGTATCGCAACTGGTTATAATGAGCGTAGAACGATTCCTTGGTACTACTATCAGTGTTGGAAACTAGTGCGTGGCTTGTAGCACAAAGGGACCATAAATGTAAAAACCAAAAAGCCCTCGATCACCGAAGTTAAGCAATGTCGATCCTGGTCACCACTTTGATGGGTGACCGCTTCGGAATACGGTGCTGTAAGCTTGGGTGCGCAGGTGGTGTAATGGATAGTGAATCGCAATTGTTAATCCGAGAACTGAGTTCCGATTCCAGTTGGGCTCGTTATATTCAGTTATGCGAAAATACCGTTATCCGACAGCAATGAGTTAATTAGTAAGACTTGTATCATTAAATCATTATTATTCCACCCCTCAAAAATTCTTACAATTTAAAATATTTTCTGGCTTTAAATAACCTGCCAAAAGTTGATAAACCGTAGAAAACGAAGTAATCAAATCAAACCATGGGAAGATAAGGGAAGGGAGGTTTTCTCTTGTCCAAACTTTAACACGTCACGAGTCACAATCGCTGATCCCCCACCCCAATATAAATATTATTTTTACCACCACATCTCATTCTACTGTCACCATAAATACCTCATTTGCTGTATGGATTTCCTAATTAAACCCATATGTACAATTTCAGGGTGAGGGGTATTAAAACTCCCCAATGCTTTTTTTATATACAATAATGAAAATTATTTACAAAACTGTGTTAGTATTTGTTACCCTTACCGTCAGAAAAAAGCCTAACCGTGGCAGAAATTTTCAAAAAAAAAAAAAAAAAAGAAAAAAAAAAGAAGATAAACACATCAGCGGACGGGAAAAACTGCCAACTAATGGGGTAAGAGATGGGTAATTACAATATCAAAGAGGAGGACCCCAATAAATGGGTGGGCTATGCGCTTACATACCCTAGCTAAGTTAAAATTAAAAACAGACCAACTGAAAAAAAACGAATCCAGGGCAAAAGAACAGCCAGCCTCTTATCCCCAAAGTGAATAAAATCCCAGTATCATAAATGAATTTTTTAAAAAAAGTCTCAAATATAAAAACAAATTTAACATTGAAAATTCAAAGTACTTTTAATTCAAATTTTAATGTCAAATTGAGACAATAATGATAATAATATTCAATATATACACTTTAACTACTTATATTTACAAAAGGTGGTAAATTTTCACATAACACCATAGCGTCTTTCACTGCTGCACTATTTTCTTTCAGAAATTAGTACACTCTTCCGGAAAGCGATTTTTTTTGGTACTTAATTTAAGAAGTTAACTTTCATTCAAATATATGTAAACATCGACAAATAAAAGAATAACAAAGTAATTTTTTTAAGAAGAAAGTTAACTTTCAAATATCTAAAAGTAATACAAAAATTAATGCACAGACTTGGTAAAGTAGAAGTGTTGATTCTACAGTGTAACCCGGATATAAGAGACCCGGATATAAGAGAATCCCGGATATAAGATATATTTTCTCTGGTCCGAATGTGTTAATGTACAGTGTAACCCGGATATAAGAGAGTTGATGGGACCGGAGAAGAAGTATCTTATATCCAGGTTTCTCTTATATCCGGGTTTGGTCTATTATATATACATTAACACAAGCTCTAATTTGGGACCAGAGAAAATCTCTCTTATATCCGGGTTACACGGTATATATAATAGACCAAACCCGGATATAAGAGAAACCCGGATAAAAGAGAAACTCGGATATAAGAGACTTCTTCTCCGGTCCCGACAACTCTCTTATATCCGGGTTACACTGTACATTTGCACGGAAATAAGACTATTTTTGAAAAATTTGAAGGGATATTAGCGCTCGGGTGTTAAAATTAACATTTACCCAAAAGGTTATTTCGCGAATAAAAACTTTATTTAAGCTCTTAATTCGACATAATATTAAAATTAAAATTATTTATGAGACTGAGATTTTGCCGGCTGGAATTTTGTTTGGTTACCGTTCTAAACTACTCTAACGTGGACTGGGATGACTGATGTGGCGTAGCTAGAGGGTGCAGAGGGGGAAGTTAACCCATGGCGGCACTTTTGGTCTGCGGTGAATTTTCAGAAAAGAAAAAACAATAGCATAATTTCAATAATTTTTTGCAAAAAAAAAAAAGCAACGATATGGAAAAAGATAGGATTCAAATGAAGCCAATTTGTCTTTGATGTGGCTGGCCAGCTAGACAGCCAGCAATAATTAAAAAAAAAATATGTCTCCAAAAAGTAGCTGCCAGCCGGTAGGGATAAACCCCACTTACAAGACGAGAGCAAAAGGTGTGAAAAAAATTGAACATTTTTAAAGGGCTTGATGTGTGGTTGAATTTAGTGAATCCACAGTTTTTTCACACCTATGTGAGAAGTCTGGACTTTAGCGTCAGTTCTTTGAATTTGATTTTTCATGTCTGCGAGTGTGAACTGTTAGTGAAAAAAATTAAATAAATAGGTGAACCAATTGTATTTTTCTTATCTTATCATAGGCCTAGCTTTAATACGTATACTTTTCGTAAATAATAAAATAGATAAATAAATTGAAATAATTCCAATGCTTTAAGGATATCACATGCATTCCAATTTTTACGGAAATATCGAACAGAAATTTAAAAGAAAATTGAATGAAAATTAATATATTTTAAGTGCAGAAACTTTATTTAAAGTTCAAAAATGGAAATTTTTTTTTTCAATTTACAAGTTTTCACGGTAGTAAAACAATGCAATGTTTTAATTTTTGTTTAGATAGTTGAAGTTTTATTAAGCATAGACTAAGAATTAAAAGTATGATAACGTTTATTCCGTTTTTTAAAAGTTAAATTAATTCTATCGGGTTTTTAATTCTTAGTTTACTATCTTGCTAATAATAACTTCAACTACGTAAAACAAAATAATTTAAAAAGACATTGCATTTCTTTACATTGTTGAAAGAAAAGCGAAATATAAATTATGAATTAAAAGTTTTTTTGTTTTTCTTTTTAAATAAAACAGAGGGTACATAATGAAAACAAGTTATCTTTCTTTTAATATCGTAAAAAGTTTTTAAAGTTTATCCGATTTAGAAAAAAAAGAAGTAACTTTCTTTTCTTTTCTTTTTTTACATATCCCCAGTTTTATTTTAAAAAAATACAATTGTACTTTTATTTCATAATTTATCAGTGAGGAGTTATAAATAACTAGGACTAAGATTGTTACTGATGACCAGCCTTAACCCACTTCCCCCTTCGGCCTTGTACCACAATTCAAATATATAATAAATATATATTCCTGTTTGTGTGCTTGTTACGATATAAAAAAATAGCTGGTATCATACGGGCATTAGAAATTCTGAGAAATGGATAAAAATATCAAAGATTGGTGGGTGTACGAATAATTTCGTCGTTGACTCTAGTGTAACCCGGATATAAGAGAGTTGTCGGGACCGGAGAAGAAGTATCTTATATCCGGATTTCTCTTATATCCGGGTTTGGACTATTATATATACAGTGTAACCCGGATATAAGAGAGTTGTCGGGACCGGAGAAGAAGTCTCTTATATCCGGGTTTGGTCTGTTATATATACATTAACACAGGCTCTAATTTGGGACCACAGAAAATCTCTCTTATATCCGGGTTTCTCTTATATCAGGGTCTCTTATATCCGGGTTACACTGTATATTAACACAGGCTCTAAATTGGGACCAGATAACATCTCTCTTATATCCGGGTTTCTCTTATACCAGGGTCTCTTATATCCGGGTTACTGAGTGTGTGTGTGTGTGTGTGTGTGTAGTGTAACCCGGATATAAGAGAGTTGTCGGGACCGCGAGAAGAAGTCTCTTATATCTGGGTTTGGTCTATTATATATACATTAACACAGGCTCTAATTTGGGACCAGATATTATATCTCTTATATCCGGGTTTCTCTTATATCCGGGTCTCTTATATCCGGGTTACACTGTATATATATATATATATATATATATATATATTAATTCTTGAATATGGAAGCCCTTGACACGCTGACGCATAGAGATGACCTAATCATAACACAGGCTAACAAAGGGGGTGCCACAGTGATCTGGGGAATCAAAGAATACATTAAAGAGGCCAACAATCAACGACAAAAAAAAAAAAAACGTACAAAAGCTTATCCACATACCCTATTCCCGAATACCAAAAAGAATTAACTAGCTCACTACGCGATGCTTCGCAACAATCTAATCGACAAGGAAGCATGCACAACACTTACACCCACAAACATCACACCTGCTCGCTTCTATCTCCTTCCCAAAATACACAAAAGCAACAACCCAAGAAGTCTGGTCATTTCATCAGTCAACTGCCACACGACCAAAATTTCCAAATATGTAAACCACTACATACAACCCCTAGCTAAGGAAGTAAAATCTTACATCAGAGACACAAGAGACCTACTAAACAAAATTAATCACATACAAACAGTGCCAGAAAATGCTATTTTAGTGACTATGGACGTAAGATCATTTTATTCAAACAGTAAAACACATCGAAGGACTAACCACCCTTAGGGAAGCACTTCCAAAAAGAAGAAAAAAAGAGCCCCCTCCCAGAAGTTATCATGGAGCATATCTATCCCCCTCATCGGTAGCGACTGCGTATTCTATGCAAGATATATCGATGATATATGTTTTATATATACACGGCCAATGACGACAAACTTACTCAATTCCTCATGACCCTAAACGCAGCACATGACTCAATTACGTTTGACTATGAAAATTCCACAAGATCACTAACATTTTTAGACACCCGCACTTACATAGATAAAAAAAGAAAACTACAAACGACACTACACACTAAAATCACCGACACCCACAACTATCTACACTTTAAGTGTTTCTACCCTAAACACCTCAAGGAGAACCTTCCCTATTTACAAGCAGAAGGATATGTTCCAACAATGAAGAACTAAATAAACACACTCAAAACCTCAAGCATCAATTCACAACACGTGGCTATAAACAACACCTAATCAGGGAACAAATAAATAAAGCAATTTTTACACCTAGAGAAGACACCCTAATGTACAAGATTTAAAATAAACCCAGCCGCACCCCTCTAGTAACCACTTTCAACCCCACTCTGCCTCCACTATCCCAGATAATCAAAAGTCGCTGGGAAATACTGGCGCTCGGTAAAAATGGCAGGGTAAAAATAGCAAAAGTGGATAAATAGGAAAAAATGGCAATTCGACAACAGAAAATTATGACCGTTCGAGAAGGATGGGACTAAGCTCCCATCCCTCTAGTTTAAAATAGGGCTAAGCCCCCCCCCCCTCTATATTTTAAATTAAATATTTTTAAATAGATATTTTAGTGGTGGTGGAGGGGGGAGCTAGGCTCCTTCTCCTCTTGTTTTAAATAGGGGCTAAGTTTCCGCTCCTATTATTAAAAACATTTTTTAAAAATTTTCGATGTCGATTTTTAGAAGTTTTATTGGGTGGGGGGCGCTAGGTTCCTACTCCTAATTGCAGTAAAAGCACAAATCTTAGCGTGATTAAGTGAATTTGATGACTATAATTAATTTTATAATTGATAGCTGACATTAGGATTAGATGTGTATGTAATATATATAAAATAAGTGTATTAGTATATATAAAAATCTCATGCTGTAGCTGAATATTCTTTTTAATTTGACAAACTTCTCATGTTTTTCCATTATGTATTGTATCCAAGATTTTAATAAACTCATTGTGAGATATTCATCTATATTTTTTTTCCTTTTGCCATTTATTTCTTATTTATCCATTTTTGCCATTTTTAACTATTTATCCACTTTTGCCATTTTTACCGCTGCCATTTTTACCTAAATACGGGAAATACTACATCTCAAACCAGACCTAAAAAAATTGTTTGAGGAACGCAGCATTCTAGCATATCGTAGGCCTAAGAGCCTAAAGGAAATTATAGGTAGTAACCACATTTCAGGGGATAAGGTAATCCGTAATAAACCAAAAACAAAAACAACAGGATTTTCCCAACCATGTAACAACAAAAGGAGCTTATGCTGTAACCACATTAGACACACCAATTCGTTCACTAGCTCAGTCACTAAATCTACTTTCAAAATTTACCACGACTCTAACTGTAGAAGTCATAACATAATTTACCTCCTAGAATGCATACTAAGCCAGAAACACTATGTGGAAAATCTGAATGGCCCTTTCACTACAGAATTAATAATTATCGTAATCGAATTGTCGTCTCCCCCATGAAAGATTATTACCTGTAGAGCAACATTTCCGCCTAAAAAACACAATTTTAAAACCATGCCAAATTCACTATAATTAAGAAAATAGAAAAATTCAGATATTAGAAAAATTTTAAAATACCATGGAGATAAGTGGATTCTGTACCTAAAAACACTCCATCCAGACGGGCTTCATTACAAACAACAAAATAGATAGAATTAATATATAACCCCGCAAATCAGGCCTTACCCATATTTTTCACCCACACAAGACATACATGCTTGCGGAGGTGTTGAGGCCTCACACCCATCCTAATATACACACATCATACTTACTCACTCCCTAAGAACTGAATAATACACACTTAACACAGACACACCCCTTTCCAGGAACCAATAAAACTGTCAAAATGACCAAGGGAATTCAGAGCAGCATGAATACATCCAGCCCTTATCTTAAATAACAACTTAAAAGGAACAACATAAGGACTGACCAAAATTTATGATAAAAAATAAATAAACAAATTAAAAAAAAAATCAAATGAAAACTACAGATAAAGTTCATTTTCCCCATCAAGTGATTCATTTCTGTAGTTCACTGCTACTAACAAGCAGAATTTTTTTCTCCTGATGATGGCCATGCTGGCCGAAACTAGTCGAGGAAACTAATTGGAATAATAAAACGAAAAAATATTAATATACAACTCAGTGTGTCTGAAAATTTTAATTTTTTAATATTTTTTATTGTTCAAAACATATATATAGAGTGTAACCCGATAAACAAGCCAAAAAAATATGAATTTTTTTTAAATTGTAAAGAATTCCTTGTAGGTAGTTGCATCCCATTAGAATGTCTGAAGACCAACTTCTCGAGAGCTCCTCCCTGCGGCTGCTCGGTCTCACGCTGTCTGCTGGTCTGAGATGGAACAAATACATCGAGTCAGTTGCATCAGCCACTGCAAGGAAAGTTGGTTCTCTGTGCCGAGCCAGGAAATTTTTCTTCCCGGAATCGATCCTCCAAGTTTATAAATCGACCATTCGCCCTTGCATGGAGTATTGCTGCCATATATGGTCTGGGGCCCCTGCTGTTTGCCTCAGGGTTCTTGATAAGATCCAGAGACAGATAGGCAACGTGATTGGCCCTGATCTGTCATCTCGTCTGCAGTCGCTCTCTCACAGACGCGATGTTGCCTCGCTCTGCCTTTTTTACAAGTACTTCCACGGTAATTGTTCCGAGGAGCTGCGTTCGCTTGTCCCCAGACCTCGTGAATTTAAACGCCCCACGAGGCTGGCATCCCGCTCCCACCCCTACACCGTGGAAACTGTTAGATGTAGACGTCTCTTCTACTCCAATAGCTTCATGTCTCGCACATCTCGCCTATGGAACTCCCTTCCCTATTACTGTTTCCCTGACAAATACAATCGCCAAAGGTTTAAGTGTAGCGTCAATCGACATCTCCAGTTGCCTTGATCTATCCACTTCCCTTCTCCACATCCTTTCATTTTTCATTCCTATCTGCTCTCGCTCCAAATCTTCTGTAACCCCCTTGCCTTGATCGACCCACTGTCTTTCTCTTTCACCAAATCCCCTCCTTTACCATTCCTATCTGCTCTTCCTCCAACCCTTCTGTAACCCCTTGCGTGATAGTGGCCTCCAGCCTTGCTTGGGGTGATACGCTTAAAAAAAAAAAAAAAATAAAAACTCGAATATCACCGCACTTCCGAAATGTGAATAACTCCCTGATTTTTGGTAATTTTTCATTCAGAGGTTTGGAATTGTTGCGAGGCAAGCTAAGCAAATTTTGATTTTAAAATTTATAGTTTCAAAAGAGTGCCAAAAATGTAATAAAAAACAAACAAACTTTGATTTAATATTTATAATTTCTTGGGGTGAATTAATATTTGCGATAAGTAACTTTACATTATTTGGGCTGAATTAAGATGAAAAAATGAAACGGATACCAGAGAAATGTCTATTCCACAATATCTCCGTTGCTATCCCCGGTTTCGTAGTGGAGCGGTTATCACTTCTACTTAATACGCGTGTTCGATCCTCGCTGGAATCTCTCACATATAATCAGGATTTTAGGGATGTGCGGATAAGGTAAAGGTTAACGACCCCAAAAGAGAACACTTTTGCTCCCACCCCTAAAGCTATGGATTAAATGTCAGCGCTGACGGGACTCT
This sequence comes from Acanthosepion esculentum, assembly GCA_964036315.1. NCBI lineage: Eukaryota > Metazoa > Mollusca > Cephalopoda > Sepiida > Sepiidae > Acanthosepion > Acanthosepion esculentum. The sequence continues at coordinate 36,920,413 of OZ038508.1, read as the reverse complement.
TTTGTTTTGAGGTTGTAACCAGTCTAGGAGAAGGATAACTCTGAATTCATAACTGTCCGGAAGAGGGATAGGCTCCGCCAGGCTAACAACCTCGAGGCACACCAGTGCTGCCATAACTGCAGGACATGTTGTGTCTCTACGACCCTAATGGGTTACGGGTCTCGTGATGTGTTGTTATCATTATTCACGTGCTGCAACAATCTCCATATTCAGCGACACAGATCATGTACTTAAAGTGGGTAATATTAATTAGTAGCGTTAAAGTAAAACAAGATAGATTTCATTTATAGCTGATGAATTTCCAACAAATACTATGAAAAATATGCAAACATTTAATCTGTGAAACTGTGTTTTCAAAGTGTGAAATATTTTTAAAATAATTTTTTCTTTTTTTGTAACTGCTGAATTATTTTTTGAACGAAGATCAAATCGGAAATAATTCAACAATTCTGATTTATCTCCCTTTTAAAATAGGTACCTCCATGAGATCGCTAAAAAAGAGCATAGCATGATGAAAAAGACGCCCAGCTTGACGAAAACAAAATTTTATCGTCTAAATGTTCATGTTATTCTTAAGAGGAAAGATCAAAGTATTTTTTGGGCATTTTTTAAAACATTTTTTAATCGTTCCGAGCACGTCCGAAATTTTCGTTAAAAATCTCGTTTTTTTTTTTGAGTCAGCAAAATTGATAGACAATCGATTATGGCATCCATTTCTTTCCTTTTTATAAAAAAGATGAAAATCTCACTTTGAAATTCTTTTAAAAATCAATTATCATTTTTTCAAAACTTATTTTAAGAAAATCAGAAATTATAATGTTTATTTAAAATATTTTGAACCAAGCTTGACTTAGCTTCTGCGCCGAAAAGATGTAATTTGAAAATAAAACAAAGTAGGTCATAATGTCAGGTGTTGAATGACATATTGAAGGATTACGTGATCATAAATTGTTCTACGGAAGGCGAAAAGTGAAGTTATTTAGATTTAAGTGAACAAATTATTTACCTCGTTATTTTTTAAGGAAAACTTTCAGCACTCTATTTTATTTTATTTTATTTTTTTGTACTTAGCTTTCACCTTTACGTTTACGATGCTTTATGGAAAATATATTATAAAGAAATTAAAATAATACTGTTAAAAGTGAGTTTAAATTTCATATTTTATAAGAAAGGTATCTAATTAATTTATAGGTACCTTTCTTATGAAATTTTATCAGAAGTGTACATAAAATACTATAATTTTATGTACATTTATTATATTTTACTGTGTTATTTGTATTTCCATTCATTTTATTATTAATTTTGATATTTAATTTATGGAAAATGTCATAACTGAGATTAATATAAAAATAAGATCATATAAATTTCATAAGATGATACTGATACTTGTAGGTACTCTTCTCAGTTGAAATTGAAAAATCAAATTAACTTCTCCATACGTGTTTCGCAAAAGTAAAGGCCTTAACAGTGAAGAACAATGCTGAACTTAAATAACGTAACCTAATTGTATTCTGGTTGGTCTTCCGTACTTTATAATTACCGCCCGATAACTCTGAATTCATAACTGTCCGGAAGAGGGATAGGCTCCGCCAGGCTAACAACCTCGAGGCACACCAGTGCTGCCATAATTCCTTGTAAGTAGTACAAGTAGGTTAACGACCCCAAAAGAAACTTTTAACTATTGTAATCATTAAACTTGATGCGATCGAATTTCTAGCGTTTTCATAAAATTAATTACGTGAGGGGTGGGGATAAATATAAAAAAAATATTTCTGTCATGACTTTAATAAAAAAAACATATTTATAATAATTTCGATCATCTGTGAATAGTTTCTGAAAGTTTCATTAACATCCGACAATTATTTTTATTTTTGCAAGATTTTCCAAATTAATGTGTGTCATACAAAAAAAAAGTGCTAAAAATTGTAGTGTAACCCGGATATAAGAGACCCGGATATAAGAGGCCCGGATATAAGAGAGACTCGGATATAAGAGAAACCCGGATATAAGATAGATTTTCTCTGGTCCAAAATTAGAGCCTGTGTTAATGTATATATAATAGACCAAACCCGTATATAAGAGAAACCCGGATATAAGAGACTTATTATCCGGTCCCGACAACTCTCATCCACGGACAGACTGTTTCGCTGTATCACAGATCATCAGTGTGGCTAGACGTCCGGTTGCCTCTAGCTAGGATCGAAACCCGACTGAATTGGCGTCAGTCGGAAATTCTACCACTAAGCCGTCGGCGTATTTATTTTTAGATTTAGATAAACACACAGTGACTGACAGTGACTCAATTCTGCCGAAGAGTCTAGCTATATTAGCATTAATAGTCACTGTTTACAAACACCCGCTTTACTCCCACAGAGCTCAACCGAAATTAATTTTTCAGGAGCCAATATTATTGTCATCCACAGACAGACTGTTTCGCTGTATCACAGCTCATCAGTGTGGCTAGACGTCCGGTTGCCTCTAGCTAGGATCTAAATATATATTTATGTTACTTAAACTTTATTTTTAGCGGATACTCGTATTCGAGTAGACGCCCTGTTTATTTATCAGACAGCATATTTATTTATATATTACCATAAAATGATAATATGGAAGTACTACACGACTAAGAAAAAAGGCTCCTACATCGGTTTTTCGGTCCTCCGAGTTTCATTTGAAACCAAAAAAGCCATCTTTCCATATGCGGAAAGAGTGGTTGGTAGGTCTAATTAGCCTGTAGTAACTTTTCTTTCATATAACATTTTTAGTTTTAGGTTTTCAGTAGTAGTCGTGTTGCACGTTTTTGCCTTTGACCTTAGCTCTGATGATAGAAAACCGATAAACTGTTAGTAGCTGTCTTTTCTCTTAATCGTATTGTATTTTTCGGTATTAGTTTTATAATCATTTTTTCCCCCATTTTGTTATAAATTTTCTTCTTTTAACGAATTTAGGTAATAATGCCACAGGTAAAAATGGCACAAGTGAAAAAATAGGAAAAAATAAGTTTACTGAAATATACACTATTGTCAAAAAATGTTGGTTTTGTATTAAATCTAATTTTTAAAAGGGAAATATATCATATATAAACTTTTATTTATTTTTTATATGAACAAAAAAGTCGAATTGTTTTGCCTCCATTTGTTATGAATTTATCCATTTAAAATTTATGAAAAACAATTACAGTGTAACCCGGATATAAGAGAGTTGTCGGGACCGGAGAAGACGTCTCTTATATCCGGGTTTCTCTTATATCCGTGTTTGGTCTATTATATATACATTAACACAGGCTCTAATTTGGGACCAGAGAAATTCTCTCTTATATCCGGGTTGCTCTTATATCCGGGTCTCTTATATCCGGGTTACACTGTATAACAAAATCAAATATGTTTATACATGAACACACCGCTTTAAATCAACCTTTAAAAACAAAATTTAATGACTAGAATCTTACGTTGTGATCAAGTCATTTTTACCGGTGCCAATTTACCGTTCAACTGTTTTAACATATCCGTTTTTACCGCAATACATTTAAAAATATATTCAATTTAAATACAAGAATCATACAAATGACGGTAAAATTGCAGATTAGGGCCCAGAAACCAATTTAAAAAAGAAGCATTATTTTTGGTGGGGCAAAGCCTGAATATTCCCAAAACAGCATAAAAAATGTGCGGAAACCTATCGTTCAGGAGATATCGACAATTTTAATTGTGTTTTACTTGTGTCTCGGTTACAGTCGGGCCGATATTTGGTCTTTCCTCTTCGTAATAACATAAATAATTTTGGGTTTCATTAAGTTTGGGGACTTTATGATTATTACAAAAATAGCAATAAAAATTTCGGTATGCCCACCTTTTAGGAGGGTATTGACAATCTTATTTGGGTTCCGGGTACAGCTTGGACGCTTCAGTCAGGAATCTGTAAAAGCGCTCGGGTGTTTTTTTTGTTTTGTTTTCATCCTCCTCCTCCTCCTCCTCCTCCTCCTCCTCCAGTAAATAAATGGGTAAACTTTCGCAGCATCAAACTTGTCCAGAAAAGGCTACCGTGCTGTACCCGGGACCCAAGTAAGATTGTGATAGGTTTCCGATAATAGTTTATGCTATTTTTGGAATAAAAATAATGCTTTTTTTTATGTACCTCCACTTTGACGCTGAAAAAGGTCCAAACTTAATAAAAACAAAATTTTAAAGTCAAATTATGTTATTACAGTGTTACCTGGATATAAGAGAAACCCGGATATAAGAGAGATTGTATCTGGTCCCAAATTAGAGCCTGTGTCAATAAAACAAAATAGACCAAACCCGGATATAAGAGAAACCTAGATATAAGATACTTCTTCTCCGGTCCCGACAACTCTCTTATATCCGGGTTACACAGTAATAAGACGAAAGACGAAATGTCAACCTGGCTGTAGCCTTGACACAAATAACACCCAACTAAACGGTATCTCCTAAACGGTAAGTTTCCGCAAATTTTTAATGCTGTTTTGGGAATATTCAGGCTTTTTTTACACCAGAAATGATGCTTCTTTTTTTCTTTTTCTTTTTTCTTTTTTATTGTCGTCTGGGTCTTAATCTGCTATTTTATCAAAATGACTTTTTAGGGTCGCACTTTTCAGCTTATGATCTTTTCTTCTTACTCGGTGCCTGTTACCAGACAGAAAAGAAAACTAGCCCTTAGGACGTATGTTAATTTCGATTTCATTTAAATTTTGTGCGTACAATCGTTTACGTTTACGCATTTATATTTTAATTCAATGATAGACCTAAAATATTTCTAGAAATTAAAAAATAAATAAATTTTAATAATTCTATTCATTTCCGTATAATTTCCGAAACGTTCAATAAATCTGATAATTATCTAATTTTTTTTAAGGTTAAAAAAATAACTTATTTTTGTTCCCAACTTTACAATTGATCAGCCTAGCGTAGGGTTTATAGAGACTGAGTGTGTGGGTAATGTATTATTCCAGTGTCCTATTTCAATCTTAGTCAAATTGTGTATGTATGAGTGTTTCTGTTCTGCGTTATTTAAGCATATAAAAAGGCAAGCATATTCTCTCTCTTTCTCTCTTCCCACTTGCCTCCCGGTGTAGTCGAACGTAGATAAAGAACGCTGCCGTCGGGGCACATTCGCTTCTTTGGTCCTCTGTTAACGGAACGCTAGCACACATGCACATACATAAACACAGTACACACACACTTGTTTTTCACACACACACACACACACACACACACACACACACACACACACACACACACACACACACATTCTTCTCGTAGATAGTTTTAATGTCTTTTCCTTTGATTTCCATTGTGTACACATGTAATTCATTTTATTAATAACATGCATTAATTGTAGTTTGTTTTAAATTCCATCTTACTTAATTTTACCCAGATTCACATGAGTTCGCCAATGTTGTTTGCGGAACAAATGTTCCAGGAGCCCATAAATACTTACTATAAAACGTTCTCACACTCGTATCAAAATTGTTGATTCCCGTTACAATATACATTACATGGCACTAGTACATATAAATCACTGATGCATAACACAGAGATACGTGTATACTGTACATGACATACATAGATGCAAAGTTACACACAGGCAGTAAACTTGACGGACTAAGAAGCAGCTTCCTTTTTTTTATAACGTAGATTCTTCTTCTATGTGCCGCGTCCCATTAGGACATGAGGGATCATGGCTCTCCAAAACTTCCTATCCCTTGTGACCCTTAGCATTTTTTCCTATTTTTGCTAAGCCCCTCTTCCGTTCAGCCATTGATTCACGCAAGCTCGTCAGGTAGATGGCTCGCTGCCTTCCCCTATCTCTGTTCCCCTCAATATGCCCCGTGAGGGTTAAGTTTTCCAAGCCCTTCTTCCTCATTATGTGTCTAAAGAATTCCAGCTGTCTCTTCCTGATTTTGAGTATGTCTTTCTTTGTTGCCATTTTCTTTAAGACATCCTTGTTGCTTATTCGCCCCGTTCATGGAATTCTCAGTATTCTTCTGTAGAGCCATCATTCTGTTCCTTCCATTTTTTTCTTCCTCTGTTTGGAGACTGTCCAAGATTCACTGCCATATAAGAGGGTGGATATCACATAGCAATCCAGCCTTCCTTTCTTTGTTTCTAACGAACTTTTAAAAAAAAATGTTTCCTATCACTTTGCTCAGCTTTTGGAAGGTAACTTTCACTTGTCTAATCTGTGTTCGGATTCTGGTGTGACATTTTCCATTTTCAGTTAAAACACTTCCCCGATATCTAAATTTCTGCACTTGCATGTCGTTAACATATCCAATTCGTAGCTCGTATCCTTTCTTCTCTTGCTAACAACCACACTTTCTGTTTTCTTGCAGTAGATGATTATTTCTTTTTTTCTCTCTCTCTCACTTTCTTTTACTTCCTCGTTTCGGGAGTCCTGTAGTTTTCTTTCGTGCCAAATATCACCAGAGTGTCATCTACATATCACATATTGTTAAGATTACACCTATTGATAATATATCCTGGTAGGGTCTCTGGTTCTAGGATAGCCTAATTGTAGAGGTTGAATAAATCCGGAGAGAAGACACATCATTGTCTTACGCCCCTTTCTATTTTTGCATAACTACTCAATTCATTTTCTATCCGTATGGAGGCGGTTTGCTCCTTGTATAAATTCTGGATTAACATCCTTTCCAAATAGATTGAGTTTTCCTAACAATTCAATTATATCCTTGTGTTGTACCTTGTCAAATCATTTTTCGTAATCTATAAAACATCGTCAATAAATGCTACACTGTTTTATCCCTGTGCACATACACTTGAAAGATGACGAACAAGCCCAGTTTACACTATAGTTGGGATGTACGGAGGCTTAAAGGATAGCGGGTAGAAATGAGAAATCAGAGAGCCGTTGTTCGAATTTCAGTCGGGTTTGTTACATTTCCTTACGCGCAAATGCCCTTGCTTGGGAAACGTATGACTCCATCTCGTCTCCTCACCAGGTATGGGTTAAAGGACTTGAAAAAATCATTGTTATTCGCAAAAAACAAAAATGTTAATGCAATATTCACTTGCGCACCCCCCCAAAAGAAAACAAGAATTACAGTGCAACCCGGATATAAGAGAAACCCGGATATAAGAGAGATATTATCTGGTTCCAAATTAGAGCCTGTGTTAATGTATATATAATAGACCAAACCCGGATATAAGACACTTCTTCTCCGGTCCCGACAACTCTCTCATATCCGGGTTACACTGTACAATAGACCAAACCCGAATATAAGAGACTTATTCTCCGGTCCCGACAACTCTCTTATATCCGGGTTACACTGTATTAAAAACATATTTTTTAAATTTTCGATGTCGATTTTTAGAAGTTTTATTGGTGCGGGGGGGGGGGGCTAGGTTCCTACTCCTAATTGCAGTAAAAGCACAAATCTTAGCGGGTTTAAATGAATTTGATGACTATAATTAATTTTATAATTGATATCTGACATTAGGATTAGATGTGTGTGTATATACAGTGTAACCCGAATATAAGAGAAACCCGGATATAAGAGAGATTGTATATGATCTCAAATTAGAGCCTGTGTTAATAAAACAAAATAAAGCAAACCCGGATATAAGAGAATTATGTATATACAGTGTAACCCGGATATAAGAGAGTTGCCGGGTACGGAGAAGAAGTCTCTTATATCCGGGTTTCTTCTATATCAGGGGTTTGGTCTATTTTGTTTAGATAAGTATGGCTCTAATTTGGGAACAGATACAATCTCTCTTATATCCGGGTTTCTCTTATATAAGGGTATCTTATATCCGGGTTAGACTGTATATATATAGTGTAACCCAGATATAAGAGACCCTGATATAAGAGAGATTTTCTCTGGTCCCAAATTAGAGCCATACTTACCTAAACAAAATAGACCAAAACCGGATATAAGAGAAACCGGATATAAGAGACTTCTTCTCCGGTCCCGACAACTCTCTTACAGTGTAACCCGGATATAAGAGATTTGTCGGGACCGGAGAAGGAGTATATTATATCCGGGTTTCTCTTATATCCGGGTTTCTCTTATATCCGGGTTTGGTCGATTTTGTTTAGGTAAGTATGGCTCTAATTTGGGACCAGAGAAAATCTCTCTTATATCCGGGTTTCTCTTATATATGGGTCTCTTATATCCGAGTTACACTGTATGTATATACAGTGTAACCCGGATATAAGAGAGTTGTCGGGACCGGAGAAGAAGTATCTTATATCCAGGTTTCTCTTATATCCGGTTTGGTCTATTATATATACATTAACACAGGCTCTAATTTGGGACCAGAGAACATCACTCTTATATCCGGGTTTCTCTTATATCAGGGTTACACTGTATATACAGGGTAACCCTGATAAAAGAGAGTTGTCGGGACCGGAGAAGTATTTTATATCCGGGTTTCTCTTATATCAGGGTTTCTCTTATATCCGAGTTTGGTTTATTATATATACATTAACACAGGCTCTAATTTGGGACCAGATAAAATCACTCTTATATCCGAGTCTCTTATATCCGGGTTATACTGTATAAAAGATTTTCTAATAAAAAAATGAAAAAAAATAGATTTTTATGAACAAATTTCGAACGTTCTAAAAAGGATAAAAAAAGCTATCTTAATCTTCAAATCCTAAACCTTTTTAAGTTTGGGGTATTTTTTCATCTTGATATGATAATTTATCAGTGAATCAGTAATTTTTTTTTTTTTTTATATACTTCTGATATCCGCGCTGTTTAAATAAATAATCTGGTGAACATTAATGTAGGCATATCTCTCACCTTGAGACACTTTGTTTCCTAGACAATTAGAAGTTTCTGTTTTGATAGGGAAAGTTATTTTATTGTCTTTAGTTTGACGTTATACCGATGTTAGAGCAAAAAAAAAAAGGTCAAAGCTTTATGACAGTGAACACGTGTGCGGTGTCTGCGAGAAAAGTTGTTGACAAATGTATCAAAAATTGTTTCAATGCCGATATGATACGTCTGCCTTAGGCCGGATGAAAGGTACAAAGCTAGTTTTTAAAACGTTTACAAGCAGACGAGCTTGTTCTATTGTCACTTCGATAACAAGGGTCGAATAGTGGAAGAAATAAGACGAAAAGAACAAAAGGGTAATGACAAAAGATAGAAAGAAAAAGGGAAAGATATATGAAAAAAAAAAAATGATAGACAAATAAAAACTGCTAGCATCGTAGGAATCGACAACTTTTTTTCAAAGTTTGTCATTTTTTTTTGTTTAATTTTTTTTTTCGTGCCAAAGTAAATTTAAAAGTAATATTATAGATCTAAAATGATATATATAATCTTAAACCGTGTTAAATATTTTCCATAATAAACATAGACAAATTGTTTAGTTTTTAGATTAATACTGTCGGATCAGCAATAACCATAATTGTTCATAAATTTTAAAAATAATCGTCCCACCATCGTTTATTTTCCTGGATATTATCTATAAAAATAATTTAATTCTAAGAAAATGGACTTACGGCCATATCACGTTGAAACACCAGTTCCCGTACGATCACCGAAGTTAAGCAACGTTGAGCCTAGAGATGAATGACCGCCTAGGAATACCAGGTGCTGTAAACTAGGATGTCTGGGTGGTGTACTGGATAATGGCTCAGAATTGGGTTCGTTATATTCATTTACATGCAAATGCCATTCGGAAAGGTAGGAATCCACCTCTTCTCTCCCCAGATATGGGTTAATTAGTAAGCCGTAGAAAACAAGTCAATCAATCAGTCTAAGAAAGTGATCATTTAGAATTGCAAAAAAAAGTTCCTGTTACTGTCTGAATTTAAATGACGAAGAATAATCGAAAATCCTTATCTACATCTGAAAGAATTTCTTCATCTTTGTTGTTCACAGATTTTCGGTCTTTGTACCTTCTTCGGGTGTCTGTCAATTCGAGTTACCCGAATAATATAAAATATATTCTAAAACGTCATTCGAATTATTCAAGTCCTCTGAGGAGTATGGGGCGCACAGTTCTCAACCCGCTAGACGTTTCTGTCTGTAGTTTTCCTAGTAAGTATTTTTTTTTTACGAGATGAAGATGCTAACAACCCATGCCCAACCCGTTCTTTTTTTAAATTCAGAGTTAAGCAACCAAGACCAAAGAACCAAATCTGTTATCTGCAATGTTATTGGTCCTCACCTGACATCTTGACTTTAGTCACTTTTCCACCGCTTTAACGGAGCTTCCCTGCGTCTTTTCTATAAATACTGCCATGGTAATTGTTCGGATGAACTTTCCTCTATAAAAATAACAACATTTTTAAATGTTATTTTTATTCCTCACACCCCACATACAATTTGTACATAGGGAAACTACTTAGGACTTAATAGAGACTCTGTGGTACTATGGTAGCTGTAGTAAGAATGGTAAGTAAGAATGTGTTATTTTGTTGTAAGGAACACTGTGGTATGTTTGGGTCAGTAATCGTGGCTAGCTAAGTTTAAGATAAAACAGATTAACGACCAGCCTTGCCCTACCACGCCTTTTTGACCTTGTGCCACATTTTTGTATTACAGTGTAACCCGGATATAAGAGACCCTGATATAAGATAAACCCGGATATAAGAGATATTTTCTCGGGTCCCAAATTAGAGCCTGTGTTAATGTATATATAATAGCCCAAACCCGGATATAAGAGAAACCTGGGTATAAGAGACTTTCGGCTCCGGTCCCGACAACTCTCTTATATCCGGGTTACACTGTATACAGTGTAACCCGGATATAAGAGTGTTGTCGGGGCCGGAGAAGAAGTCTCTTATGTCCGGGTTTCTCTTATATCCGGGTTTGGTCTATTTTGTTTAGGTAAGTATGGCTCTAATTTGGGACCAGAGGAAAGTCTCTCTTATATCCGGGTTTCTCTTATATCCGGGTTACACTGTATTACTTTCCTCTATGATACCTAGACTGTATGAATTTAAGCGGAGTACTAGATTGACGTAAACGTTTCATCATTTTGCAGTTGAAATGGCGAGATGAAAACGTAAGTCCTATGTTAATAGTTTCTTCTATCGCACTTCTCGCTTGTGGAACTCTCTTCTGGGTTCTTGTTTCCCAGTCAACTTTGATCGTCAAAAATTTAAATGCAATATCAATAGTTATCTACTGTCTTCTTAATTCCTGTTCTTTTATTGTTCTCTTTCCTTAATAGTGTTTGTTTTTTCCCCTAATATACTCTAACACTCAGTAACCCTCTTTGTGTCTTAGTGGCTTTATTGCCTTGCTGGGAATGAAATGATAAAAAATATAATTGGAGAAGAAGAAATCTTTCTCAACGGTATTTGCGTGAAAGTAAATGTAACGAACAAGACTGGAGTTTGAACTCAGCTACCTAATTACTCATTCCGAGTCGTTAACACCATCTACACATTCTCGTTTAAATTATGATTTATTAAATTCTAAAAATCCATTCAAATCAAAATAATATTTTGGTCGTGTGACACACCGCCTTTCCTCGTAAGAAGTAAACAATATTTTTATGGTTTTTCTCGACAGAATGCATCAAGAATTTGACAAACGTGAAGCATTAACATTATCCATTCTTTTCTTCTTTTTTTTTTCGCGTAAGTTCATGGCGACAGACAACAACGCAGGACGATCTGTGCAGAAAAGATTCATAAATGAAGAAAATTAAAAACACGATTTGTAGGATCTGCCTATATTTCTGAGACGAGCTATTGTAACTATTTACACTATCTATTTATATTGTTCAGACTGTTGTCCTCATCTTTATTGCCATATTCACCTTCAACGCCTGTCTATATTTCTGGGATGAGGTATTGTAACTATTTACACTATTTATATTGTTCGAAAAGTTGTCCTCAACGTCATTGTCATATTCACAACGTTTCGGCTGTTGCCCGCTCCGGCCTTTTTCAGGTGATATACGTTGGGATCTTGAACCACGTGGGTAGATTTTTCTAGATCCACGTGCAATGCCTTTTCTGAATATCTCAGTTTAGTGATTCAACTCTGCGAGTTTTGTTCCCTTCTGCTGTGGCTAGCGTTTGAACTCACAACTGTTTGGATCAAGTTACTAGAATACTTCAACCAAATCTTTTAACCATTGGGCTATGTGTCATTTCTTTTTTTTTATATTAAACGATATAATATTAAAATGAAGTAGTTTAACTCGGAAAGCGAAATCGCTGAGCTGGATTGGAATTGAGACCAAGTTATTTGCTTTCACTTTGAAGGAAATACTCTTGACAAAGGTGCGAATCCATCTCTATGGAGAGAATAGAAGGACTGACGCGACTCTCTTGCAACAAGTTGGTAACAAGTCTAAGAGAGAAAAACCTCTGAAATCAAAACTAGCCCGAAAAGGTTTGCGTTTAAATTGCTCTAGACACATAACTTCTGCAATGCATACGATGCCAATAAGATCCTAATGAGACTTGTCTTGTATTGACCTATGATTTTCCTCCATTTATTTCGAGTAATAATTCCATTTCTACCTCCAATGAACGACTTGTCAAAATATATTTGTTTCCCTCTGTTGACACAATAAAAGAAAGATAAACTATTTACACAATTTACATTGTTCGGACTGTTGACCCCATCTTTGTTGTCATATTCACGACGTGTCGGCCGTTGTAAGCCCCGAGAAAGGTATGGGACGTGGAACTAGAACAATCCACATCAGTGGACGAAATAAAGGGTTCGGTCCGAAATTCCAATCATTTGAAGAAGGCTAGAGCGTACAACGGCCGAAACGTCGTGAATAGTCCGAACAATGTAAACAGTGTAAATGTCCTCATCTTGTCATATTCACGACATTTCGGCCGTTGTACGCTCCGGAAGAGGCATGGGACGTGGAACTAGAACAATCTACCTTAGTGGACGAAATAAAGGGTTCGGTCTGATATTCCAATCACATGGGGAAGGCTGGGGCGTGCAACAGCCGAAACGTCGTGAATATGGCCACAAAGATGAGGACAACAGTCCGAAAAATGTAAATAGTGTAAATGCACTTTCAAGTTTTACATTTATTTACGCTAATAATTTTGATACAGAATAAAATTGTTTTAAGTTAAATGCCATTAAATAATTTGCCACATATCATTCCTTCATTAAAATAGGCGAAATTCTTAACACATCCTACCAATTCCTCAGAATTTTCCACACCCGCTTATTCCACCCTCTTTTATTCAAAAACCCGAGGGTAGAAATGTTGATACAGTATATTAAGTATTGCTAATTAATTTAACATGTCCATTTTTGTAAGTACGGTCGTCCATAAACGTTATTATCAGAAAATATACAACAGTAACTACAGTAAATTTAAAATTCATTGATAATTTTCTAATAATTCCTCTAAAAGCGTCTTCGTAAGTAAGGTAAAGCCAAAATGCTAAATAAAATTCAATAAAATATTAGATTGCTTTGAATATTTTCTTCAATTCTTAAGATTACTGAGTAGTTAATATGAAGGCGTTCACATTATATTCGTCGAGTCATTTTACAGTTATGTACCCCATATTTAAATTTACCAAACATCAGGCTGTCGATAGATCTCTGAACAACGAATAAAAACACCCACCTCCGTGTTAAAAAAATGCTTTTCTGCAATATTTTAAACTAAAAGTAATATTTATTTCAATTTAGGTTAATTAAACTTCAAAAAAAGTTAATCTTCCTCAAAAAAAGTTTCAGAAAATTATATTTTATTTTTTAAAGATTTTTGAAAAAGAGAAATTCCACCTACAAACTAAAATTAATAGAAAAATTAGAAAGCCTCATAAAAAGAATGAAATGGAATGTGCATTTATTCTTAAACCAAGAATTTAATACAGATGTCGCACTCATGGAAAAATACGGTCCCACAACACAAGAACTAAACAACTTCGAAAGTGACACTGACTAATTTAGTAAGAAACATAAAATTTAATAAACAATTAGATGCTTCCCAGAAAAAACTAAAAGATATAATAAAAATAAACAATTCATCTAACAAGCTCCCTAAAATTCTTAAGATTACTGAGTAGTTATAAAATATATAAAAAAGGCATTCACATTATATTAGTCAAATAATTTTTACTGTTATGTAACCCTTATTTAAATTAAACAAACATCAGGCTGTCGATAAATCTCTCAGACCTTCATAAAATCACCCACTTTCGTGTTAAAAAATACTTTTCTGCGATATTTTAAACTAACAATAATCATTATTTCAATTCAGATTAACTCAACTTTAAATAAGCTAATCTTCCTCAAATAAAGTTTCATAAGAATATATTTTATTTTTTAAAGATTTTTAAACAAGAGAATTTTTAGCTACAAGCTGAAATTAATAGAAGCAATAGAACCCCTTATAAAAAGAATGAAATGGAATGCGCATTTATTCTTAAACCAAGAATTTAACAAATGCCACGTTTAAGGAAAAATACGGTCGCGCAACACAGGAACTAGACAACTTCGAATGTGACACTGACTAACTTAGTAAGAAACATAAAAGTTAATAAACAATTAGATGCTTTCCAGAAAAAAAACCCTAAAAGATATAATAAAAATAAACAATTCATTTAACGTATTTATCGCAACGGTTGGGTTTCCGGTTCATTCAATAGTCTATTTCAATTCTATACTTCTAACATCTTCGCCTGAACTATGAAATTTTATTTTTTTATTCTAATGTTCACCCAATACAAGCCCCAAGAGTCACTTAAGGTAGGGAGTTATTGGCGGGAGGGAGTTACATTAGCACAGGAAAGGACAAATGTTAGAACTATACAGTTAAAGTAGACTTTAAACCTAATCCTAAACAGGAAATAAGGGATAAATTTCTACCCCTGTTCAAAAGCTCGCTGAGGAGGGTGTTACCAATTTCCCCCTCCTCAATCGGAGTAGATAGGTTCGCCCATCTGATTCACACCCGTCCACATTTTTTTTTAACAGGAGTAGGGGTTTATCGTTTATTCCCGGTTTAGGATTGGGCTTCTGGTTCCTTCTAAATTTTTTTCATTCCCAAGTATCCCCTTGCGTCTTAGTGGTATTGTTGCCTTGCTTTGATTAAAAACAAAAATATATATATGAACTAAGCCGCAAAACCACAACAATCTACAGAAGTACAACATAACTAAAACATACAGAAAAGCACCAAAAACTGCAGAAAACAATATTAGGGAAGGTAAAAAAAAGCGCCCAACTATTAGACATGGACGACTGAATAAATTGCATTGTATATATATATATATATATATAGTAACCCGGATATAAGAGACCCGGATATAAGAGAAACCTGGATATAAGATACTTCTTCTCCGGTCCCGACAACTCTCTTATATCCGGGTTACACTGTACCTGTTCAGGTTGTTTATGATTCGCCGAGATCGAAAAACAGACGGGTACACGTACACCTCACTTTATTTATATAGAAGATAGAACAAGAATACACTATTGGCAAAAAAGTTAGTGAAATCTAATTTATATATATATATATATATATATATATATATATATATATATATATATATATATATATATATATATGCAGTGTAACACGGATATAAGAGAGTTGTCGGGACCATATAAAAGTCTCTTATATCCGAGTTTCTCTTATATCCGGGTTTGGTCTTTTTTGTTTAGGTAAGTATGGCTCTAATTTGGGACCAGATAATATATCTCTTATATCCGGGTCTCCTATATACGGGTTAAGCTGTATATATATATATATATATATATATATATATATATATATATATATATATATATAGAGAGAGAGAGAGAGAGAGAGAGAGAGAGAGTGCAACCCGGATATAAGAGACCCGGATATAAGATATATTTTCTTTAGTCCCAAATGAGAGCCTGTGTTAATGTATATAAAATAGACAAACCCTGATATAAGATACTTCTTCTCCGGTCCCGACAACTCTCTTATATCCGGGTTACACTATATATATATATATATATATATATATATATATATATATATATATATATATATATATATATTATATATATATATATATATATATATATATATAATTTATTTATTAATACAGTGTAAACCGGATATAAGAGACCCGGATATATAAGAGAAACTCGGATATAAGAAAGATCTTCTCTGCTCCCAAATTAGAGCCTGTGTTAATGTATACATAATATACCAAACCCGGATATAAGAGAAACCCGGATATAAGATACTTCTTCTCCGGTCCCGACAACTCTCTTATATCCGGGTTACACTGTATTAGCAAAAACGAAGGAGAATTGTTTTCCCTCCATTTGTTAATATAAATGTTTACGTTTAAAATTTTTGAAAAGCAATTATAATAAAATCAAATATCTTTAGACATGCGTACACCGTTTTATATCAACTTTTAAAAACAGAATTTAGTTACTAGAATTTTCACTTGTGCCACTTTTAACGTTCCCCGGTTAGAAGATGTGTCGTATGTAAAGTCGTTTATTGTTGGGTTTTGTAGATGGTTGCTATGTATCTTTCCTTAGGTTGAGTGCGACGTCTAGGAAATCTACTTCTTTTATGTTTGTTATTAGGTCTATGTCGAATCCTATATTTTTAAAAATATCATGGGTCATTTAATGCCGAAATTATCTTTTCTTATAAGTTTTGGTAATTTTTTTTCTAAAACTGTATTCCTGATAATTTTTTTTGCGAAAATGTATTCTATACAAAAAAAGACACTTTTAGTTTTACAAGAAATTTGAATCCAGATATAACCCTATAATTAAGTTTATAATTAATAACTAGCATTATGATTAGATTAGTTTTTGATTAATGTTTGAACATATTGCAGTTTTCTTTGTTTTTGTAAAAAGGGGCCACTTTTCGTTTAATGTAATATAATTGTGTCAATTCTTATAAATTTTGAATGAATAAAGTTCTTCAATAAAAATAAAGATAAATGAGGCTATATATATCTTTGCTTCTTTAAAAAGAAATAACTAAAACTTAATTTATATAATATTTTTTTATTAAAATAATAATTTGAAAAAGAAGATACAAGAACTTAACTTTAACGTAGATAAATTGATTTTATTTGCTTGTAAACAGTTAGACTAAATAGTAATTAATTAAATATTTAAAAATATTTATTTAAAAATATTGAAGGGTGGGCTTACTGTCCTAAATCCCCCATCCAGAGAGTACGGCCCTAGTATTGTTATAGTGGGGTTTTAAAGTTAATAATACTTTAAATAATTTTTTGGCGGGAAGTAGGACTCGCCCCATTCTACAAGTATGGCCCTGGTATTGTTGTAGCGGGGTTTTATCTGGACCTCATGATTTTCATTTATTTAAAATATAGGAGAGGGGGGGCTTAGCCCCCAAATCCCCACTCCAGAACGGCCCTAAAATCTATTTTCAATCGACTTTTATTTCAATAGTTACCGAATATGTGAGCAACGAGGAAGTTTTAGAGAAAATATAAACTTATAGTTAGCATCAAGAAGAGACAGTTGAAATTTCTAGAGCACATAATGAGGAAAGAGGGCTTGGAAAATCTGATACTCACAGCACAGATATCACAATACAATGTCAAAATGGCAATAAAGGGGGCACTCAAAAACGAGTAAAAAGAAAAAAATCTTCAACTAACAACTATTTTATTTTTTTTTTCGCATGTTGATTTCAATTTAAGTGTCATGTTTGATAGTTACTGCATTCCAACAATTTTCCTTTTGAAGTCTGGCGGCTAAAGGAAGATATTGGATGCATTTGACGCCAGATGTCTACATAAAATCGGAGGCACCAAATGAAACGACTATATGTCAAACCAAGAGGTCAGGGACAGATCACCACAGCTTCCTTGAATCATGCAGACGGCGCCGTCGCTGGTTGAAGCATGTTTTGTGACTCCCCGACAGCAAGACCCGGGAAAATGTATCTCACATTCAATATATTTTTAAAGTTAAAATTTATTTTATTAAAAAAAGATTTTTATCATTAATATTTACTTTTTGAAAATATTACTTCTAATAAATATTTATTTCAAATATTGTTTTATTATTGTTATAAATTCATTTAGAATATTGCTTAGATTAAAATTATTGCTAGCAGACAAAATAGTTTTTTAGAAAGTTTTTGAGTTCACTGTCATTTTTTAATCTATGACAAAATCTTAGAGAAGAAAATCCCAGAGGCTTCTTATCCGAAAAGTGGAGATAAAATCCCACTCATATAAATAAAAATCTCATAAAGAAACAAATTTAACACTGAAAATTCAATGAACTTTTAATTCAAATTTTAATGTTAATTTGAGACAATAATAATGATATCCAATATATATGTATACATAAATGGAGTATAACTTTGCGCGCATGAAGTGTATATATTGGATATTGTGTTTACATTGTTTCATTTTGACATTGGAATGTATATACTGGATATTGTTACATTGTATATTAGATGTTATTATTATTATTGTCTCAATTTGACATTAAAATTTCAATTAAAATTCCCTTGAATTTTCGATGTTAAGTTTGTTTCTTTTTATATTTGAGACTTATCAGACTGGGATTTTGTCCACTTTGTTGAGGATAAGAAGAAGCTGGGATTTTATCTGCCAAGTTTTTGTCTGCCGTGATTTTGTTCCGTCATTTTAAACAATGTTAGTCTCCTTATTAAAGTTATCCGATTTGACGGGTACATTATAAATGGTTATTTTATTTTATTATTAGAAATTAAGTGAAAATATTAACTATTTTATAAAATATATTTGATTACAAATAGATAAATGAAAATATTTTACTAAAAATATTACTAAATAAATTAAATTATTACCTGTTTTATGTAAAAAAATTACTTTTCTTTTTGATTTTGTATTATTCAACTTTGTTGCACGTCTAACAGGAATTTGACGTTTTACTAATGTTTTGCTACAATAACTTCCTCGTGGTTTAATAATAAAAAAATTTTGTGTATTACGATCAGTTAAAGCAAGAGAAGCGTCACACAGATTTTTACATACACACACACAGCGGCGGGCGGGCAGACAGACACACACACTCTCCCCTCCCCTTTCTCTCTCTCTCCCTCTCTCTCTCAATACCAGGTGCTGTAAACTTGAATGGATGGGTGGCGTAATGGATAACGGCTCGTAATTAAAGATCGTCAAGCCGGGCTCATTTTTTATTCCCTTATGCGCAAATACCCTTCGGAAAGGTATGAATTCACTTCTTCTCCCCCAAGCTATGGGTTAATTAGTAGTACTAGTATCAGTAAATCATCATTATCTCCCCCAAAATCTTACAATCTAAAAATATTTTCTGGCTTTAAATAACCTACAAAAGTTTGACAAGCCGTAAAAAAAACAAATCAATAAATCATGATGCGTGTTTTAGTAGGATACAGAATTCGAACAAATGCGGAGAAATCAAAGTGAAAAAGCTTTTTATTGACAACGCGTTTGGCCTTCATAAGGTAGTTAGCTAGGCGTCTCCTGTTCAGAATGAAAGAATCTTAATCATAAAAGAATCATTTGGGCAGTTCTTGTATACTGTATGTTCGAAAAAGAAATCTCTTGTATGCATGCAAGAAAATATATTAAAGAGATTTAATCGCTGTACTTTTCCAGTCGTCAAAAACGAATGTATAAAAGAGGGATTGCTGCCTAAATGCAAAATCATCTTTCTCTCTCTCTCTCTCTCTCTCTCTCTCTCTCTATATATATATATATATATATATATATATATATATATATATATATATATGCATGCATGTTTCATTAAAAACATATTAGTAAAAAACACAAATATATTAACTGCTTCGGTCTGCAAATAATGGAGGCTTTGATAATAAAAAAAGAAAAAGCCAACTTTTAACAATATTAACTACGAACAAAGCCACAATGTGCTAACCGTATTCGGAAATTAAAAACATCTCTACTACACTCTAAGACATACGCATAATGTACACACTCAATTAAGCTGAAAAATCGAATCATCCTTGATAATGGCTAAAGGTATAGCCGAAAGCGCTCGGAAACATAAAACATTTGGACAGTTCCTACACACCCTTTGTCCTGTAAAGAAAGCTCTTGTTCGAACACAAGAAAAATTAAATAAAAAGCTCAATCGTAATACCTTGTCTGTCGTTTTTAATGAAACATGCATAAACGAAGGATTCCTGCCTAAATATACAACTATATATATTTTAAACATGTAGTATTGAATGTTAAAGACAACATAGTCTTGCATATTTCCTTTTGAATTTTCTCATATTCTCTAATATATATACAGTGTAACCCGGATATAAGAGAGTTGTCGGGACCGGAGAATAACTCTCTTATATCTGGGTTTCTCTTATATCAGGGTTTGGTCTATTTTGTTTTATTAACACAGGCTCTAATTTGGGACCAGAGAAAATCTCTCTTATATCCGGGTTACACTATATATATATATATACACAGTGTAACCCGGATATAAGAGAGTTGCCCTGGACCGGAGAAGAAGTCTCTTATATCCGGGTTTGGTCTATTTTGTTTAGGTAAGTATGGCTCTAATTTGGGACCAGATAGAATCTATCTTATATCCGGGTTTCTCTTATATCCGGGTTACACTGTATATATATATGGTGCGGGGATAACTATACTGTATATAAATTTTTAAATACCAATTTTGAGGAAAGATATGTGACAAATTGGAAAAAAGTTTTCGTATGACAAAAAGTCCCTTAGGACTTCTAGGTTTGTTTACATTGATGCGACTGCACATGCGCAGGAACAAGAGATGCTGGGAATTTTAAATTTATAATTTTTTTGCATGTCTTTTTTTCGTTATATTATCTAGCCAATTTCATTTACATTCTATTTCTTTCTGTTTCCATCATCTTTGCTATTAGATATTCCACATTGTGATAACAGAAGATCAGCCAAGAATGGTGATACGTCTTACGAACCTGAACGCAAATTTACTTTGGATGTACGTGTGTGTAGCGTTGTTCTACGTTCGCGTCTCGTTGAAAAGCCGGTTCTCGTACGACCAACAAAATTAAGCGACGTTGAGGTTGATCAATACCTAGATGGTTGACCAGTTGGGAATAATACCAGGTGTAGTAAGCTTGGATGTGCGCGTGGTGTAATGGATAAAGGCTTAGAATTGGAAATCGTAGAGCCGAGTTCCAATTCCAATCGGTTTCGTAATATCCCCTTACACGCAAATGCCCTTGCGAAGGCATGAATCCATTTCTCACCCACTCCAGCTATGTGTCAATTATTAGAGCCTGTATCAGTAAATTATTATTATCTCCAAAAAATTCTTACAAATATTTTCTGACTTTAGATAGCCCGAAAAAAAGGTTATCTAAAAAGCCGTAAAAAATACTAATTAATCAATTAACATCTAATTTTGTGCAGTTGGTTAACACTAACAGGCAACAAGTGGTTTAATTTAACATTTTTTTTAATCCCAAATAAATGCTTCAGCTATTTTTTGTCATTCCTCCTCCGCCAGGGCGTAGAGATGAACATCTATTTGAATTTAAAATTGTCCTACTAGACTGGCTGCGCCCCAGGGCTAGAGAGCCCAGTTTATTCTATTTAACTCATAGATGGAGAAGATTGGATACATACACTCTTTCCCAAGTGAACGCAAGAGGCGAAAGCGGAAATTGAACACGGCTCGTCAATTCTAATTTCCCCGTTGATTATGCTACCCGCACGTGTATCCATAATTTATTCTGAATAAAAAATGCAGTTTAAATTTGAAACTCTTCTTAAACTATTGTACAGACAATTGAAGATTTAATTTATATTTTTATTTTAAAAGTATGAAAACCTAAATATAGAAGCTTTTCGAAATTGAAATTTTTCTTTTGATAAAAATAAACCTTAAGGAAAGCTTCCTAAAACTATTGAATAAAAACTAATATTTTGTGTAAGATTTTTCTTTCTTTATGAATGATTAAATTAAATTAAAGCCAGTAGAGATTTATTTGTAAATTAAATTTCTACCTTTTTTTTTCTTTTTTAGCCCTTTGAATATGAAAACTTCCAACCTATATTTTTACTTTAAAAATTTATTAGCAGTTTAAAAATTGCAAAATGAAAACGTCACCCATCTGAAAGAACTTTTTACATACATTATCGTGGAAAGATTTTTTTAAAAACTTTAATTGAATATTTTTTATCCAGTTAATTAATTCTTCATTATTTGATACTATTTTTATTTAAAAAAAAAAAAAGAACTAATACCGAATAAATTAAAATAAATACTGATTTACTAAGTTTAGATGTGGCACAAGGCTGGAAGTAAGGAGCACCTAGTGAAGGTAGAGCTCACTACTCACTAGTAATTAAATCTGACGAGACAAGCTTGCTAATCATTCTACCAAGTGCCCTATAATAAATTAAATGAAATAAAGTTCAACATTTTAGAAACTTCCAACCAAACCAACCCCTCGGCTAGCTTGAAAACTTCCCTATTTTAGGGAGGGTCAGACTATTAGAACTTTTCAACCAGAGAGCTTTGGGGAGGATCTTAATTCTTACTGGTCGGTAGTACCGCCCAGGTTGATAAACACTCATGTGGTGGGGATAAACGAGGCGTCTGAAACGTTAAAATACATTTTCTTTTCTTTTTTTTTTTTTTTTTTTAAACTAATTTGGGAGATAAACGGGGTTAGGAATATATCTGGAATCAAATGAAGGCGGGGTGGGTGTTGAAGACCATTACGGGTCTTAGTTTAACCTTTTTTATTTGCATATGGAAATGACTCGTGTCATTAAAAATATTTAAAAAGGGTGTATGAAAAAACTTTAATTTTGTGTTTTTGCGTTTGGACGTGTAATCACGGAACTGAAATCCGATGTAAGTAAAATTAGCTTTTCTTATTGATTGATTTTTTAGCATTTTTTTTACATTTGATATGTTTGATTAGGGATATTTTCGTTCGAAATACGGTCTCTTGTCTAAACTTTAGTTTAGACTTTAAAGAATGTGATCAGCTTAATATTTAAATAATGCAAAATGTACGAAGCAGGTATTTAAAAAAAAGGGTTAATTCAAATTGGAGTTTAAAAATTTACCAGGATGCGGTGTTAAATTTGCACGTATACGTGACGTACGGATAGAGTACTTGACTTTTTCCAATAATTTCTCCGACCACAAATAATCAATTGTTTTTCTTTTAGTCCAGATCACGAATATTAAAAAAAATATAATTTAATTTTATTAATTAATAAGGGATCCAATTTGTTAAATTCATTGTAAGTTCATCTCCCCTACAGAAGCCAAAAGATCTGCACATACGATGAAATGTAATTTTTTCAAATTGAAAAAAAAAAATACAATTTGTAATGTGGAGTACTGAGGTAATATATGAACAAATATATTTAAAAAAATATTTTGTTTTGCTTTATGTCATTTGTTTTTGATTGAGGAGTGATAAAACATCTCAAAATTAATGCTTATTTTCAAAAGTTAATTATAAGTTGCTACAAAATTTTATATTCAAGTTGAGAAATAAACATTATAAAAGAAAAATATTTAAATTGGAAATGTATCGATAAACTGATCGAAACAGTTACGCTTTCACTTTGGAAAAAGAAATGCTGAGGAGAAGCAATTTTCTACCACAACAGTCATAAAATAAAATATTAAAAAAAATCTTTGAAATTAAAAATCTCTCAACGTTTTTTTTTTCACAGCCCAAAATTCTACAAAATATTTTACAAAAAAATAATTTAAATTTAAAAACATTCGAAAGAAAACTATTCTAATTTTCAAGTCTATTATAAAAAAACATGTTTTACCTTAGAGGCCTTAAAACAAAATGAAATTAAGTGATGAAGAAGACATAATTCATTGGTATTTAAAAAATTTGTTTCGGAAGATGAATTATTTTCTAAATGTTGAAAATGCTTTTGGATTTTTTTCTTAAATAAATTCTTTAAATAAACGGCACAAAGATATGTTCATTCAGATTTGTCCTTGGTTGTTTTTACATTCATAACGTTTCAATCACTATTATGGCCTTCGTCAGGTACCGAATTTGGTCTTTTTGTGGTGCTTCTGTTTGTTTCGTCTGAAGATAAAAGGATGTAATTGTAAATGTAAAAAAGCCGGCAAATTCAATGGCCGAATTATTGCGAATATAAAAACAAGTCAGAATAAGGACAATAGTTCAGATAAATTAATGATAATTAATTACTCCTAAAAAAAAAAGATTAGCCAAGCAGACTGTTTTTGGTTTGTGTTAGCCTGCAGTTTGGTGTTGGATTTAATTTCCGCACGCGAAAACTTAAATACAGTGTAACCCGGATATAAGAGAGTTGTCGGGACCGGAGAAGAAGTCTCTTATATCCGAGTTTCTCTTAATCCGAGTTTGGTCTATTTTGTTTAGGTAAGTATGGCTCTAATTTGGGACCAGATAAAATCTCTCTTATATCCGGGTTACACTGTATAATTTATATAAATCCATATATAACCACTTAGTTGAATTTATGTGGGGATATTGTGATTATTATTATTTTGGAACATATTGGCCCATAAAGAAACACTAACCGATAAGTTGGCTAGTGTTGTTATTAAAAAAATAAAATAAAATATTTATTTACAATATCTATTGTTCGGACTATTGTCCTCATCTTTATCATATTCATGGGGTTTCGGCAGGTGTACGCTCCGGCCTTCGTCAGGTGATTGAAATTTTGAACTGCACCCTTTATTTCATCCATTGGGGTAGATTGTTCTAGATCCAAACGTCATGAATATGGCAGCAAAGATGTGGACAACAGTCCGAACAATGTAGTGTGTAAAATTATCTCATCTCGGAAATTTAAATATAATAGATATTATTTTTATATCTTCAATCATCATTCAACTTTATCTCGTTATCGATTAATTAATTTAAAACATTAATTACGAGACAAAGATAAATATTATTTTTTAAAAAAAAGTTATTTTTTTAAAAGAAAAGACCATTTGCTTTCTGGTGACATTTTCCGCGCGATAAAGCTTTATTCAAATAACAATAACATTTAACAATTAGGAATTTGATTTTTTTTTTAATTCAGTTTTGCTTTTGATTCGACAGGTTGACCGACGTTTCTTAACAATTTATATAACAGCTCTGATAATTTGGGATGTTAAACTATATGAGAAACCTACAAACGTATTTTTCTTTTTTTTTGTTTCTTGCTAATGACTTGCTCAGTTCAACACGACGGCCACTTACCCAATCAAATAGGAACCACTGGGTTATATCAGCATTAGCCAATATTAATTATTAAATAAAGACCATTTAACAAAAAATATATTTCTAAAAATACAGGCTTGTAGTTCTTTCTTCATTGCATTTTCAACATCATTTTGCTGTCGAAAGATATATTCATATTCCATAATGACTGCTACAGAATAATGAATTTACATAGGAAAATGTCAGTTATTAGTTTAAAAAGTTAAAATTCCTTTCTTCTATCGTCTTGTTCTTGTGTAATAAACATTTTTCATGGCGCCTTTAGTACAAAAAGGTACCTACACTTTTTCGCGGTAAAAACAGCATAGCATGACGAAAACGGATCCAATCTCCATAAAAACAAAGTTTTGTCATTAAAATGTTCATTAAGAGGAAAGACCAAAGTATTTATTTATTATTTTTTGAAATTTTTTACACCTTTTTAGCAGGTTCGAAATTTTGGTTAAATATCTTTTGGTTAAAATATGTTTTTTTTTTTACATCAGCGGCGGACCAAAGATAGGGTTAGTTTTTTTGCACTTTTCCCGGTGAAAAACAGATTTGGAAATTCTTACAAAATTCAAATAATTGTTGGATTTTATTGAAACTTTCAGGATATATTCGGAAATGAATGAAATTATTTTTGAAATTTTTTTTTAGAAAATCTTCGTAAAAATATTTATTTTTTTTTACATGTTACCTGACCACCGACTTAAATTTCATGAAATTTCGAGAAATTAAATTTTTAAAGCGTGGATTTTTGTTATTAGTTAAAAAAAACAAACAAAACAAAAAAAAAACAAACAAAACAAAAAAAAAACAAACAAAACAAAAAAAAACAAACAAAACAAAAAAAAACAGGAATCCTTAGAGAAAGTAATAGTAAATTAGTAAATATTTTTTTTTTTTGAAAAACACTTACCCGTTTCATCGAAAATCTGCTGAATTGTAAAACAAAAAATGCAACATATTTAATTAGAAAAGCTTTTAATTGCTTTTGTAAATAATTTAAGGACACTATTGTCCGAAGAAATTTAAAAAAAATTTGATGAATAATGAAATTTTTACAAGAATTTTTTCATTTTTTTTTTTTTTTTTTTTTTTTTTTTGTAATTTTAATTTTGAATAATTCAAAAATCGTTTAAAATTCTTCATCGCTAAATGATTTTTCACGGCGCCCTAAATCAAATTTTATTAATGTTCATGTTGAGGTAAAAATAATAACGACGCACATAAAAAAGATTTAAAAGAATAAAAATGGTTACATTTCCATATTTCATTAACTTTAATTGTGGTGGCAAACACATCTTGAAATTTACTTATTAATTAAATGTTATACAGTGTAACCCGGATATAAGATAAACCCGGATATAAGAGATTTTCTCTGGTCCCAAATTAAAGCCATACTTACCTAAACAAAATAGACTAAACCCGGATATAAGAGAAAACCGGATATAAGAGACTTCTTCTCCGGTCCTGACAACTCTCTTATCCGTGTTACACTGTATTTCCCACTTAAAAAAAGAAAAAGTGAAGAACAGCGATTCAGAATTAATTATCCAAAAGAATAGAAAATTTTAAAATATTTAGTAAATGAAAATAGTAAAAAAAAATCTTTAAAATAAAAAAAACTATCAACGATTTTTTTTTCACATCCCAAAAATCTATAAAATATTTTATTGAAATAGTTTAAAATTTAAAAACATTCGAAAGAAAACAATTTTAAATTTCATTTTTCTGATTAAGGGAATAATTTTACTTTACACAGCTTAAAATAAAATTTTCAAATTTCAATCGATTTAAATTTCTTTGGGGACTTAGAATAAAAATGTAAATTTAAGTTTCCTTGATGTTTTATTTTTCTTGTAAAATTTACTTTTCATTTCATTCATTTTTGAATATGTTCTGAAAGTTTCATTAAATTCCGACAATTATTTGAATTTTGTAAGAATTTCCAAATCTGTGTTTTCCTCGGAAAAAGCGCAAAATAAAAGTAAAACTAACCTTTTTTTCGCCTGTTCGCCGCTGTCGTTAAAAAAATAAATTTAACCAAAATTTCGAACGTGCTAGAAAGTAAAAAATTGCAAAAGTAATTAAAAAAATACTTTGGTCTTTCCTCTTAATAATATAACAAACATTCTGATGACAAAACTTTGTTTTTATTGAGTTTTTTGGGGCTTGTTTTTCATCATGCTATGCTATTTTTTTTATGAAATTGTATTGGTAAAAAAGGACTCCCAGTTACAGAAAATCTGATCTGATCCGTAAAAAAAAATGCAATAAAATTAAAAGATATTAATTATTTATTTTTAATTGCTTTTATTTTATGATTAAGATGGAAAATTTTGGATGAATAATCAATTTTTACAATAATTGTTTTCATTTTTTAAAATTTTAATTAGAATTGAATAATTTATAAAGTTTTAAATTCTGTATAAATTTGTAGCAGTCAAGTGATAAAACTGTATTTATTTACTAATCATAGATGGGAAAGCGCACTACAATTCAACAATCCCAAATATTTTTATAATTTTGAATTTTATTTGATGTGTGTATAAACATGTCAATTTTTGTAAGTACGGATATCCAAAGACAACATCAGAAAATCAGAGTGCTACAATTGTTCATGTTATTGTTAAAAATCCTTTCTAGCACTTTTTTTGGTAAATAATCATGTTTTTAAATTTCGCACATTTATTTTAAACTAAAGTTTGCGCATTGCATGCTCAATCAAGACAAGTGAAGCTTCCGCGCATGATTAGTCTAGGCAAATGTATGTAAACGACGCCAGTAATGGCTGCCGGGCTGTAGCCTCAACGCGAATAAGGCCGAAATTATTGTCGATAACTGATTTTCGTTTTGTGATTGTAGATTTTCGCAAACTTTTACTGTTATTTTCGAAATAATTATGCAAATTTACACAAAAAATGGAAATTTTAATTACAATTGGTTTTCGGAGCTTAATCTGCAAATTTGCTATTTTTTTCTGCTAAAAAATTCAGTAATGATTGTTTTGTAATTACATTATATACTTTAAATTTTCGAATATTCCTAACTTTTGAAAAAGTATAATTGAATTTTACGAGATTTTTAAACGGAGAATTTGATTTTTGTTTACAGAGTTGTCATAAATGGCTGATATAATCGATTTTATTGACATAATGTAGAGGTTGAAATGTTATGAATATAAAAACAACCAAGAACAAATCTGAATGGACATATTTGTGCTGTTTATTTAAAGAATTTATTTTTAAAAAATCAAAAAGCATTTCAACATTTAAAAAAAGTTCTTCAGCATCCGAAACAAATTTTGCTGACTAGCCCCCGCCAAAAAAAAAAAAAATTTTAACTTAAATTTGGGACGTGCTAGAAAGGATTAAAAAAATTACTTTGGTCTTTCCTCTTGATAATAACAAACATTTAGATGATAAAAAAATTTTCAATGAAGTTTGGGGTCTTTTTATCATCAGGGTATGCTTTAACTCCAAAAATTCGTATACCTAAGCCTTAAAGGTTTAATTTTTTTCATAAAGGAAAAATCCTTTTTGAAGCTTTCCCCAGCTTCAATTGAAAGCTAAAGGATTAAATTTTCTAATTCCAGAAAAAAATACTGTGGCGTATTTCAAAAGGAAATTAGAATGATTTTTAGTCGATTCTTCAAAAAAAAAAAAAAATTGATACGGACATTTTTAAATGTAGAATGTAGATATAAACTAAAAACTTATTTTTTCGTTTTTGGAAATCCTGCTAAAATAACTTTCGTTAAATTAGCGAATTTAAAGTTAAATTCTGCTCAGATATAAAAAAAAAAAAAAAAAAAAATTTACCAAGATTTTCTAAAAATGAAAATTTCAAAAATAAATTCATTCATTTTTAAATAAGTCTTGAAAATTTCATTAAAATCAGACAATCATTTGATTTTTGCAAGAATTTCCAAATTAATGTTTTCCCCCGGAAACTGCGACACTAAAATGTTCATTACCACAAGTCTTACAAAGTTGACAAGAAAAATTTTT
This sequence comes from Acanthosepion esculentum, assembly GCA_964036315.1. Taxonomy (NCBI): domain Eukaryota; kingdom Metazoa; phylum Mollusca; class Cephalopoda; order Sepiida; family Sepiidae; genus Acanthosepion; species Acanthosepion esculentum. The sequence goes on along the minus strand of OZ038508.1, from coordinate 36,891,234 downwards.
TTAAATTTTTTTATTAAATTTGGGCTTAAAAATTAATATAATAATAAAAAAGAAAATGATTTTACAAAATAAATAAATAAATAACCCTAACCTTGCCAAAAGACTTAAACAATTTTAACTTTTTTTTAATTAGGTACCTACACTTTTTAGCGGAAAAACACCATAGCATAATGAAAAAGGCCACAAACTTACTAAAAAAAAGTTTTATCATCAACATGTTTGTTATTAAGATGAAAGACCAAAGTATTTTTTCATTATTTTTTAAATTTTTTAATCCTTTCTAACACATTTGAAAATTTGATTAAAATCTTGTTTTGTTTACGCCAGCGCGGTGGCATAATAACTGACTTTTTCCGTTTTTTGTTTTCTGTTGAAAACATTGATTTGGAAATACTTTGAAAAAATCAAATAATTGTTCGATTTTAGTGAAATTTTCAGGGCTTATTCACAAATGAATGAAATTATTTTTGAATTTTTATTTTTTTAGAAAATTTTGATAAAAAAATATTTTTTTTTACATGTTACCTCCCACTTAATTTCATGAAATTTTGCAAAAAACCTTTCTATTTCCAGAATTTTTTTTTTATTCGTTAAAAGTAGGATTCCTTGGAGAATGTAAATCACCTAAATCTTTTTTTCAAATTTGCATTAACTGAAAATCTGCTCTGAAATGAAAAATAATAAATGCACTATAAAACTATGATATTATTTAATTAGAAAAAAAAGAAAGGAAAGCTTTTAATTGCTTTTTTTGGAAATAAGTTATAAGGACACTATTGTCTGAAGAAATAAATTTTTTTCCAGTGAATAATGAATTTTTATAAGAATTTTTTTCATTTTTTAAAAGTTTTAATGATAACAATTTATAATAGTCTAAAAATCGTGTAAAATTCTGTATTGGCCTTTTCCTGGATGTGTAAGTGGAAACGAAATTTACAAATCCAAAAGCAAAACTGAAAAGATTAATAAACATAATGGCACCATTCTATTTTTTAAATAAATTTTAATTTTTATTTACTTAATATGTTTCTTCTTTTTGGCTATGGTAGGCTCGTATTGACATTATGGAAAGGTCACGTGAACTAAATAGTTATATGATCCCTTTACGTTTAAACAGGTTTTTCCTACAACTTTAAAAGTTTAAAATTTAAAGTAAGTTTTACTTTTTCAGTTACTATTTCGCTAAATAATTTTATTTTATGTATTTACATTAGTGTGGGTCATACTTGAGTAATTTTTTTAAAAACTTCATAATTCCTTTTTAATTTTTTCAGTTCATAATTCCTTTTTAATTTTTTCAGTTCATAATTCCTTTTTAATTTTTTCAGTTCATAATTCCTTCTGAATTTTTTCAGTTCATTCCTTTTAATGGCAGTTATTTTGATAAAGAAGTTTAATTTAATTAAAACTAAAGTTTAATGAATTTAAATTATTTTTAAACCTTATTTCATATTTGAAATTAGTTTTCGGAAATATACGTCAATTTGGGTCGTCCATAACTAGCTGTCATCACTTCGTCATTCAATCTTACATCAATTATTGGCTCAATTTAAAACAGTACCAAACATTAACAAATGGTTGTATATTAAAGTAACATGTCAGAAATTTTTTTTTTTTTTTGGAAGAATTTTAAAAATCAATAAATTTGTTTTTAGTTTACAAATTTCTTAAGAGAAAATGGTGGCTTTTAAGAAAAATTTTAAGAAATCGAAATTAAACTTGACATTCCAATCTATATAATTTCTATCTGAAATACACCAGAATATTTTACTTACTGGAAATAATAAATTTAATAATTTAGTTTTCAATTAAAGCTAAAATGAAATCTTCAAGAATGTTCTTTTCATTTTTAAAAAATTATTTTAAACTTCAGGTATTGAAAATTTATGCTGAAATAGTGGCAGTACATAATTTTAACTGTAGCAAAGTTAAAATTTATTGGTAATTTTCATCAATAAGTTTCTTAAGTTAGGCCATAAAAACAAAGTACCTAAAATTCACTAAAATATTAGATTGCTTAGAATATTTTCTTAAACTTTTAAGATTACTGCATAATTAAAAAAAAAATTATAAAAAGGCATCCATGTTTTATTCACCAAGTAATTGTTACAGTTATGTTTCCCTTAGAAAAAACTCACAAATATAAGTCTATAAGGGTTGTCAGTACCTAAATTCACTCAACTCCATGTTAAAAAATACTTTTCTCTGATATTTTTAACTAAAAGTTTTTCTTTTCAAATCAAATTAAACTTTAAATAAGCTAATTTTCCTCAAATAAAGTTTCAGATAAGGATATTTATTTTTGAAAGAATTTTTAATAAAGAGAATTACATTGTTGACAGATTTATCAATATGGATGATATTAACAGTTTTACTGATAAAAAATATTCATTCCAGTTGATTTAAATTCACTTCAAAATTCAGCAAGTATTTTGCTTATTGGAAATATTAAATTTATTCTATTAGCTTAAATTAAAAGTTAAAACTAAACATCCTGGATATAACGATAAACTACTTCCAGCAGCAAAGCCTTTCTTCACGCTTTCTTTCATTACATTTACTAGTTACAAAATCATGCTTTCCCATTCTATGTGGATGTCTCAATCACATCAGTTTTATTTTATGCTAGTCATTTGGTCATTTTGTTTAAAACTGGTTGGTGTAGATGGCAACTAATTTTATGTTAGTATGGCACAATTCCAGATTGAGTCAAAAAAAATATTAACCCAAACTTTTAGGTGGGAAGAGCTTAGAAAATCAGCATTTAAACGCTTTGTTTTACCTGGAAACATCCACCCCCCCACTCCGATAGTATTTGATTGATTAAGTGATTGTAATTGGTACCATAGTCATTGTAAACTTGATCCTTCTGTTAGCTGCATAGTATGTACTTTGCCAGGATTACACACAGTTTAGAATTCAGAATTGTCCTTCTCTTAGACTGATTGCCAACCAAGGCAAAAGAACCATCTGCCCTACTATTTATCACATAACTGGGGGAGAAGAGTGTGGAGTGGGTAGCCATGGTCAAATGCAAGATAAGTAACGGAACTGTCCAACAAACAGAATTGACAAAGTTGGCCATAAGCAGCAATAACTGTCTATATTTCTGAGATGAGGTAATAATGTACACTATTTACATTATTCGGACTATTGTCCTCATCTTTGTTGCCATATTTATTACAACGTTTCAGACGTTGTACGCTCTGGCCTTCTTCAGGTGGCTGGAATGTCGAATTGAACCCTTTATTTCACTCACTGGTGCCATGTTTAATGGATGTCAGTTATATCCTGTTAATTCCCCCCTCCAAGTTCTCCACTGCCTTAACTGGGTATTGAACTCACACTCTTTAGGTCCTGTCATTGGATCTAACTAACGCCTTTATCCACCTTGGCGTTAGTTAGATCCAGTGACAGGACCCAAAGAGTGTGGAGAACTTGGAGAGGGGAATTAACAGGCGATAACTGACATCGATTAAAACATGGAACTAGAACAGTCTACCCCAGAGAGCGAAATAAAGGTTTCAGTTTGACATTCCAACCACCTGAAGAACGTACAACGGCTGAAACATTGTAATAAATATGGCGACAAAGATGAGGACAATAATCTGAGTAATGTAAATAAAGCAACAATAACAATAAAAAAAGAACAGAACAAAAAATTATATAAAGCAAGCAAACATGCAAGGCAAATTAACAGTACAGTGTAACCCGGATATAAGAGAAACCCGGATATAAGATATTTTCTCTGGTCCCAAATTAGAGCTATACTTACCTGAACAAAATAGACCAAACCCGGATATAAGAGAAACCCGGATATAAGAGACTTCTCAGGTCCCGACTACTCTTACAGTGTAACCCGGATATAAGGGAGTTGTTGGGCCCGGAGAAGAAGTCTCTTATATCCGGGTTTCTCTTTATATCCGGGTTTGGTCTATTTTGTCACCCATCTAGGTACTGATAGGTTTGAGGTAGCTTAACTTTTGGTGATCGTACGGCAGTATGATATGTCCATAAATCCATAAATCTTGGATAATAAATAACATGTTTTCTGTTGACCATTAATTTATGATATGTTGATATATGCATCCTTTAATTGGTTTCATTGACAAATTTTACAGGAATTGAAAATGGATGATGCTACTTGAGTTGCCAAAACAGTAGCATCAAAGTGAGTGTAGCCCAATAAACTATGCCTGGATTGTCAATGAAGTCTAATTGGAACTGGAAAAGAAAGACAATTTAAAAAAAAAAAAAAAAAAAATTTTTTTTTTTTTTTTCTTTAATCATCTCACCCCAGGCAAGGCAATAAAGCCACTAAAATGCAGGGGTTGCTGAGAGTGTGAAATAATATTTTTAAAAAAAAGAAGAAAAACATTATTAAGGAGAGAGAACAATAAAGAAATTAAGAAGACAGAAGATAGTGACTTGCATTCAAATTTTTGAAAATCAAACTTTACTGGAAAGCAAGAAGCCAGAAGAGAGTTCCACAAGCGAGAAGTTAAAAAAAAAAGAAACTGTTAGCATAGAACTTGCAGTCCAAATAGCCATCTTAACTGTAAAATGATGATACTTTGCTGCCAATCTAGTACTGTGCTTAAACTGAACTTAGAATTTTTTAATCACTTTCTGTCACAAATTCAGGTTAGGTTTTTCTTGTGGTAAGAGCCAGTTACCCTCTTTACTCTCACAAATGAACATAAGTAGTCCTGGGTAAATTGTCTAGAGCGAGAAAGAAAAAAGAAGATATTATTGCAGTCACGACTGACTTATTAATGGTTGTTTCTTGCCAGACCCCAAATCACAAGTTTTCATTGAGTTAACTCATAGCTTTAAAACCTGAAACATTATTTCTTTAATGTTTTACAGATTTGGAGAAGAAAATACTAGTGAAAAAAACAAACAAAATGGATGTTTGTACCAAACCTGACAAGCTGATCAGCATTAAAGAAGAGGGTATGTATAAATTAATGATTATTAAACAAACAGCACCTTAACCTGGATCCCATGTTCTGGGAATCCACCTGACATAGTGCAGCACTTTTAACCCTTACCATGCTAATTTCTTTCTAGAATTGTCCCCCCTGCCACTGCATTGTTTTTGGTTTTTTGAGGGTGCAAAAACATGAACACCTACTGTTTTAAAATTGTTATAACTTTCTTTGTATTGTGCATATAGATTTTATTTTTGTACACTAATAAAAGAATGAATAAGTAATATTTTGATGTAATGCATTAGGCTTTGCATGCTTGTTTTGACATTGAAAACAAAAAAAATTGAAGCGTGAAATAAAAAAATAGATACATTAAAAAATGCATAAACATTTCAACGTACTTGAACTTTAAAAAAACAAATACATTAAAAAATACATAACAATTCAATGCTGTTTAAATAAATAGTATTAATTACATTTACTGGTCTGAATGTTCGAATTTACTTAAATTGTGTCTATAAAAATAAAGTACAAACAGAAAATATATTAATTGTTGGGCTTAATCCATTTCAGATATGCGTGTGTGTAAATTATTTTCAGATAGTGTATCTGTAAAGGAACAAAATGTATAAAAAAAAAAAAAAACTATTCTTAGCCAATGCCTTTCATCCTCTGGGGGACACATTTGCCTTGATATAGTACCTCGGAACAAAACACGTCAGCTAAGAATAGTTTTTCCTTTTGTTTTGTACTATAAAATAAAAGAATAACAAAATTAATAAAAATATATAAATTCAAACTGAAATTAATATAAAAACCAAAAAAAGTATTCCACCCCAAATAACTTTATAGAATAGTATTACAGTCAAATTACTGTAACTTTTGGACTTTCATGTATATATAAAATAAATAAAAATGGAGTGGATGTCTTATTTATTAATTTGTTTATTCATTTATTATTATTTTTTCACAGAAATTCCTCAGTCTTCCTGCTTCTCAGAGCTTGATGCAGTAAGTATTTTTCACCTTACTAACAATGTCATTTTGTCATTGTTTTAAATGAAATGTCAGTGGTCAGGAATTTAAATTACAAATGTCTAAAATTACATCTACAATTTAACACATTGCTATATCTTCTCAAATAAATAGTTATATTTTGAAATTGGTGCAAAATAGTCAAGTTGTATCAAAGTATTTTCCACTTTTTTTATAGACCTTTACTCTAAAAAAGCTTATTTCATCTCAGTTGTGTGCCATGCGTGATACACGCTTAGGCAATCATGTATCTTTCAATACATGAATGAGGAAGATTTTTTCCTGCAGTAGGTTGCCATTTCTTTCTGCGGTAGACCAGTTACTATCCAAGGCTATAGAACCCGTTCTGTTCTGTATTTACCCATAGCTAGTGGAAGAAGAAGAGGATTCATACCTTTCCTATGGGTGTTAGCATGTAAGTGAATATAATGGATTTGACTGGAATTTGGACTCAGCTCTCTGATTCCTCAATCCGAGCCACTATGCATTCCTCCCCCGTTTTACTATAAAGCTTATTTCATGTACATATCTAAAAACTAACTACCTACCTATCTATCTATTAGAGATGTGCAGTTTAACTAAAAAAGCGACTTTTTTCAGTTTCATCTTCACACCGTGAAAAAGCATCAAATTTTTTTAGGAAACTGAAATCACTATCACTACTGAATGACCGTATCCAAAGAAACACTATTTAAAACAACTTTCAGATATACAGTATTTACATTAGTCGGACTATTGTCCTCATCTTTGTCGCCATATTTGTCACAACGTTTCGGCCGTTGTACGCTCCGGCCTTCTTCATCAGGTGGTTGGAATTTTGAACCGAACCCTTTATTTCGATCACTGGGGTAGACTGTTCTAGTTCCACGTGCCATGTTTGATGGATGTCAGTTATCAGTTATCTCCTGCTAATTTTCCCTCTGAAAGTTCTCCACTGCCTTAACCAGGTATTAAACTCACACTCTTTGGGTCTGTCACTGGATCTAACCAACACCTTTATCCACTGTGCCATGTGTCCTTGAAATATAATTAACCACTTTATACCATTGAAAGAGAAAAAGATTGAACAAAAATACGTTAAAAACATTTGACTAGTTTTAAGAAATAAATATGAAATCTATTTATGAAAAAAAAAAAAGGAAATATGACATGATGTCTGAAAAAAAAAAAAATTTTGCAGTAAAATTAATGTTAATGTTAATGTTAAATTTTATGAATTTTTTTTGGATGAAGTTGGATTTTTTGTAGTAAGGGTAATTGTTTTCTCGTTAAGCCAGTGTTATGCCAATTATGATATAAAGTTGTTGTTAACATGAAAAATGAATGAAGATATTTTTTTTTTTTTTATAAATAAATTTGTTTTTATCTAGGGAATGCACCTGAATTAGATATTAAGAATAATTAAAATAATTCTTAATTTCACTTTCAAAATGCAAGTATCTGTTTTCTACAAATAAAATTATTTTTTATCTAGAAAATACATCTAAAATTAGATATAAAAAAAAATAAAGTTTTAATCTCAGTTCTAAAATGTGTATATTTTTAAAACTGCAAGTCCTTTTTTTTAAACCCAAAGTAAAAATTATTCTTTTTTAGCCACTAGTGTTCAGTGGATGTTTGTTATTGTTCTGCCTATGAAATTCTTCTAAACAAGGAAAATTAATATTCATTTTATTTTTACAAATATCTTTATGGTTTTATCTGGCAAATAATACACTTCAGATTATATTAAAATGATTTAAATATTTTTTAATTTCGGTTTTAAAATGTGTATCTAAAAAAGAACAGATGACACTCGCAGATTTTGAAATATACACATTCTAAAAATAAAATTAAAAGCTTTTAATTATTTTTAATATTTAATTTTAGATGTATTAGCTAGATAAAAAAACATTTATTTAGGGGAAAAAATAACTCATTGATTTTCCTTGTTTACAAGAAATTTATTTGCAAACCCCAATAATAGTTAACTGGTGTACCAAAAAGAATTGCTCTCTCTTTTTGGATTTTTTTTTTTTCCCCCCCCCGTTTTGCTTACTTTATAATTTCCTCGGATCAGAGAAGACATGATTATCTTCCTGGTTGTAGTTTAAGGTTTCTTCTAATTGAGTGTACAATTTTAAGAATATTGATAAAGATGGGTCACTTTGATTTTGCAAAACAAAGTCATTTGTAAAATTTAGTCTCGGAAAAAAAGAATTATATTTTGCATTTTTGGCTGTTCAAAGCAATACTATTTTAACTCGCTTGTAAAACAAATACATACAAATTACATATTTTGAAATATTATTTTAAGATTGGACCATAAATACACAAGATATTGCGAGTTGAACAGACTAAGTTGCAAATTTACCAATCTCAAATGAAATCTTAGCGACTGGAAATGTTATCATTGCACAAGAAAATGAATGGCTTCCTTAGAAAACAAAAACCGAATTGAAAACTGATATCAAGGAATAAAAAACTGGAAACCAATACCGAAACATAAATTGCCAAACCGACCAACTCTACTATCTATACTGATAATGAATTGGGGATAGGCTCTGCTGATGACATAAGTATTCATAGTTGGGATAAGAATGTTCTTAAAGAAAAAAATCAGCATCCTCTACCAAATGTTCCAAGAAATAGGACTCATAAACTTTTCCAAAACAAAAACTATGATTTGAAATTGGAATGAAAGCAGTTAATTCAGTGTGAGGAATTAATAAAAAACTAAACACTTCAAATATCTTTGTACAAAACAGTTATAACAAATTTAGTATAAGAAAATAGAAATTGAAACATGGAATAGGCTGTGGTAAGAGTTAGTTTTGCCCAATACCACAAGTTGCTACTAAACCAAAATATTAATCTAAAATCTCAAGTCATAACCTCATTTCAACTGTTTGAGGGTTCTTATACCCCCTCCCAACTTAAGTAAAGCCATTTCAGGTCTGCTATGGTAAAACTTTTCTATCTCAAGTAAAAATCATTACAAAAATAGCAAAAGTCATTTTGTCACAGCCCATTTTCTCTGAAAAAAAAATGGGTTTTCATATTTTTATAGAGGTAAAACAAGGTAAAATATTGAAAAATGACTCATTATCTGAACAAAATATCAAGGAAACTTTTGATCTGAACCTCATGAAACTAGGTATTTTCTGAAAGTAAACAATATGTTCTTTCATTTAAAAGTAAAATTGGCTGGGGTAAATGATTCCAAATTTTTTTCTGGGGGGTAAAATTAATTTTTTTTTTTAAGCAAAAATTTTCCCTATTTCAGGCATAAAATTGAGAGTTTGAAGGGAAACAAAATTAGTAGGGGGTCAAAATGCACGAGAAAGTCCATTGGTAATTTTCAATTATATGGCCCACCAAGGGTTAAAAAAATTGACTCAAACAGTACCAATAAGGAATTAAGCCAAATTGACTTTGACATAGCTGGGTTAAAAGTTAAAACAAGCTCTCATCAGCTGGTGATAAACTCCACCACTTACAAGATAAAAGCAAACACTACATGACCCGGGTGATGACAAACACTTAGCAGACACTTTTTTTTTTTTTTTTTTTGCTGGAAGTCTTTCATATTTCGCATCATATAGCGTTCCTTTTATTCAATGATATTCACACCAACTTAAAGAGAGATGATTGAAATTTGAAAAAAATTTTGAAGGGAAGAAAATTATTTTTTCATAAAAAAGTGATTTTTCTCAGAAAATTGGCCATAATTTTTTAATGCTAACTCCCATGACATCTTTCACAGCCAAATTGAAGATTAATTACTAGTGAATAATTCCATGTGCAAACCAATAGCTGTCTGGATCCAATAACATGGCCCAAAAGCGTCTAGAAGGTAACTGATTGATAGAAAACTTGTTGCACATAATTATGTTTTCCATTATTTCATCTTGATGTTGTCATTGTCGGACAGCCAAGTCATCGAGGATTCAGGAAAACCGTTTGGCACAAGTTTGCTTTGAGAATTTTCAGGGACTTAAATGTTACTGATGAACAGTAATTTTCGCTGAATATTTCGTTCAAGCACCATGTTGGATTTTGAGACTTTCATACAGATGTCCTGCCTGACTTTAAACCCAGTTCAGAAATATCTAAACTGTCAGATGTATACAAATGATTTATTAGATCAATGATTAAAAATGGCTTTGAGAGAATGAATGTCTGTAGTTTTTAGTAAGAACTATCTTTCTTCAAACTTTGAACAAAGAACTGTACCAAATAACAGAAACCACCTTACTTGATGGCTTCAGCAGCAGCAACAACAAAAATGGATAGCACGTGCAACTCAAAGAGAAAATAATGACATAATTGGCATTCCACACTACTTTAAACACAAGGTTAGGAAGGAAACCCCATTAATATTGGAACAGTTACTGGACTTAAGAAATTTATTTTCCTGTTAAATTATTTTAAGACGGTTTTATAAATTTCAACTGAAAATAGCTGCTCAGTCAGTTAATACTGAATGTTTCCTATCATTGTGATCTATAACTCTATACTTCATTATTCATATTCTATCTGTCTTTATATATATATATATATATATATATATATATATATATATATATATAAAATGTACTCCATCAGTACCGACCTTGTATTTGTGTGTGTGCATGCGTGCATGTGTATATATACACACACACACACACACACAAACACACACTAATATATATATATATATATATATATATATATATATATATATATATATATACTCACACACACTATATATATATGTATGTATGTATATATATACACTATATGTATGTATATATATACACTATATGTATGTATATATATACACTATATGTATGTATGTATATATATACACTATATGTATGTATGTATATATATACACTATATGTATGTATGTATGTATACACTATATGTATGTATGTATGTATGTATATATATATATATACACTGTATGTATGTATATATATACACTGTATGTATGTATATATATACACGGTATGTATGTATATATATACACTGTATGTATGTATATATATATACACTGTATGTATGTATATATATACACTGTATGTATGTATGTATATATATACACTATATGTATGTATATATATACACTGTATGTATATATATACACTATATGTATGTATATATATACACTGTATGTATATATATACACTGTATGTATATATACACTATATGTATGTATGTATATATATACACTATATATATATATATATGTATATATATATACACTATATATATATATGTATATATATACACTATATACACACACACACACACACACACTTAAGAGTGGTCAATACTAAGTAGAGCAATTTATAACATGCATTTTATAACATCACTACAAAAATTGCAATTTTGTTGGTGTTTTTCTCAAGTGATGGTGTTTATTGCAAAATAAAAGGTTTATTTAAAAATAAATTGTATCTAGGGTCCATCCTCACGTTATTTGAATTATCATACACTTGTACTTTGATTGGCCATTATATCTTACAGAAAAATATTACTCCTAGTGGAGGTAGTGGTTGGTTTTTGTACTCTTTAACTCTTTGTTTTATTTGCAACACAGTCACTTGACAAGACACCAGAGGTGTTGAAACAAAATGGCTATTTTTGTAGTGATGTTATAACATACTTATGTTATAATTTTTAAATTTAAATATATATATATATATATATATATAATTATCTGTACTTTGTGATGATTAACTTATGAGAAAGTTGTATGCTTGGTAATAATAATTTTACACTGGTTGTAATGCTTACTCTCAAATCATTTGTGTGTGTAGGAAAGTTATCCTAGTGTAATGATAACAAAACTCTTGCTTCAGATGTTATACCATATATATTCATGTTTAAGACTACCTCATTGTTATGGTGAAACACACCTATTCTATAGTTATTAAGACTCTCCCACCTAATATAAGTAGGAGTAGTAAGAGGAACGAGGGTCAGTCGATGTCGGACGACAGTAGTCGACAGTTAGTCAAATACAAAAGTAGTCAGCGACCACAAGAAGATTACTCTGCGTAATACCTATTATATCAAGTTCCTAACATTTGGTACGTTGAACTTATTTAGGACCGATTTTAGTACAAATGCAAGCCTCCACTGCGAAATAACTCCACAACACTCATGTATAGAACAAACTTTAAATTCTTTTGATGACACCTGATATTTTCATATAGCTTGTGTATAATGCAACCTCAGCTTCTGAGAAATACTAGTAGGCCTACTGTAGTAAGATACATACATATAGTGTATATATATACATACATACATATAGTGTATATATATACATAGTGTATATATATACATACAGTGTATATATATACATACATATAGTGTATATATATACATACAGTGTATATATATACATACATATAGTGTATATATATATATACATACATACAGTGTATATATATATATACATACATACAGTGTATATATATACATACATACCGTGTATATTGCAGTACTGGATGTTGCTGGATATGTTTCGGTAGAAATAAGTCACTGTTATGTTGTGATTATGAAAAATAGTAATGTGACAAACCTTACTAAGAACTATGAAAGACAGTCAATTAAAGTAATGTCAATACTTTAATAAATGAAGACATTGTTAAAAAAGTAAAATATTTTTGAAACACTGACCTCATATTATTCCTCTTAATTACTAACTCCACTGTTTTTCGTACAACAGTTTTCGTCCGAAATGAACCTTCCAGTATATACACATGCAATTAATGATTTGTTTGAAGTCCTCCCTAAAGAGCGAAAAACTGCTTCATTTACAAAAGTAAGTACAAGAGATAATTTTTTTATTTACTGCAGTCAAAGGGGCAATTAATCGTGTGGAGAAATTCCAGAAGTTCTTAGCAATATTTATCAGAAACTTTGGAAATAAACGAACAGAAAAAGGTATAAACAAATAATATATGTTTGTTTATTTGACTTCAATTAGAGTGAATTCTTTGTAATTCAGGTTGGCAAAAATCTGTTCGGTTAGGTAGTTGATAGTTTATGAGGCAGACCTTGGTAGCCGTCGTCATCTTGTTGGAAGTGTGATTACTTTGGAAATAGGTGCAGTGTCAATCTGCTGTGTATACTCGAACATCAAAATGTCCAAAAAATGTTTTAGTTTCTTCCTATGACATTCTTGACTGGTTTGTCTGGTGGTGCCTTCTCTTCTGTCTGTCCATTTATATTTCTTCAAATGAGGCCCCAAACTACTGGCGCATATACCTTAGTTTCAGCTAACATCAAAAGTCTCTTTGTTTTTTCATTTTATTTTTTTGATTGGCCAAAATACTTTTATATTCCAGCATTCCTTTCTTTTCATTTTTTTATAGCAGAAGTTATGCATGGAGCCTCTCCTATTTTGGTAGATTTCTAGTTACAATGACTAAACCCTGGACCAACAATCTTCTGTTTCACAGCCCTTGTTCAGTTTTTTCTTCTGTTTTATTTGAGGGTTGCTTTCTCATTAGTTGAGAGAGAGGGGTAAAAAGAGTGAGAGAAAAAGAGATGAGTTTTAATGGAAAGGAAATGCCTTATTTTAATTTGAATTGAAGAAATGTGTAGCTTTCTTGTTCTATGTGCCATGTCCTTTCAAGATGTGGGCGACCATGGTTCGCCACAATTTCCCGTCTTGTGTAGCTCTATTTAAATTTTGTCTTTGTTATTTCTCTTAAACCTTGTTCTTTCATCCATTTACTTAAGCTCATTAGGTAAGTTATGGGTGCCTGGAAAATTCGGTAACTATTTAAATAAGTCAATTGAAAATAGATTTTAGGGCCATTCTGGAGTGGGGATTTGGAGGCTAAGCCCCCCTCTCCTATATTTTAACATGAAGTCCAGATAAAACCCTGCTACAACAATACCAGAGCCATACTTGTAGAATGGGGCTATATATATATAAGTATATATATTAGTATATAAAATATATTGTAGAACGGGTATATTGACCCTGACTTGTATAAAATATGTATGCTGTTGGCACACTGAATGATTTTAAAACCCTAAGTTGGCACATAGTTACCAAAAGGTTGCTGACCCCTGGTATACGCATCTAATTAGTTTTGTTAATAACATGCATTGTCATTATTAGTTTTATCTGGACTTTAGTCCACTAATATCGTTTCCAGGATAAATATTCCAGGAGCATATAATATTTAAATTAATATTTAAGTGTTGATTCCCACAATATAATGACTTATATTTACCAAAACATTAGTATCCTGCAATATTCGAGACCATTTATTTGCTATAAAATATCTCCAGGATGATTCCTAGTACTGCAATATTTGACTATGATAGGCCTACTAGTATTGCACAGAAGCTGAAGTCTCATTATACCCAAGCTGGATGAAAAAAGAAAAAATCAGGTTTATTGCAAAAATATTTAGGGGTCACGCTATACATGAAGTTGGCTTATATAGGAATATATATGGTGTTGATCATGTTGAATTTGGTTGGCAATGTGAACAATTTTGTGGAGTCATTCCATGTCGAACCAACAAGGGTTTGACCATCACCAAACAGCTTTTTTTTCAAATTTGATAAACTTAACAGACCTTTATAATACAAATTGAATGATGCAGTTTTTACATCTTTAGGTTCCAGAGATATGAACCTTTGACCTTTGCCAAATAGGTGAATTTTGGAAAATAGTCACATGAAAATTTGTTAACCATTGACATCATTTGCTACATATTTCATGTTTTATGTAATCTTAACATTAATTCATGAGACTTTTTTTTTTTTAACTAGCTTTGAATGTGAAAAATATATTGATATTTAAACTGTCACCTACTGATCTTTTACTCTGTTGAATTTCTGTACTTAGGCTTTGACTTTATCAAATTGATGTCTGAAGGATCTATCCAGATCATGCTGGATTCTCTTTCAGTCTTATTCATTGGTAATTCTATTGAAGAAGACCTCGGGCCTCTGGGAGATATCAGATTGCAGCTTTTGTTTTATCCAATGGTTGTACTGGATTGTTCTTGGACAAGGGCTTTCCTTGAATTGACCGGAAGTCTTGGTGTCAAGCCTGAAGGGATGAGTCATAGGTCTCTGCATTGGTGTAGGAATGTTAGATGGATTGACATTCATACCTTTGTCTGAAATTGAACAGATTGAAAGACAGGTGACACACAAGCTCCATTGCCTTCCATCGTTCGTTTTACTTGATATGTCCTGTTAGTGTCAAATTTTCCAAGCTTTTTTCCCTCATTATATTTACAAGAAATTTCAGCCTTTTCTGATTCTAACTTGAGATTTATTGCTTGAAAATACAGCAATTGTGGCACAAGGCTAAAAAAAAGAGGAATGGGTTGAGGCTGTTGTCACTATCTTACACCTAGCTAATCCAATTCCCGACCCATTCATTCATTACAATTTACACATTTTCCTTAAAACCCGGAATTCAAACGAAGATATAACAAAACACACAAACTAAAAATAATTGATGCTAGTAGGACCAGTCCAACCCTCAAAAGAAATGAGAATGACCAATGTAGTCTGTCTACAGACAAAATCAAGAGGCTCTCTCGCTAAGGAAGAGGGAAAGATAAGCAATGGTAAGTAATGAGTGTGTGTGTGTGTGTGCGTGTGTGCGTGCGTGCGTTTTTGTGTGTGTGAGGGGGGGGGACGAACCCAAAATCAAACTAAAATATAACAAAACACACAAACTAAAAATAATTGATGTTAGGACCTGTCCAACCCTCAAAAGAAATGAGAATGACCAATGTAGTCTGTCTACAGACAAAATCAAGAGGCTTTCTCACTAAGGAAGAGGGAAAAGATAAGCAATGGTAAGTAATGAGTGAGTGAGTGTGTGTGTGTGTGTGGGGGGGGATGAACCCAAAATCAAACTAAAATATAACAAAAGCACACAAACTAAAAATAATTGATGCTAGTAGGACCCGTCCAACCCTCAAAAGAAATGAGAAAGACCACTGTATTCTGTCTACAGACAAAATCAAGAGGCTCTCTCACTAATGGAGAGGGAAAAGATAAAATAAATATGGATATGGTGGGGGGGACTGACCTAGTTGAGCTAGAAAAGAGGATGCCCAAAAATAAACTGGGGGTGGTTGGGAATCTCGGATAGAATCACAACCAAAGAAACCGGATACAGGTCCAGGAAAAACACCTGCACACATTAACTAGGTACACAAGAAGGGTCTATCTTAACCAGGGGAGGGGGGGGGTCTTCACAGGAAGCTGCCCTGATTATGATTCTAACTCTAGTGTCCTTTTTGTTTCCATTTTCCTTAGAATTTCTTTGTTGCTTACAGACTGCATCCATGGTATTCTCAGCATCCTTCCATGGAACCCTATTTCTGTGGCCTCCTGCTTTCTCTTTACCCGTGGGGAGATTTGTCAGCATTCACTGCCATATAAAGCGATTGATATTACTTAGCAATCCAGCACTCTTGCCTTTGTTTCTAACAAAATTTTCATGTTTCTTAATACTTTGCTTAGCTTTTGGAATACATCTTTTGCTATTTCTAATGTCCATTTTCCTATTTCGGTGTCCTCTGTTAAATAAAACATTTCCCAGATATTTAAACACCTATTTGAATTTCAAGATAAGTTTTATAAATCATTTTGGTGTTTTCAGGAACATGTCGTCATGGAAGCTGTTTGTTATGCCCTGGAACTTGAGCAAAGCCTCCAAAAAGATGAGAAAAATATGAAAGACATTTCTTCGAGAAATAAAAAAAGAGAAAATTGTCCTTTCAGATCAGGTAAGTCTAAGTGGTCATTATTGTTTTTCTCCATGTCACTGGTGTAGTTATCATTTTCGACCTCTTCACTAAGAATATCCACTTCAGTAATGCCTTCGTAGTCCTCATCAAAGAAAAACTCCAGAATAAAGGCTTTGTTGAATGTTGATGCGACAATTTTTGTTTACAAAATAATTGCAAAAAAAATTAGTGTGGGTTTAATTGATGTTACACCTTATGTAGAGTCTAGAAGAATTCAAAATGGTATTGGAAAATGGAAGTTTAACCTTGTTCCAAAGTAGTAGTAGGCAATTTCCAGCTTAAATTACTGAAAATGACAGTTGATATGTGATGTAATGGAATAACCTGTCACCCCCATGAGTGACTACACTATAGGTAGTAACTACCTATAAGTAGCTGTAAGTCAATGGACTACAGAAACTAGCTGTTGAGTTCAACTCAGGCTTACGCGAGAACTACCAACCTTCCAATAGTAGCACTCACTACTGGATTGACTTGCAACGACCTTGTGCATAACTGTTACCTTTATTATTGTACTAGTTTTTACAATAAACCATTACTTTTTTATCCATCTTGTTTTTCAAGTATATATTCCTATTAGCGTGGAATAAGTGTTTATTTATGGCAATCATCTCAAGGCAACAGAATGCGCTTAGAGCAGTAAAGGGAGAAAAGTCTAAGGCAACAATTTTCACTTCCAGCATGGCAAAGGTCAATCATTTTACCCCAAGCAAGGCGGGAATGCCACCGGTACATAGTGGGTTACAGAAAATGAAGGTGAAAGAAAAGACTGTATATCGGGGAGATCGAAGAAAGGATAAAAGCTGAATGTAGTTCAAGAAAATAGAAGATAGTTATTAATGTTGCATTTAAATTTTTGAAGATTGCAGTTATCAGGGGAGCAAGAAAATGGAAGAGAGTTCCACAGGCGGGAAGTGCGAGAAAAGAAACTGAGTAGAAGTGGCGGATAAATTTAACTAATTCAGTAGCATGCTTAAACTTGTGTAGTCTGGGCACCATGGGGAAAAAAAGCTTGTCAGAGCAGTTACCAAGAAAATATTTTTCGAAGAGACAGAGAGAAGCCATGTCATGTTGGTGAGAAAGTGACTGAAGTCAAGATGCCAAGTCAGGATCTATTATATTGCAGTTCCTTGGGATTTTGTCAAGAACCTCAAGATGAGTAGCACCAGATCAGATATGGCAATAGTATTCAATGCACAGATGAAGGGTAGATTGTAAATCTACAATATGGCCTCAATGAGAAAAACCTTCTGGCATGACACAGTGACCCAGCTATTGATTTGATGTAGTTATTCACTTCAAGTCAGTTGAAAACATGAGGCCATACCATCAGTCATGCCGATGACAGGCAAGACAGTGGTGGTTAAATAAGAGCAGTTTCATTTTGGAGGCACTAAAATTTATGAGCCATTTCCTGTCTCAGTTAACCAGAGATTAAAGGTCCTTTTCAAGAGCAGTGGCCAAGTTTAACGTTATCAGCTCTGACGGATTTACTATTGAGATAAAGTAAATGGCAGTGTCATCAAATGCTTACTTGGGAAATGATGACGTCAGGAAAATCATTGCTGAAGATCAGAAACAGCGCAGGACCCAGGATGGAGCCTTGGAGGACACCCACGTTCGTGTGAAAGGATTTAGAAGCAAGCCTGTTCACGATTTGATATCAATAACTGGATTAAATCAAACAACTGTCCAGTAATGCCATAGTCCTGGGGTTTACGTAGAAAACCAGCGTGTCAAACACCTTTTGAGATATCTCAAGCTTCACCATTATTATCAAGAGCTTGATATACATATTCAGTGATGGCCGTTAGCACATCAGTGGTAGACCTGGCGAAATGGAAGCCATATTGGTTGTCAGAGAGTGAGGGAGATAGTTCTTAAAAACAGGAACTACAGAGGACTTCAACAAGCTGGAAAGCAAGAAACAGCTAGACAATAGTTGTAGAGTTTGGAAAGAACTGAAGCCAGTGTGGAAACACATTTCTTTAGGATGATAGCTGGGGTCCCATATCCTCCACTTGTCTCATGGAAGTCTAATTTAGAAATGATGCCTGAGACCAGTGATGGGGTTATGTGCATATCACCCAGTAGAACCTCTGTCCTATTGGGGAAATTAGGTGTGAGTACCCCAAATGAGTTGAGTTGGAAGAGAATTTCTGAGCAAAACATTCAACCTCATCTGCTTTAGATGTCAAGACTTCGAATTGATTGAATATAGGAGGGATTAAGGGTTTGCTGTTGTTCAGCAGACTCTTGCACAGCCACCAATAATCTCTAGAACTGAACTTGCAAGATGCTATGTGTTGGTTCATTCTATCTATCAGCAAACAGCAACTTCGCATCTTTAGGACAGGCTTGCCCTCATTACAAGCAGAGAGACAAAGAGATGTCTGTGGCAATCAGACATGTTGCTACTTAACCCATAGGAGGAAGAATTAACATCCGGAAGAATTGATTCCTGTGGGCTATAGTAGACGAGCATGCAGGTTTGAGGTTGGGTGTGATTTTGAGGCCCAATAGCCCCTCAAGAAACGGGGCCTCCTCAAGGAGACATCTGTTCATCGTGACTGGTAGTTCAGGTCTGATCAGCATTGATGGAATGTAACCAGCTTGACATTGAATGTAACCAGTCAGTTATTTCACCACTAGGAAGTTAGTGTTAGATCAGAAGAGAGATCAGCTGTCAATCTCTGATCGTCAAGAATTTTATTGTCGTATCATCAGCATAGACATTTACAAGTCATTGGAGTATATTCTTAGGTAGATCATTTATGTAAATCAGAAAAAGGGGTTGGTCCGAGAAGTGACCTCCAGGAGACACCTGTGTTGACCACCAGGGCCTTGGAGGAGGGATCTACCTGTTAGGAAGGATTTTATAATGGTGAAACCCTTCCAGTGATTTCATAGCTGATTAAAATGTTTCTATGGAAATGAATGTGCATCAAACTGCAGTTATCTGTATGGAAGGTGGAATTAGTGCACCAAATTCAAAAGTTCAGACAAATTTGTTGCATTTACTTTCATGCTAATATACTTGAGAAATGTATGAATCTCTCTCTCTCTCTCTCTTCTCTCTCTCTCTCTTCTCTCTCTCTTTTCTCTCTCTCTCTCTCTTCTCTCTCTCTCTCTTCCTCCTATGGGTTAAGTAGCAGAGCCTGGACTGGCTAGTCTTGGTTGGTAACCAGCCTAAGAGAAGAGTAACTCCGAAAACAAGATCAGTTGAGGACACAGCTGATAACCCCACACCATAAAAAAACTCCACTTTTTACAGAAATCTCTGTAGCAACAGCTAGGATGGAGGGGCTTTGGCCTTATATTCCACAAGAATGTTTAATAATTTCTGAAGTGCCAAAACATTAGAGACAGCTATCTACTAAAGTGCAATCCCATCCTTAGCCTGAATAATGACAAATCTGCTAAGTAGCATGAAATTTATGGGGTAATAGTCTGACTGCCACAGCTACACTACTTACTTGCCTACTCTGTCATCAAAAATTCATTTCTACAAGTGGGGTGCAGGAAAGCATCCAATGTTATGCCGATACTAATTTTTACTTTTACTTTTTTAAATGCCATGTCTTCTCAGTATGTAGGTAATCATGACTTCATTTTATTTTCTTTTTTCTTTCTTTGAATTGCCATGACTTCTTTGGAAAGATAGTGGATTACTTGCCTTTGCCATGTTTTGCAATTCAGTTTTCCTCTTAGACTGGTTGCCATCCAAGTGTAGAGTCCAGTTTACCCATAGCTAGCAGGAAGAATTAGTACAAAAGTAAACCTAATTGACCAGTCAGGGATTTGAACTCAGCTCACCAATTCCATGTTCCAGGCCGATTTAAGTTATATCACTGCACATTCAAAAAGGTTTTTGTTAGTTCAATTATATATAGACATATGTTAGAATGATGAATAGCATTTAGCATACCTGGATTATCTCCCTTGAGAAATTGGATCATTTCAGGTAATCGCGAATAAAAGATCTCACATTAAGTTGCAAATTGGACAGGAAATTAACCTTATTCTCTTTGACAGTTGTAATATTTCAACTGGATTGCAATACCGAAAATCTCATTACAATCTAAATGACAAGAATCAAGAATAAAGAAGTAGTTTTATTTCATTTTTGGTTGGTCTTTCATTTTTATTTTACTTTTTATTAACATGATCTCTTTTTTTTTTCAGCAGAAGAAATTAAGCGGCCCAGGAATGGTTTCATTAGATTTGCAATGAAATATAGAACGGAAATGGCTTTGAAGTATCCAAATTTAGATAATCGAAATATTTCCTGCTTACTGGGAATGAAGTGGAAAAAAATGTGTGAAGAAGAAAGAAAACCTTATGAGTAAGTTAAATATTTGAGTAATAGCTCAATAATAATCGGGTATGAGAAATAACTAATAATTGAGAAATAACTCTAATAATTGAGAAATAACTCTAATAATTGAGTAATGAGTAATAACTCAATAATTGAGTGATAACTAATGATCAATAACCCAGTTGAGTAACAATTACTAATTCAATAATATTTGAGTAATAACTTAATAATACGAGGGTCATTCAATAAATAAAATGAATTTTTCGGTATAAGGACTTCTAATACAGATAGAAGCTTACTTTTTTTCTTTTTTTTTCAACGTAGTCTCCCAGCACTCACACACTTTTCCCATCTGTGCACAAGCTTCCGTATTCCCTCAGCGTAAAAATCTTTGGACTGATGTCTCAGCCAGTCGCTCACAACACTTTTGACTTCATCGTCACTTTTAAACTTTGTGCCTCTCGTGAACGTTTTCAAGGGACCAAACAGTTGAAAGTCTGAAGGGGCAAGGTCTGGGCTGTAAGGGGGATGAGGGAGCAGTTCCCAGCCCAGCTCGTTGATGGTCTGCTGTGCTGTCTGTACTCTGCAGTAAGCATCTTTGGCACTCACCGGCAGCTGACCTTGTGTGCTGTCCCAACAGATTAGCTCAAAGTTCTTGCAATGTCATCCACTGTCACCCTTCTGTCAGACTGATTCAATCACCTCAGGAGACCTCACTTCTGTAGGCCTCCCAGGCCTGTCGTCATTCTCAACAGGGTTCCGTCCTTCTTTAAACAATTTAGCCCACTTGTAGACATTTTTTTGGCTGAAACTTGTGGCACCATACACAGTTGACATTCTCCTATGAATTTCAACTGGTTTGCACCTTTCAGCAACCAAAAACTTGATAACTGACTGCTGTTCAATCCTGGAGCATGCTTCTTGGTCGGCCATCTTTGTTAATTGCCAAAACTCTGAAAGTTTTTTTTTAATCTTCAAAAGAAATTAAATCCATGTGAAAAAGAAGTAAAACAAAAAACGAAAAAGTAAGCTTCTACCTGTTTTAGAAGTCCTTATACCGAAAAATTCACCTTATTTATTGAATGACCTTCGTATTTGAGTATTAGTAGGTTTGGTGACATAGTAATTGTAGGTTAAATACCTGGACTGGGGAATACAGACTCGGACTTAGTGCTATCATACAATGATAACCAGTTGGTGTGGGGATGTGAAAATGCTTGTTTGTAACAACTTTTATATTACTATTGAAAGAAGATTGTAAACCTGCACTTCCACTTACACTTGGTTTCTTGAACAGAGAGGAGTTTAAAGAAGATATGAAATTATTAAGGGAGAAACACCCAAATTGGATGTACACGCCCAAAAAGAACAGGGTAGAAGAGGCTTTTGATGTAGCAGTGTTACCCACGCGTTTGCGTCCAAAGGAGAAGAGAAAAAGAAAGGTAGGGATGTTTATTTTATCTGTTTTTCTTTTTGTTT
>OZ038508.1:36838693-36863693 GCA_964036315.1 Acanthosepion esculentum | reverse complement strand
TAACATTTGGTCTTGCATCATTGCATACATTTTCAAACTTGACCTTAGCTTTGATGGGAGAGGACAGATAAATTGTTTTAGCTGTCTTTTTTATTAATGTTATTTCAATATTAGCATTTTGCAGTAATATTTTTTGTTACCTACCTTTTTTGTTGTATATTTTCTTGTTTTAATATATCTGTTCTTATCACTCTTAATAAAAATTTTGTACCTCTGCAAAAATATTTTTTTTACATAACATACAATCAAAAGTGAGTTCATCTTGTCTGGTATTCACATGTTTGCATGTAAAGAGTGCTTCTCTCAATTGAGAAAAAACACTTGTGTAATATAGCTCTCCTAGTCCCAGACCCACGCTGGCTATTGGCTTAATACCTACCCAATATCGTTTATATGCAAAGAGTCAGCATCACCTAGTCTAAGTACAAGGTCTTTTCTCAACAACTCATTGTGGAAGGGGACGCAACTCCTGGTGCCTATAGCAACACAGTCTTTTATCGAGCTGACCCGATTCAAAAACATAACATCTTGTAGGAGCATTTCTATGTGCCATCTCCCTTCAGGACCGGGGCAATCACTGTACTTCACATCTTCATATCTTAGCAATGTTTATCTTTTTATTAATATCCCTCCCACACCTTGTTCTGCCAATCATTTACGCAAGCGAGTTAGGTAGGTTACTCTCTGTTTCTCTTGCCTTTGTTGTATCCTGAGTGTCAAATTTTCCAAACCTTCTTTCGTATTTATGTGTCAAGAAAAATTAAATTGTCTCTTTCTGACAGTCAGATCAGGCCCCAAATGGTGTATTGCTACCATATCTGGTCTGCCCAACTTTCTCCCCCCCAACCATAACAGAACTCAAGAGCAATTATACACGCAGCTAGTGGGGGGGGGGGTATTGGTGGTTTCCAGGGCTGTGTGGTCGCAGTCTGTAAAACTGTACCAACTTAACTCCAGTTGAATTTTACACTTAATGTAATAAGTCTTACATTAGAATTTTTATTTTTATTTCTTCTTCATATTAACTATTTCCTTTAAAGAAATTCTTCTCGACTTTTTTTTTTAAAGTCATTTTATTTTTTTTAAAGTCATTTTATTTTTTTTATAGTTATTTTGTATTTGCAAAACTATATAAAAAAAATCTTACATTATAGAATTTTTATTTTTATTGTTATTTCTTTTACTGCATATTTACTATTTCCTTTAAAGAAATTCATCTCAACTTCTTTTTAAAAGTCATTTTAATTTTT
The DNA here is from genome assembly GCA_964036315.1 of Acanthosepion esculentum. Taxonomy (NCBI): domain Eukaryota; kingdom Metazoa; phylum Mollusca; class Cephalopoda; order Sepiida; family Sepiidae; genus Acanthosepion; species Acanthosepion esculentum. The sequence goes on along the minus strand of OZ038508.1, from coordinate 36,862,443 downwards.
TGTACTTATTTTGTATTTGCAAAACAATATATGTAAAAAAATCTTACATTATAGAATTTTTATTTTTGTTATGTCTTTTACGTCCTGTAAAAGATTATATTTCAACTTCTGTTATAAAGTAGTTTTATTTTTGTTCCGTACTTATTTCTTATTAGCAAAGATGTAAATATGTAAAAAGTCTTACATTATAGCAAGTTTATTTTTATTGTTATTTCTTCTGTATCCTTTCAAAGATTTTGTCTCTAATTCTGTTAGAAAATGTTGAAGAATGAACAGGTATGATATAAACAACATAATATCTTTATTCTTTGATATAAACCAGTTATAATGATATAGGCTGACTCAAGTTAGGAGCATATGCATAGGTTTCATAAGAAAATATTGAAGAATGAATAAGTATGTTATAAAAGCCACAATATCTTTATTCTTTGATATAAACCAGTTAAGGCCTACTCAAATTAGGAGCATATGCATAGGTTTTATAAGATTTGTAGGCCATAATCAATTACATAAAGAGGAGTCAGAGTCAGAGGTGCCAAAAAGAGAGGAGTCGGAGTCAAGTTTTGTATTCCGACCCCCGAGCCCTGGATTTTTCCATCTAGCAACCTCTTTCTCACAGACAAAATGTTGCTAGCCTCTTGCTACTCTATTGCCATTTCCATGGCAAACATTCAAGCTCTCTTATCTTTCTTTTAAACATTTTTGAATATTATTTTTTGTCAGATCATTTAATCTGTTGTATGAACATTTCCTCTTCATGATAATACTTTATTTTAAGAATTCTGATTTATTTTCCTGAAACAAGCTACTGAAACTATTTCAAGCATGTAAATAAATTCTGTTAGCACACAGTTAGCCCTAATGAAAATATTTAAGAAAAGTTAGCCCCCCTTAGACTGGAGAGATGAAAAATAAGGGTTTTTTGTTTTAAGGACAGGACATTCTGGGCTCATGGAGTTCAGCCATGACACCAAGGTGACCTAGACAGATCTTTGAGGCCCACTTGATCTTTATGCACACAGCGGCTCCACTCACCATCTGAACTGTATTTCAATTAATAAAGTTTTGTTAATAGCTTATCTTTTATTTCTATCTTTTTATCTTTCTAAGTAATTTGCTATGTTCCTAGGCGGGGTGAACCACATTTTCTCATCGTTATTCATTCTTCATTAATCTTGGCATGGGTAAATCAACTGTTCATTTTAACCCCACGCCACTATAAAAGAAATTAATCGAAAGATTTTTATGATTAGACATTGTTGCTAAATTTACTACCATTTGCCTCTATCTTGATTAAACTTTCTTTTTCTTTTTTTATCAACAGAAAGCAAAGCTCATCTCGTGCTAAGGAAAAGGCAAGCTATGAAAATATCGACATTAACTGTTTGGATTTGTTCAATGCCTTTTTTGTTGACACTGTTCTGATGCCCAATTCTGTTGGTCCCAACATGTCGAGCGAAGTATATTCATTTGAAATTGAAAATGACAAATTAAACCCACTCGATATAAACAGAAATTTTAACAACGACTGTCTGTCTGTAGATTGGGAAAATGAACTTTTTGAAACAATGAATCCTTTAACACATCCCTGGTTACAGGGCGTGGACAGACCGGTCAAATTATCCCAAGAGGATTTCTGTAACATTCAAAATCAAATGTGAGCTGCCCGACTATTTTCTCACTTAAATTACAAGGTAAAAGGTTCTTTCTGTTTGTCAAAAAAAAAAAAAAGTCACACGAGCTACTTTGAAGGATATTAGTATAGACCACTGAAGTTAAGCAATGCTGGGACTGGTCAGCACCTAGATGACCACTTAAGAATACCAACTGCTGCAAACTTGGATTTGCAGATAGTGTAACATTTCAGAATTGGAAATTGGAGAGCCGAGTTCCAATTCCAGTCAGGAATATTCACTTATGTGCAAAACCCTTGGGAAAGGCATGAATCCACCTCTTCTCTCCCCAGCTATGGGTTAAGTAGTATGATTTCTATTGATAGATCATAATTATTTTTTTTTTAAATTTTGGATTGTAAAAATTAAATAAAAAAAATAATTATGATTTATCAATACAAATCCTATCAATCTATAAAAAATATATTCTAGTTTTAAATAACTTACAAAGGTTAATGAGCCATAAAAAATCAATCAATCCAACCTAATGCCGAAAAAGAGGAGGTGTTCATTTTACACAAAAAATATTTTTCGAGAGTTATCTTATTCATTATATACATAGATCTAACATTATATATTGAAAATTTCAGATTAAAATTCAGTTAAAAGTTAGACTATGGAAGTTTCTACATATCTGTAAACAAATTATAGTAAATTTATTCAAGTTCAGTCATTTTGCATTATAGTAATGTTAGCTTTCAATATCAATAAATCCAATTGTATGATAGATATGTTGTCTTTCAATATCTTCTCAGCCGGTGAAGATCCAGGCTTTCCCTAAATTACATTCTTGGGGAGGAATGGGCTGCCTTGATGGCCCAATACATATAAAATATATATAAATGATTCTTATTTTATTTTTGAAATGTTTAAGATTTCAATATAGTTAAATCCAGTTATAGTATGTTAGCATTCATTATAGTTTAGTCCTGTTGCATTATAGAAATATTAATATATCAATATAAATTAATTCTTAAATTCTATTAATGTCAGTTTTAAATTTAGATAAATCCTATTGTATTATAGAGATTCAACTTTAACACAAGCTAGTGGTCTGACCAGTATCCAGCACCCTACACACCATCTATCACTCTAAAATCTCATTTGTCTTATTTTCTGATGATAATGTAGTCAATAAGATGTTAGTACACTAAGAGTGCAGGTATTAAAGCAAGCAGGTGGAACATGATATTTGTGACGATCAGATATTCTGCAACAGCTGTCTTTTGCAGGAGGAGGTCATTTCTGTTGCTTCTGCCAACATAATGTAATCTTTTGACTCTTTCCTAGATCTGCTGTTCAACTAAGATTTGTTTGGTTATGGCAGTTTTACCCCCCATGGAAAACTTGTGTCCTCAGCTGATCATTGATGTCCACAGGAAGTTTTTTTTTTTTCTACATTAAATTGGGATTTGAAAGCAAATTCAGTGTCGGCTTCTTTTTATTCAATGTAAGTGCTGTCACTCCAGAAAGAGATATTTTAGACAAACTGTCCACTGCATTTCCCTTACGACTGCATTGTAGACATACTGTATCAGTTCTCCAGCAACCAGAGCAGTTTTTCTTTATAGCTTATCCGTTTTTGTATTCTCTCACAAAATTCGCACAAACCTTGTGCCAAGTGTAAGTACAGTCATTCTTTACTTTATGATTAATGAACTGCAGGTGAGAGGATTCTTGCCAACTACTCTTAAGTAAGCCAGAATGAAAAGAAGCGAGGTATATTTGGGCACTGTTTCCATAAGCCAGAGAGTGTGAAAGCAGTTGCTGACTAGGGCACTGTATGTAGTGCCATGCTAAATGTACTGTTAGTTGTAGTTGCTGCCTTTCTATATGGTGAACTAAATAGTGTGCAGGTCTGTGCAAGCAGGGTGACCAATGATTTGGACAAACAAAATTCCCTGATGATTTTACTGTATTGGCCTTCTCAAATTTATTATGATATTTTTTGATATCCATTGACTTTTGAGGACATTTATTTGATGTTTGCCCTATAGGAACTAACAACTACCTTCAATCCCTGTAAAAAAAATCTGACTCACAGACAAACACAGATATAGGACCTACATACATGATGTCCACACAATGTTACAAAAAGCCAATTCCACTTCATCATATGTGTTTGGTTTGGCTTGTTTTATGGCATATCAACCTCCATGGGTTTATTTAATGCTGACAAAATTAAAATTTTTATTGCTGGTAATATTTTGTTTTGTCAAAAAATCTATTTCTGGTATTATTTTTCCTTCAAAAAAGTATTGCTGGTAATATTTTTTTGAAAAAATGTATTGCTGGTAATTAGTTTTTTTGTTTTCTTCAAAAATTTATTGGTGGAAATAATTTTTTTTACAAAGTATTTCTGATATTAAAACTTGTTTTTATACTTTCATAGTGTTTTTACCCCAGTTTCGGAGTTGACTATTTGCCCATAGCTGGGACCCTAGCAGGTGCTACCACGCCGGGTCAGGGTGGACCTGGGAACACTCGCAATTAAGAGGTGGTTCCACACTCCTCAAAACCTCCTGATTAGAGGCCTTGCTGCTGGATGTAGTTTATCATCATACCCAGGACGGCATCATCATATGAGGAAGAGGAGGATGCACATTTTCTAGCAAGCTTCCATTTATTTTATGCTCCAAACAGTATCCTGATATTTTTAGCCCAGATTTCCTGACATCAAGTTGAATAAATATGAATAATTGAGGCCAAAAATGGTTTTTGATTCCTACCACCACCACTCCTGCAATATGTCATGTCGTGGGGCAAAAATTTGAATTAACCTTTAGCATTCTGCATATAGGTAACTTTGTCAAACAAAATGTTTGTACTGTCACTGCATGCAACGCTGATCAACAGGTAATAGTTGAATTTTGTGCTAGTGTTATCATATCCTACTATGGCAACAGGAAAATGACTAACTGAAAATTAAAAATGATGCTACTGCAGTTGACTGGCTAATTATACCCAATGGATGAAATACTAATGAATATTGCAGTACTAGAGGTTAAATGAGTGCACTTCTTGTTAAAATCATTACAAATCCACAAATCGGGTACCTTCAAAATATACTTACTAAAAATTATTTCACAAGGGGACTTATACGTTGTGCAGCAGAAATAATGGTAAGAGATTAGCGGCACTGGTGTCTTCATCTAACTAATGTCTTACCGTTATGTAGTAGGAATTTTTTCTGCACTATGTACAAACACGTGTTTGTTGTCTCTTGAGACATAAAATACAAGATTCAAACAAGTTGCTTATAGAATTCAAGACACTAAAAGTATCTCATGACTTTTAAAAAAAAATTTTTTTTATCAATTCACCCCAAGCAAGGTGATAATGCTACTAAGATGCAAGGGGGCTACTGGGAGTGAAAAAAGAATGAAAAGATTTTAGAAGGAACCAAAAACCCAATCCTAAACAGTAAACAAGGGATTAACCTCTACTCCCGTTCAAAAGATTTGGGAGGAGAATAGCAGTGGTGTGCAGAAGTTTGGTGATACCCAGTGCTAACTCCTTGACTGTATGCCACTAAAATTCAAGTAGGGAGTGCCTATTCCAGTCTCACTTATCAAAACATAGACCTACATTCACACCATATATTTAAAAAAACAAAAAAAAAAAAACAGCCCCCAAATCATTTTTTCGTATTTCAAGAAAATCGGCCTCTATCAGAAAATTTAAAAGAAAGTTATACGTTTAAAGGGGAAAAAAAAGGGAGAAACAGAAATGGTTTTCTAACAAAACAATATTAAAAAAAAAAAAAGCCATCGGCATTAAATGACCCTTTGAGGTTGATATGCCGTAAAACAAAACAAACAAACAAACAAACAAACACCAGCTTGTGGGACTGTAGGGTGCTTGTACAACATAGTTAATAGAGAGAATTTCAAAAACTAAATTTTTATTTCACTCTTTGATTGGATGCCCAGAGCTGCTGCACTCTTTGTAACCCTACTTCTGCATGCTACTAGACAATAGGCAGACATTCTTCTCCGATTGAGGAAAATAAATAAACACAGCAATTTTTTTTTTAAATAGAAATAATTTCTAAATAGATTTTATTTTAACCCAAAAATTGTTTCTATTATCATAATAAATATTATTTTTAGTGGGTACACGAGTGAACTGAGATTCGTTTTTTTTTTATTTCCATTATGGCAAAAGGGTATACAGGTTCAATTCCTGTGAGGAATCATTTTTTTTCTTTAGTATTAATTTCATTATTTACAAAAAAGAAATTAAGATATCAACTCAAAACGTTTTCATTAAAAATAATGTTTATTGTAATAAGAAACAAATGTCAAATTTTAAACATACTATGGATTAAAAGTAATGTTAGTTATTTTTGACACTGTAAAGATCCGGATTATATCACCTGAAAAATAGGGTCGTTGACAGCAGGAAATTCCCTGACCAATTTCATATTCCTTGACATCCCTGATTTCCAGTTTTTTCCTGACCATTAATCACCTTTGTTGCCAATCCAGTGCCCACATTTATAGGTAGACAAGCACTAGCTTACCAAGGATTGAAACTTATTGGTTATATTTAATTAGTTGAAGTGATCATTCAGTGTGGTGGTTAGTTGATTGATTTTGTCTTTTCACAGATTGTCAACCCTTTGCAGGTTATTTAAAGTCCTAAAATAATGCTTTGAGAACTTTGCATTCTATGAGGGGTTTAAAATATTACTGACGAATGTGAATTTTTGCCGAATATTTCGTTCAAGTGCCATCTTGGATTTTCCTATATGACAAAAAGCATTTTAAACAGCTGTGGTTAAAGAAGTGTCCATTGATCTGTTAAGGCACTTGATCCACAAGAGGGTGTTTTTAAAATATCCCCACCTAATCTTGTAGGTTTATTTATCGTGTTTCTCATTCTAAAGAGCAATTGTTTTTTTTTTTTGTTCGTAAGAATTTCAATTTTTTTCTGATTTATATTCATGTACAAAACCTTGCATATTTCACTAGAATATGTAAAGTGTGTAAAAGACGTGTTTAGACAAATGGAAATAACCTTTATGCAAAAAATCATGAATAAGTAGCAGTTAAATCAAAAACCTATTAATGCCCACCATAAAATCAAAATCCACTATTTTTGCCCATTAATGTCTACCATAAAATCAAAATCAAAATCCACTATTTTTGCCTATTAATGTCGTCCATAAAATCAAAATCAAAATCCGCTATTTTTGCCCATTAATGTCTACCATAAAATCAAAATCAAAATCCACTATTTTTGCCCATTAATGTCTACCATAAAATCAAAATCAAAATCCACTATTTTTGCCCATTAATGTCTACCATAAAATCCAGTAATAATTATGTTTTTACCTATAACTTGTATTCACTGTCCAAAAAATGCGATGGTGTTCATTAATGGGTCAATATCTCTTAAAAATTACCTTCAGTAATTAAATCTTCATTGATTGGTCATTTATCTTCAATTTTCAGTCATATTTAGAAAGATGACTCTGATAAAAATAAAGCTTGACATTGTGGGATGCAGTTTGTCCTAAAGGTTAACTGCACAAAAAAATGGAACTGACAAATTGAGTTTAAATTCCAAATGGGGCTGTTTGAATCAACTTTTGTACTTAGACTTGGCAGGTAAGATATTTTCTAATAGGTTAGGTCAATGATTACTTTCTGCTTCTGGCTCCAAGATTGAAGGAAATGTAACTTGACGAAAACAATTTGCTGTTCAATTTGTGCGATCTGAATTTGTACTCAATGCTGATAATGATCTGATGTTAGTGTAGTGTTTGTTATGAAAGTTAAGAAGACTGTCCTATCAGCATTGAAAGAAAAGAAAGAAGAACTGAGGAAATTATGGACCTTTGCATGAAAATAATGAGACACTTTGTACAAGAAAAACGTTTCTACATCTTTTTATACAGAAATAAAAGTTCTTTCACAAGATACATGTGCCATTATTTTATGTAAAATTTATTTATCTTTTCACTTACACACTTTATTACAAAAATTACTGAACACTAAACTCCTGCTGGTGAGGGACTAGTTTAAATTAGATACCTCCATAAATAATGCGATAACTAAGATATAAATTGGATTTTTAAAAATGAAAAGTCTTTTCCTGATGCTTTTATTTTATTTTTAATTTCAAGCTAATAGATTAAATTTAATATTTCCAATAAGAAAAATACTTTACTGTATTTCAAAACTAATTTAAATTGACTGGAAGGAGTTTTTTTATTTTTATTTTTTTCTAAAATAGCTGATTATTGCACACTTTTTTAGTTGTCTTTCATTACTCTATTAAATCTTCCAAAAGTAAAATATACTTTTCTGAAACTTTAATTGAGGGATATTAGCTGATTTGAAACAAAATATTACTTTTAAGTTTAAAATATTGCAGAAATACATTTTTTAACCCGACTGTAACTAGGTTGACGATCTGATGACAGGTATAATTGAAAATGACGAACATTTTTTTAAATATAATTTTTAACTAAACAGTAACCTTAAAATTTTAAGAAAATATTCTTCATAATCTAATGTTTTATTTTGGCTTTAAATTTACTATAATTATTGCTCTTATTTTCTGGTAATGTTGTGTATGTTCACATGTACTTAGAAAAATAAGCACATACAAAAAAAATTTCAAAATTATTTTTTTAAAAATTGGTGTTGATTTGTATTAATCTTTTCCATTTATGATTAGTAAATATAGTTTTCACTTAATATTTAAATTAATACAAATTTTAAAAAGATTTAAAACTTACTAAAATTTTTCTAATTACAATTAAAATATTTAAAAGAATTCTTGTAAAGATTCCATCACCAAAAAGAATTTTTTGCATGATAATTGACGTTAATAAATCTTATTTATAAAAGCAATTAAAAGGTTTTCTAATTAAATGATGTCAGTTTCATTGCATTTTTATAATTTCCTTCATTTGTGAATATGTCGTGAAAATTTCATTGAAATCTGACAATTTGATTTTTGCAAGAATCTTCAAAACAATGTTTTTAATGACAAAAAAGATGCTAAAATTTAGACTAATCTTTGTCCTGACAGACACAAGAAAAACGAAATTCTTAACTAAAATTTCAAACATACTAGAAAAATTTAATCAAAAAATTCTTTGGTGTTTCCTCTTAATAAACATTTTGTCAATAAAACTTTATTTTTACCAAGTTTGGGGCCTTTTTTCACAATAATCTCTCCTTTTTTAGAAAGTTTTTAAGGTACCTAATATAAATGCAACTAAAGCTAACATTAATTTTTAAATGTGGAGTTAGGGTAGTTACAGAGTAATTACTATAAATCTATAGGTGACTTGACTTTTGGTGGCCTTAAACCAAGTTCTTTAAAAATTTCCATATATTCTTATTCCGCATACAACATCTACTTTAGAGAAAAACAAGTTTTTGTTTACTCTTGCAAATTTTGGATAAACAAGATTATTTTTATGGAAGAATATCTCTTCCTTATTTGAATTAACTTTAAAAACGTTCATCTGGTGTTATTGATTTTCAATGTAAACCTTTTTCATAAATATATCATCAATCACAAGTGCTTTTTTCTGGTTATTTTTTCCTTAAAATAATGCTTAACCCTAGAACACTAACCATCAATTAAAGTTACACCACTACTAACCATTGGTATATTATACCCGATTTTGAAAATATCAAAATATTAGATATAAATCTTTATTTGAAATATTTTACATGCAGGCACTTCAAACTTTGTACTTTGAGTTAACATTAAAATAAACTCTGGAAAACTATTTAGGTAAGAAAATCAGGTACTGAAAATTGTAATTAAAAATAGGAAAATTTGCACTAGGTACTATAAACTCATGGTTAGTGTTCTAGGGTTAATAATGTATTACAGTGGAACTGCAGTTCATGAAGGCAAATCGTAACCTGAAATGTTCGTAAACCAAAACTATTTTTCCAACAGGAATCAATGTAAAGAAAAAAGTCAGTACAATAAAATTGGAAGAAAAAAGCACAACACAACACATGAATATATACAACACGGTGGTCAACTCAAATTATTCTGTTCATGTTAACTCTGTTTGGCCATGTTCGAGAACCGAAATTTTGTTTGATAACTGAGGCATTTTCATCTTGAATTTTCTGTTTGAAAACGATTTGTTTGACATGTGAGACGTTCGAGAACCAAGGTTTCTCTGTATGTGTAACACACAAAGTCAGTTATGTGCCATGCATGATACACACTTAGGCGATCATGCATCTTTCGATACATGACTGATGAGGCAGATTTTTCAAAGCAGTAGGTTGCCTTTTCTTTCTACGGTAGACCAGTTGCCATCCAAGGCTATAGAACTCACATACAAAGATGCACTTATAAACAAACAGCAAGCAAGTGCTTGCTGTTTGGGAAAAAAATAAAGTAAAGTAAAGAGGGGATGTGAAAGGAGAAAAAAAAATAACAATAGAAAAATGAGCTCGATTGTGAAACTTGCTCTCAAGGACAAGTGTGCATGAAGGTGCAATGTTTTTAAAAACAAAACAAACGGTAAAGAATGATGCATAAATGCATAGACATACAGATAAGTTTCTCATTGGTGTTACCTTCAGCATCCTGACTTTTATTTCATAGATAGATCCTCCAACAATCACTCCATCCACTTGTCAGGGGAATACAGTGATTTCACTTTTTTCTTACATGCACTTTTCATTGGTGCAAAGTTGAATTTTTTTTTACCCCCTTTCATAGTGTGCGCATAGGCAGCTGCCTGTGTGTACATGTAGAATGTGGTTATTTCTCTTTTTCATCGCTTTTTCCTCTTTCACTTTCACTTTTTAACCATTTTGACATCTGTTTTTTTCCAGGCATTCGCTGTTCTTATTAATCCTTGAGTTTCAAATATTAGGTTAATACCAACCAGGGAATAAGCAAGAAGTGAAAATATATTATTACACTAAAGCCGAACAACCACTCTCCTTATAAAATAAAATTCTTTTAAAAAACGTTTTACATGTGCAAATGGCATTAAACTTAACATTTTTTCTGTTATTCAAACATTTCTTTATTTAAGAAAAACTGCAGTGAAGTGTGTTTCAAAATCGCACCAAAAGTTACCGAGAATGGTCTATTTCCTATAGAACTCCCTTCCCCATTACTGTTTCCCTGACAAATACAATCTCCAACAGTTTAAGTGTAGCGTCAATCGACATCTCCAGTTGCCTTGATCTATCCACTTCCCTTCTCCACATCCTTTCATTTTTCATTCCTATCTGCTTTCGCTCCGGATCTTCTGTGGCCCCCTTGCCTTGATCGACCCACTATCTTTCTCCACATCCTCTCCTTTACCACTCCTATCTGCTCTTCCTCCAAACCTTCTGTAACCCCTTGCGTGCTAGTGGCTTCCAGCCTTGCTTGGGGTGATACGATTAAAAAAAAAAAAAAAAAAATTTGTCTGGTAGTTTCAGGAATTTACCTTTCTGTTAAAATTGATCCCCCAGGAAATAGCCAAGCTCTAAAATTGGTTTCTGTTATGCTTACATGTTCAATATAGAGTGATGGGCAAAGTTATGGGGAAGGTGAAAAGAACAAAGTTTTTAAAGTGACCTATATTTAATATTGGTGTGAGCGCCTTTTGCTTTTATAACTGCCTTTATGTACTTTTGCATATTGGTAACCAGCTAAGTAGAACTAGTTGGCTCGATATTCTGCCATTCTTCATGAAGTTTGGCTTTTAACTCAAGTTTTGAAGAATATTTGTGCACTGTCACTCATGTACCTCAGCATGATCACAGATGTTCAATGGGATTCAGGTCAGGGGATTGAGGAGGCCACTTCATTACCCTCACTTCTTTCTTTTCAGACCCACCCTTCGAAACTCTGGATGTGTGGCATGGTGTGTTGTTTTGTTAGAAGATTACTCTATCTGGTATGGTACAGTTGAAAATTTTTCTCCAATGAATGTTGGTAATTTTGGTCTAAATATTGGAATTCATTCTACCCTTACATTCCTGACCCGGAAGATGACATGCACCCCCAAACCATTACACTTCCACCTTCAAATTTTACAGTTCGCACAATACATTGAACAACATATGCTTCCCCAACACTTCAACGAGCATAAACAACTCCAGGAATTTTAAAAATCTGATAAAAATAAAATAAATTAGGGATAATTTTCTACTCAAAATAATAGTTTTAATAGGTGTAATATAAACAACTCCAGGGGTTTTAAAAATCTGATAAAAATAAAATAAATCAGGGATAATTTTCAATGCAAAAAATAGTTTTAATAGGTGTAATATAAACAACTCCAGGGGTTTCAAAAATCAGATAAAAATAAAATAAATTATGGATAATTTTCTACTAAAAAATAATACATTTTTAATAGGCGTGACATAAACAACTCCAGGGGTTTCAAAAATCTGATAAAAATAATATAATTTAGGTATAATTCTCTACTCACAAAATACAGTGTTAATTGGTATAATATAAAAAACTCCAGGGTTTTAAAATATCTGATGAAAATAAAATAAATTAGGGATAATTTTCAACGCAAAAAAAAAAAATAGTTTTAATAGGCGTAACATAAACAACTCCAGGGATTTAAAAAATCTGATAAAAAAAAATAAATTAGGGATAATTTTCTACTAAAAACAATACAGTTTTAATAGGCGTAACATAACTACAGGCGTTTAAAAAATCTGATAAAAATAAAATAAATTAGGGATAATTTTCTACGCAAAAAAAAAATAGTTTTAATAGACGTAACATAAACATCTCCAGAGGTTTCAAAAATCTGATAAAAATAAAATAAATTAGGGATAATTTTTTACTAAAAAATAATGCATTTTTAATAGGCGTGACATAAACAACTCCAGGGGTTTCAAAAATCTGATAAAAATAAAATAAATTAGGGATAATTTTCTACTCAAAAAAATACAGTTTTAATAGGCGTAATAAAATCAAATATGATCAATTAATTAGTTTCTACTAATAAAGAAACTTACTACAAAGTGGCTTTCATCAGACCAGACAATTTTGGTCCAATCCTCAACTGTCCAATTCTCATCCTCTTTTGCTAAAGAAAATTTCTTTTTTTTAATTTCAGACAGCAATGGTTTTTGCTATCTTTACATCCTTATACTAACCCTTCTCACTGTGCAAGCCAATATCACTTTGTTGCCTTTCAAAATTCAGCAGTCATGTTAAGTTTTGTTTTTGTTTCTTATCACCTAGAGATATTCTCTTTAGTAGTCTGTCTTCCCTTGAGTTTGTACACCTTTTCCAGCCTTGACCATCACGATGTTTGAAAGAATTGGTTTCATTATATCTTTTAATAGTTGTTTGTACACCATTTCTTGAGCATTTTACTTTTCTTACAATTCTTGGGATAAACCTTCTTTGAACAATGCTTTTAGTTTCAGGAATGTTCCTCTTCGGAGATATTGTCAAAGAAGCACTTTTCTGTTGATACTAAACTTGTTAATAAAAAATTAGAAAAAGATTTAGCACTACAAATTAAATTTCAAATAAATGATTTTGCCATTTATAAGTAAAAATGAACACAAATCATTATTGGTCCCCATAAATGCCAATGAAATATCAATTAATGAATGCTTATCATAGTTTTAGCTAATATGTGTACGAGTTTCAATCATATTTCTAACTTTTCTAAATCTGCCCAATCATTTTGGCTATGGGTGTATTTCATACTTAAGGATTCCTAATATGCAATAAGACCCTACTTTATATGAAGAAAGCCTTAAGAAGGGTGTTTTTTAAAGTTTGCGCCAAAAATGTACACAAACAATGCAGATCCGTTAGGTACCTCTATGAGATCACTAAAAAATGATGAAAACCACCCCAAACTTGACAAAATACAAAATTTTATTGTCAAAATGTTCGTATTTTTTAAATTATTTTAAAAATGTTTTCCTTCTTTTTAGAACATTCTAACTTTCATTTATAAAAAAACTTTGTTTCTCTTTGTCTCAGTAGAAGTACTAAATAACTATAGCAAATTTTAGCACATTTTTTTTATGATAGACATTAATTTGGAAAATCTTGCAAAATTAAATGTCAGATTTTAATGAAACTTTCAGAAGCTATTCACAAATGATAGAAATTATTATAAATATGTTTTCTTTTTTTAAAGTCATGACAAAACTGTTCTGTTAAATTTTCTGAAACTATTTTTGAGTCTATAACACTATCATTGTATTTTTATTTATTTTATTTATGTATGCTAAGTTTTGTGGCAGTGCTAAGAAAAAATGTCACTTTTGGTATGTAGGCAATTATTCCCTGTGTAGTGTCACCAGTTCCATGTAGCAACCGGGAGTTCATTGAAGAACCTGTCCCATGCCAGAGAGGAAATGGGCACTGCCAAGTATAACAAATTACCTTGAAAGGAGCTAGCATGGTAACCCCACAAATTTTGATATAGTTATCTTTCGAGACAGTTTGTTAACCATTTTTAAGTGGATTTTTCACCCGGAAAGATATGTTGTTTTTTTTTGTTTTTGTTTAAATAGTTTCAAATTCCCTATTTAGTTTGGAGCTGAAGGTTTTTTTTTATGCGTTTGTTAATGGAACTGTAAGTAAAATAAAAAGGTAATTTTAATTTTTTTATCTTGATCACGAGAAAAAAAAATAGGTAGGAAAAAAGAACCATTTTTAAAAATATTTGAAAAAAATGTTAGGTGAATAATGCCATGGTGACATCAAGACAAGAGAAATTACAAACAACTTACTTATTTGAAAATATATTTTTTTTAAACTATTAAAATCATAAAAACGAAGACAAGTAGTCCTAAAGGATTAGGGGCGAAAAAACTTAGATATTAACGAATTTAAAATTACACCTTTAGTTTGAAATTTGATCCAAATTAGTACACCTACTAATTTTATGAAAACTCTAGAAATTCAATACTGTACAATTTAGTGATTATATTAGTTAAAACCACAAGGCTTTGAAGAAAGCAAATCATGTTTTTTTTTTAATTGAACCCCGCTACCTTAAAATCAGCTCTGAATTGTAACATACAAAACAATAAAATAAAGATATTTAATTTCAGATGCTTTTAGTTGTTTTTATGAATATGCATAATATTTTCCGAAAGCAAAAAACTTTTACAATGAAAAATGAATTTTTAAAACAATTATTTGTTATTTCTTAAATTATTTTATTATTTTTACATTAAAGTTGTTAAATATTCTAAAATTAGTGAAAACAGTATACAGTTTAGTCAATGGTGTTATTAAGTAGATCTATCTTTACAGCATTATAAGTTGTATAGCTTATAACAATCAACAGGCTCCCACTAATTAAAAAATGTAATTTTGTGTCCATAAAATGGCTGTAATTCAAATGTATGGAAGATCGGAAGCAATAAATTGTCATGTGGATTGAGTTTAGTATTTAAGCATTGTTCTTTGCTGTTAATGGCCTTTATTTTTGCAAATTGTTCATGCAAAACACGTGTGGAGCAGTTTGATTTTCGGTTTTTACTTATAACAAAATAAATTTGAACAACATTGCCTAGAGATAACCCAGTGGCAACAACAACATTACAAAATTTTGAAAAGTAAGTACCATTTCATTTTTATACCTATTTCATTGCAAATTATTTCAGTTTTGTGAATTTGTTTTCACTGAGTCTTTTTAATTCAATTAACTTTTTTCCATTACCAGGCTTTTCATTTTCATTGTGAAATTATACAAAGTATTATATTCCGTATTTAGATGCGCGGGTGATGTGGAACAATGTGGGCGAATACTGCGTCTGGTTGCAAAACAAATGAAATTCAGAATCGAAAGAACAAGAAAGACTGTAGATATATTTAATAGACTCTTTAGTGAGGAAGATAAGAACAAGTAGAAAGTTCGTGTTTAAGAAGTTGAGTGTCTATGGTAGTGGCAAGTAGAGTTCATGGAAGGGGAAGGGTACCCTTTGACAAGCGTCGGACGAGAGTTCATTAGCAGCAGCAGTCACATGCTTCGTTGAGTCGCCGGGCCAGTGTGTTGAATGGCACTACTTTTTTTGACTTTCCCGTGTTGAACTTATACACGCCTATCGGCTCCAAATGGAAATTTTTATGAGTACGCGGGAGACGGTCCGATTGGTTGATTTAATTCTTTTCATTTTTTTTTGAGTTTATCCCAAACGGAAGTATCTGCGTCGAGCCTATGCGTAGACGTGCAGTTTTCATTTCGAGTCGGGGACTCGTGATGGTAACTTCGGTTTATCGAAGCAGGGCAAGATCTCATCTTGTAACAAAAGTACCATTTGGTTTGTTTTTTTACTTTGTTTTATATACCTACTTATTTCAATAGATTTGTTTTTATATACCTACTTATTTCAATAGATTTGTTTTTATATACCTACTTATTTCAATAGATTTGTTTTTATATACCTACTTATTTCAATAGATTTGTTTTTATATACCTACTTATTTCAATAGATTTGTTTTTATATACCTACTTATTTCAATAGATTTGTTTTTATATACCTACTTATTTCAATAGATTTCTTGAATTTGTGAATTATGAACCTTCAGCGAATTTATAAATGTAGGCATCAGGGCAGACATTTTTTTAAATTTAAAAAAATCTGTGAGGAAGTGGTGCATTCTGGGATCTGAGCAACCCCAATGGAAACACCGACCAACCCCAATCGATATGCCAACACTTATTGAAAAAAATAAAAAATTAATAATGTGTGTCTAAACAAAAAAAAAGTCATATGCTTGTTGAAACAGAAGGTTAAGAAATGAACACTAATGTCAAACAAGATAAAGTAAACAAAACAAAAATGTCCACACGCTTGACATGCAGGAAGATTCATTATGCCTATTTTTTAAGTGGAGTTGCAGCAAAATCTTTAATTATCATACAGTGATCAAAATTTGAGATCAAATCTGAATCCACAGTTGGCCAAATGGTGGGTGAACAGAGTTTTTATTATTTGTCCCATTGTTGTTTGGCAAAGAGTTTCTTTTATTAAATAAATGATGTTTGAAAAATCAGAAAATGTAAAGTTAATACCATCTTCAAGTGTGAACCTTTTTTAAAAGAATTTTATTTTTACCTTTTACCAACTGTTAGAATATTTTTGGTATGGATGTACAAAACAAGGATGTAATTCTGATATCACACTTTGACTTCTATTCAATATTGGAAGAGTATTATGATATCGATTCAATTTCATATCTCCTGTTCTGTCAGTTTTTTTTATCTTCAGACGGCTAGAATTAGTTTCTACTTTGAGAGTTGAGTTAAAGGGAAATAATAAACTTTGAAGCACATCTCTTGGCCAACCACTGTTCATCTTGAGGTTCTTGAAAAATACAAAGACGGACATACAACGTGATCGGTCCCGACTTGGGGTCTCAACTCCAGTCACTTTCCCAGTGACGTAATGTAACCTCACTCTGTCTTTTCATGGCATCTGCTCTGACAAGCTATTTTCACCGGTGCCCTGACTGCATGAATTTAAGCATGCTACTCTGCATCTTGGTCCCACCCTTTCATTGTTGAAATGGTTAAATGTAATTGTCTCTTCTACTCAAACAGCTTCTCTAACACTTCCCAACAGAAGAACTCCCTTCCTCTTACTTGCTTCCCTGATAACTATAATCTTCAAAAATTTAAATGTAATGTCAATCGACATTTTCTGTTGCCTTGATCTTCGTTCTTCTTTTTATCCTTACCTCACCCCCCCCCGGCCACACCCAGTCTTTTCCCTTACCCTAACTCTCTGTATCCCCTTATGTACTAATGGCAATACCACCTAGCTTGGGGAGAATTGCTTAAAAAAAAAATTATTGAATTTTAAAGAGAATTTTATATTTGATTACATTTCTTTTGTTTTTACAATGGTGGCTTGATGAGTGACAAAAACGTGCCAATGTTTTAAAAATGTCTAATAAGTTTATATATGGAAATTAATTTTTCTTTTCATTTAGAATAGGTTAGGCCATGTCTTTCAAATATAACCAACGTTATGTTTAAAATAAAACCATGAAATTATATAAATGCATTTCATTGCTGTATTTCAGAAAGTCCCGTGGTGGCATTTAGTATATGATAGATTAGGTTGAATTAAGAACTTAAAGAATTATGCCAAAACAAGATACCTCCAAAGACTTTCTAAAAAATGAGCATACATGATGAAGAAAAGGACCCAAACTTAATAAAAACAAAGATTTATTGTTATTTTATCTTTGTTATTATTAAGAGAAAAAAACCAAAGAAGGTTTTTATTATTAAATTATATTTTTTTAATACTTTAGAACCTTCAAATTTTTTTTCTTGAATCAGCAGGTGAACATAAATTAGTATGGGAAATCTTAGTGTCTTTTTGCAGTATAAAACAGTGATTTGGAAAATCTTTCAAAAATCAAATAATTGTCAGATTTTAATTAAACTTACAGGATTTATTTACAAAGAAATTAAATTATTTTAGAAAGTTTCTTTTTTAGAAAATCTTAGTAAAATATTTATATATTTTTCACCTTCATATATCTAATTTTATGAAATTTCAAGAAATACATTTTTGCATAGCTTAAGGTTTATATAAGTTATATGTCTTTGGAGAATTTAAATCATTTTTTATTTGGTAAAACAAAACCCCCAATTACAGAAAATCTGCTTTGAATCATAAAATAAAAAATGCAATAAAATTAAGATATTTTTTAATTAGAAAATAATGAATTTTTGCAAGAACTGTTTTCATTTTTAAAAAATTTTAATTAGAATAATTTATAAAGTTTTAAAATTCTGTATTAATTTATACCAGTTAAGTGATATTGTTATTAAGTAAAAACTCTACTTAAAAAAATTCATGAATGGAAAAGCTCACTACAATTTAGCAACCCCTGCTCCAGTACTTGCAAAAGAATTTTTAATTTTTGTGTGCATGTGTGTGTGTGTATAAACGTGTTGATTTTTGTAAATACAAACGTCCATACACAACATTATTAGAAAATAAGAGCAGAATCTATAGTAAAGTACCTAAAATTCAATGTATCATTAGATTACGGAGAATTTTTTACTTGGGTAGTTAAAAAAAAATTATACAAATGGTGCTCACATATATTCAAATAATTTTTACAGATATGTCACCTGTAGAAAAAAAAATTTCCAAACATAAGTGTATTGAGATAGTTATTGACTCATAAAAACACCAACCTCTGAGTTAAAAAAAAAAAAAAATGATTTATGGTGATATTTTAAACTAAAGGTAAGTAATATTTGTTTCAAATCAGATTAATTAAACTTTGAGTTGGATAATTTTCATTAAAGTTTCAGAAAAGTACATTTTATTTTTGAAATTAAAAAAATAAGATTAAAATTGTGCTCAGAGAATTGTAAATATGGCTAAAATAAGTCATATTTAGCAATTTAAAAAAAAACTCCTTCCAGTCAATTTAAATATAGCAAATATTTTGCTTGTTGAAAATATTAAATTTAATCTAAATTGAAATTAAAAACTAAAATAAAAGCTTCAAGAAAGAGTTTTAATTTTTTAAAATTCATTTTAGACATTAGGTATTGCTTTTCTTTACCTATCAAAACACTGAAATGCTGACATTTACTTGTTTGTGGCTGCCATTTTTATAATTTTTACTACTGTGTATGTTTCAAATTAATAAATTCACATTGATTACTTGTCCTTGAACTTACATAGACCATAGAACAATAATGATAGATACATAGATAGATTGGGCAGAAGACATCTACTTCTTCTCAGCTTGTGAAAGTCCTATGTTCTTCTCCAGATTCATGGGGAGGAATGAGTCATGACACTACCCTGAAGCCCCTCCCCCTCCACCTATGTGTGTTGTTAGGATTGGATTTGACACAATTGGACAATCATGTCTCTTTTTAATTCATTATTAGCCACAAGTATTTGTACATACGGGAATATCACAAACCGGACTGGAACTTGAACTCGGTCTTTGATTTCTCATTCCAAACCCAAGATGCTTTTCAAGCAAACTTTTATGGGCACGTTGCAGCTTGAGATTTTTTTTAATAAAATATATGATGAAAACATGAGTTTGAGTAAAAAAGAAAAACGTTAAAAAAAAAAAAAAAATGATGCAAGGGAGATAACTAGTAGTAACTATAATGTATTCATTTAGAGTTACTCCCCTTTGAACACTAGTTTAAATGTGTCTTTTACTCGCACGTCGTTCGTACAATTAATACTGCTGGTTCAGTCCCCCCGTTCTCTCCCTTCTTACTGCTTAAGCCCTCTTTTATCAGGCCAACACGGCGGCCGACCAAACAATCAGCGTTCTTCGCTTTTATTCTCAGTTACCCAGTTTTTTCTTAGTTGCTGTTGGTAAGGAAGGTGATTAATTGTAGTTTGTTGTCGGTATGGTTGGGATTTGAAAATTAAACCCACTACATGTTATTCCTTGTATTTACAATACATCGAATTGCTTACATACATTGCATTTGCAGAGGTATATTTTGCAACACTTGGCCTTTAAAGTTTTTATTATTAGCCGTAACTAATCATAGAAGACACTTTCTGTCGTAATTTTACATTTCACGAGTAGAAAAATAATGACTATTTTGATTTTTTATTATTTCTAATCGATATTATTTTTTGATGTTTTATACACATATATATTTGATGTTCTAGTTTCTATAAAAACGACAATGGTAACTATTGAAATTAAACATAAGGAATAAATAAACTCCTAAGACACTTGTCTGGGCCAAAAATGCGTATTAAAAATGTTTTGCAGTTAATGGGTTAATGCATAAACAAATTACTGATTATCTCCCTTACACTTGTTGATTTTTGTGTGCCTTTTTTTGCTGAAAATTTTAAGATGAATTATGATCTTGAAATATTGCTTAATTTATTGCTTGAAAAATATGTGATATTGCAGTTTACATGTATGTAGGCGTGGATTCCGTTTGTATTTTTCCTCTTTGTTAGATTTCATGGTTGTGAATGTATCTGTAGTCTTTTAATTTGTTCATTCTTGGAAATGGTGCAAAAGTTCTTATCCATGTTTCTATGTGTTCTGGGTCGTCCAGCGAATTTAACGGTCCTATTGGTGACGCCATTGTTATATTTTGTGCTATTTCTCTGCGTACTAGTAGTTTTAGTACAGTTCTCCGTGTTCGTAATAGCAACTGGGTTTGCTAGGCATAGCTCCCCAAACCACCTTTGCCAGGTGTTCTCTATTTATACTGGTCTATCTAATTTGCATACGATACTACAGCAATAATATTCCCTTATACAGAAAAACATAGTTAAGTATGTACCAAACCTTAATAATTTAAAATCTAAATAAATAAAACGAAATACATACCCTCATCCTTGAAAAAATTATTAGTTTATTTGTCTTTATTTATTTATTAATTTCCTTCATTGTTTTTATATTATAGATCTTTTATGCGACTTGGATCAAGTTTAGCATGGCCGAAATCCTTGAAGATGTTAACAGGAAGACTTTCTATTTCAACTCAGCCGATTCATTCTTATTATGATTCTCTTGTGAAATGGCTAGAAGTACAAAACAGAGCCGAAAATGTAACCCTGTGGACCGGGGAAGAGAATGAACCCTGTTATCACAGCGATTGTGTTCTACCATGTATTTCATTAACAGACTACATTGGAAAAGTTGCAAAACATTACGGGACAACTATAGCATTTCTTTTATTCCAAGTGAGAACTTAAGAAAAAAATATGAACAATATTGTTTTTATTGTTGACAATGAAGACATAACACTTTTTTTCACAATTTCTTATGCAATTTTCTTTTTAAACTGCTGTTGTTTATTCAATGTACTTATGTAAAAAGTGACGTTTGAATTAATGAAAAAAACATGTAAACTTTCCAATTAAAATAATTATTTTCTTTACAGAAAATTTGAATTAAATTGTCTCCCTTACATTAAAACTGAATTACTTCCCTTGAGAATTAACTTTTAGGCTTATTTATCTCCCTTTATTTCTGCTGCGACTATCTCAAGAAAAATTAAAATAAAATCACTCATTTATCAAGATGTAATTATAAATACATATATGAAGAATTAAATCAAAGACTAACGAAACCGAATGTATAGCTATTTACATTGTTCGAACTGTTGTCCTCATCTTTATTGTCATATTCACAACTCTTCGGTCGTTGTACGCTCCGACCTTCTTCAGGTGATATGCGTTGGAATCTCGAACCGAACCCTTTATTTCATCCACAGGGGTATATTGTTCTAGTTCCACGTGCCATGCCGTTTCTGAATATCTCGGTTTACAGTTAATTCCCTTTAGTAACTCATCTCTCCAAGTATTTTTGTTCACCTGACCACAATAAACAAAAAAAACAAAAACAAACAAACTGTGGATGAGTATTGAACTCACAACTCTTTGGGTCAAGTCACTTATGGATTAGTTTAACCAACTCTTTAATCAACTGGGCGATGAGTTTTCGTGCAAATAGTTACAATGCCTCATTTCAGAAATATAGACAGATGTCGAATGTATAGATATTTACTATGGTAACGTTCAGGGCCGGTGCGTAACACCCCTGAACCCACGGACCGATTAAATAGCTTGATTGGCAGTCTCAGACAGTGATCTGTGAGTCTCACTATATTATCAAATTTTGCTCTTTTCATTTTTTACATTTATATACGTTATAAAATATTAAAGGAAGAAATTTTTTTATGATATTTTAAGGTCAATTTTTGTTAAAATCCGTGAATTTGTTTTGCTTGCACTAAGTCTTAAAAAAAAAAACAGTACATAAAATTCCCTATATTTTATGCATAATATTTTTCAGCAAGAAAAAGTTGATGTTAAAAATTGCCGCAAAACATTGTTGCTTTATTTAAAATGAAATGATTTATGACGTGTCTCTAATTAAAATGAAATGATTTATGACGTGTCTCTAAGTAAAATGAAATGATTTATGACGTGTCTCTAGTTAAAATGAAATGATTTATGACGTGTCTCTAATTTGTATTTAGATACATTGTATTTAATTTTAATTTTTCTAGTTGAATGGTTCACCTGTATTGCATATGATCCATTATTTTACATAATTAATTACAATAAAATTTGTATTTCATATGAATACTACCTTATGAAAATTGAGATGTAGTAAAGTGGGGTAGCCTTATCAACAACAAAAAAAAAACAGGTATAATTAAATCCATGTCTTAAAGAAGAGAAAAGCTTCATTCGGTCCTATAGACTGGAATCAGAATCGAGAAAGAACTTTACCAAATAACAGAAGTCACATCACGATGAAGACTTCCAACAGCAGCAACAACTAAAATAGATATAACATGTCACCTGAAGAGAAAATATTGTGATAATCAAGATGTTGACTTTCCTCGCTGTTTTAAATAAAAAGGTTAGCAAGGAAACACCCATCAGTACTAGAAAGAGCAATAAGAGTGAACTATTTTCCTGAAAAATTGTTTGAAGAGAGAGATTTTATAATATTGAACCAGTTACAGTTGTAACTCGTTTGAGTTTCCTGATGGCGGTTTCCTTCCTAAAATTATGTTTGAAATAGTCGACATTTTGATTAGGTCATTAATTACTTTTCGAGTAACATGTACTATCTGTTTTAGTTGTTGATGCTGTTGAAAGTCCTCAAGTGATGTGGTTTTTTTTTGGTACAGTTCTTTCAAGGTTTAAAGAAAAATGGAGACCTACAGACTTCATTTATTTGATGCCATTTTAAACATCGATCTGAGAAAGAAGTTGTATACAGCAGACAGTTTAGATATTTCTGGACGTGCTTGGCACCATGCATGACATCCATATGAAAGTTTCAATCTAATGAGGCTGTTTAAGAAGATGATTCTGTTAATGTTTTGATTTTGTAGCAACTTGCGGTATTGGGTGAAACTAACCCTAGCTCAATTTCTTTATCTCCTCTACTAAATTTGTTATAACCGATCAGAACACCAAGGTATTTGAAGTGTTTAGTATTTATTAAGCATATAAAATAATACCTCAGTAAAAATCACTGATTATTAATAATAAAGAAATACTTCATTTCAGTTTTTCTGACAACAGACAAAGACTGAAGAAAAATGCTTCAGTTAAAATAAACAATGGCAGACAC
>OZ038508.1:36676193-36836193 GCA_964036315.1 Acanthosepion esculentum | reverse complement strand
TACAAAAATTTAAATATCGGGGAACTATTTTAACAGATGATGTAAAGGTCAACACTGAAATCCGAAAGTGAATTTGGATCGAGAAAGATGCCTTCCAAAAGTTTAGTAAATTATTAAGAAACAAAAAAATGTCGTTAGGAACAAAGAAAAAAGTATTGACCTATTAAGTAATATCAGTTTTCCTATTTGGCAGTGAATGATGGACAATCTCCTCAAAGATGAAGAAGAGACTTGAAGCAACAGAAATGTGGAAAATGGTTAGAGGCAGAAAAATATACGTTGCATGGAAACAAAAAGGACTGTTATATTTAACATCAGCAAGAGAGAGCTGAAATCTCTAGGACATCTAATAAGAAAAGAGAGCGTGAAAAAATGTGATACTGACGGGACAGAGGGACCGATGAAAACACCACAAAACCTACCTAGCAAGCTTGAGTAAATGGTTTGCAGAATAGGGTTTAGAAGTAATAACAAAAAGATAAACTTTCTTAAGAGCTACAAAAGACAGGACATTGTGGAGAACATGGTCTCCAACGTCCCGAAGTGTCATGGCACATAGAAGAAGAATGATGTTGTATTGTCGCACCTTTGGTAAGCGCTGATCAGATTTCCTGGGTTTTGGGTTTTGTTAGTTGCCGATATATGATTTAATTAGATTATCATAATGTAAATGGTAAGTTAATCAACGTGATAATGTAGTGTTTGTGTATCAAATGTGTTGTGTGAATTATTATTAGTATAGAAAAATTATCGAATTGAGCAAGAAAATTCATAGATAACATAAATTGGTTGAGTTTTTATTTTTTGTTGTATCATTTGGTGATCATTTTCAAAAGCTGAAAGTTCTCAGACATTTGGGCAAATTGTATTTAAATGCGAAATTTCGAGATGTCGGTGAAACGTGTCGCCTATAAGCTTTTCCATTTTGTTTCATCATCTCAACATTTCAATATGTATCAGAAACGATTTAAATGGTGCCAAATATAGAAAAGAAATCCTTAGCAAAGAACTTTCGTTAGTCTTTAACCAAACACACACACATATATATGCATGTATATATTTATATATGTATATATTAATTAGTTAAGCTTTTAAAAATATTATTTAAGGAACTTATAAGATTAAAATATTTTCAAGTTATTTCTATCGTTATAATTATTATATTTATTATTGTTTTAAACATATTTGCTTAATTAATAGTTTTGTTTTAGAAAGTGGTACTGAGCATCTGGCAACATTATATATATATATATATATATATATATAGGACTATCGTGTAATGTTTTATACCTATCTGTAATTTAAAGCAAGAAAGATTGTTTCTATCTGAATTCCTGGGATGAAGAGTTATCATTATTTATATTATTTACATTCATACTAATGTCTTCATCTCTGTTATTATCACGTTTCGGCTGTTGTGACTTCCAGACATCTTCAGCTCCCTGCTGAAATTCCGTTAATGTTACCCAGATTCACAGATCCCTGAAGAAGATTAGAGGGTAACACGGACGAAATATTACGATGATAATGACTTTAGTTTGAGTGTAAATAAGAATGATTGTTGATTTCTTTTTAAGAAAAGGTTATAAGTTTTAATGTGGGAATTGTTTCGTGAAAGTACTTTAGTCAATCAGATGTATTTAATGTTGCCAAGATGAAGGTATTGTTTTTTAGGTGATTAACTTTTCCCTTTAAAGATTTAGATAGATCCATTCTTTACATATGAACGATTTTCGGAAATTCAAATGATATACAATAAATGGAAACAAATCTCTAACAAGAACAGGTTAATATTTGGAATAAAAAATAAAATAATCTGTGGCAAATATATATATTAAAAAGATAAAAAAATAATTGTATCAGTCGTTGTCGAAAGTGTGATGTGAAACTTCTTCGAAAGAACTTCTCCAAGTTGACGATAGAACCATAACTGGAATAGAAAAAGAAAAGAAAATTATTTATACATACATACATAGATACCTTAACACGATGCAAGGCTTGAGAACGACTCAAGGTAGAGGATTACTGAATAAGTTTTATGGTGATAAGAAGTGAAGATTATAAGGATAAGGAATACAGAAAGTGCTTTCCTGCACACCACAAACTTTACCTCTTCAAGTCAGGAATCAATCGTTATCTATCCTACTTATCCTTGTAAACTTCACTTCCTAGTTCCTACCATGCTTCGTCCACAGAGTTGAAACGTCCTCGTTTCCTCGGCATTTCAAAACTAACATGTTGAGTCTTGACTCAATGTTGAATCTCGCCTATTGCATGGAATAATAATGCAACACAAAATGTACTTAGAACAAGAATGTATTATAACAAGAAAGTGTACACAATAAGTACATATAGTATTTCTGTATATTTCTGGGAAGACGTTCCTGGAGAATGTGTTGACTAGTCGCAGTCGATCAGAGTCTCTAGTTGGATCTCGTGATTCCTCCTCTCGTCTTCCGGTACCAACCATTATTTATATAGTTGATAGTCACCTATGCAGATTAGGTGGATCCTACACAACATAACAGGAAAGCTTTTTTCAATGAACTGCTAATTTGAGCATAATTGCCGATCGATTCCTGAACTATTACGAATCAAGATGGACGCCTTAAGCGCCTTTTGGGACTTAAACTCAACCCAGAATTTAAGTAGAACTTGTACATACGGTCTATCGCTAAAGATGCTGGAAACATGGTCGGTTCCTGTAAGTACCTGACTCTTCCTGCTATCCTCTAACTTTACAAGATTCAGATCAGGCCAAAACAGGCATACTGTTGCTATATATAGGCAAGAGCTGCTCAGTCTTCACTTTCCAGTCCCGATAGAGTCCAAACGTGTCCGCCGCCGCCTTGTGAGTGACAAAAATTGTTTTTCAGCATACAACCCCTTTCTCCCAGACGAAACGTCGCACGCCTCTGACTACTCTATCGCTATTTCCACGGATGGTGCTCAGACGAACTACATTGCTTAGTGCCGTCAGTTCTAATTTTCGCTACGCTACTCACCATGCCACATACATTGTAGCAAACCTTTCGTTTTCCATTGGTGAGATGCACATTTCATTCCGACTGCTTATTCCCACGAACCGCTGCTTTGTGAAACCAACTCCCAAACTGAAGCTGTTCAAGACGAGAATTGGAAAAGAAAATTATTTATACTTACATACACACATATTTTAACATGATGAAAGGCTCGAGAGCAAAACAAGAGGATTACTGAATCCTTATCATTTGTCAATCCTTATCTATCCTACATATCCTTGTAAACTTCGCTTTCTACTTCGACCATATTTCGTCCACAGACTTGAAACATCCTCTATTTCTCGGCTTTCCAAAGCTAACAGGGAAGCTTTTTCTCCATGAACTGCTAATTTGAGCATAATCGCCGATCGAACCTTTAACTATTACGAATCAAGATGGATGTCTTGAGTGACTTTTGAGACTTAAACTGAGCCCATTATTGTTTCCACATAACTGCATACTGTCTCGTGCTCTATAACCGTCTATCTCGAGTGGCTCCCGAGCCTTTTACAGGGTGAACATCATTGTAAATGATTGCCGTGTAGGTGCTTCCCTTCATATTCCATTAGTGAGATGCAAATTCCACTCCAACTGCTTATTCCCACGAAACGCTGCTTTCTGAAATAGACTCCCAAACGAAAGCTGTTCTAGACGAGAATTGGAAAAGAAAATTATTTATACATCCATACATACTTTAACGCGATGCAAGGCTTGAGAGCGACACAAATTAGAGGATTACTGATATAAGATTTGTGGTGATAAGTGAAGATTATAAGGATAAGGAGTACAGAAAGTGCTTTCCTGCACACCACAAACTTTACCTCTTCAAGTCAGGAGTCAATCCTTATCTATCCTACTTATACTTGTAAACTTCACTTCCTAGTTCCTACCATGCTTCGTCCACAGAGTTGAAACGTCCTCGCTTCCTCGGCATTCCAACTGCTAATTTCAGCATAATCGCCGATCGAAACTTGAACTATTACTAATCAAGATGGACGCCTTGAGCGACCTTTGAGACTTAAACTCATCCCATTATCGCTTCCACATAACTGCATAAACTGTCTCTTGCTCTGTAACCCTCTATCTCGAGTGGCTCCCGAGCCTTTTACAGGGTGAACATCATTGTGAATGATTCCCGTGTAGGTGCTTCCCTGAACACAAAGTGTTACGTGGGGTGGAAAAGAATGGGGAGACTTTAGTGAGGAGAAAGGACAATAAAAGAACAGGTTTCAGAAAAATAGAAGATGTCGATTGACGTTGCATTTAAATTTTTAAGGTTGTAGGCGGCCGGGAAGCAAGAAACCAGAAAAGAGTTCCAAAAGGGGAAAAGGGCTCGAAACGAAACTATTATAATAGAATTTACAGTTACATATAGCTAGTTCGACAGTGAAACGGTGAGACCCAGTATCCAGTCTAGTAGTATACTTAAATTCATGTGGAAAGGTACCAAGGAGAAGAGCGATATTTATTTCCGCTTCAATACAGAAAATGGGACACAAGGCCAAAATGGAGAATGGGGAAAAGGACGGTCTTCTTCTGGCTTAATTTAAAACTTAGATAGCCACAAATACTGACCCAAACATACGAAAATATTCCTAACACCAAAACAACGCATTCTTACTAACCTTTCTTACTACATCCACCATAATACCTCATTGTCTCTATGAAAGTCCTGACTTGTCCCCATATGTACAATTCATTGTCTGTGGGGGAGGGGAGTAAAACAACAATTAAAAACTAGCTCCAATGTGTAGAAAGGAGAAGGGCTCATTAGAGCAACAGTCATGAAAATATTTATAGAAAAGGCAGAGGTATGCCACGTCACGTGGACAGGAAAGTGACTGAAGTCGAGATGCCAGGTCAGGACCGATAATATTACAGTCCATTCTTTGGATTTTGACTCTCTCTCAGTCATACTGATGGCGGGCTCCTTAATGAACTGTTACTATGACCATTCAAACATTAACACAAAAACGTATTTACGCCAATCATTTTAAAGATGTGTCCTATCTGATAAAATTATTTGATGGAGAACAAGACCTCAACGTAAAAAATGTGCTCTGGAGCCACTCCTTGGTTCAGCATTGTATATAATTTTGGATGCACAACAGTCTCACTTAACTTTTTTAATATTTAGAAATTGTTTTTCATTGTAAACGTAAAACAGATATCAGTGCAATTAAAACTCTCATCTCTTCTTTTCATCTATGTTACCTGCTTGTTGAATGGACGTCAGCAGGGAGAGCGGGATTCATGACTTTCCTATTGACATTAGTGTTAATTGAACATCAGCAGCTTTAGCCAAATTTCGATGCCAGTTAGCTGATACCAATTCCTATGCTGATAATAATTGTACTATATATATAAAATGTAGGGAGAGGTGGCTTCATGCCTTTCCTGTTGATCTAAGTGCTAACTGGTCATCAGCAGCTTTAGCTAGAATTCAATGTCAGTTTGATTCATGTCTGATGACAATACTGCTAACTCGATAATCAGTTTGCTGATTCAATTATCTGTGTTGATATCCACTAAATTATGTTACACTTGCATTTAGTATATATAGACAATGTTGGGAAATGTGGATTCATGCCTTTCCCGTGTGCGTTATTGCTAGCCTCAGTTAGAATTCAATGACAGTTTACTGAATCTATTTCCTATGCTGATAACGACTGCACCACATTACACTCCCTTTTAGAATATATGAAGAGAATGCAGGGAGAGGTGGATTCATGCCTTCACTATGAACGTTAGTGGTAAGTGGACATTCAATGTCAGTTAACTGATTCAGTTCATTTCCTATGCTGATAACTGTTATACAGTATTGGACTTCCATTTCATATATGTAGACAATGTAGGGAGAGGTGGATACATGCCTTTTCTATTTAGAGTTAATTGGATACCAGCACTCTTAACCAGTGACTGGCAGATGGATGATTTGGGAATAGAATTATCGAGATATGTTCAGAAACATGAATTTGAAAATTGACTCCGAATAAATTTAGGACGTGTTGTTTTTTTTTATTTAATGGTTGCCTTTTGTCTGTAAAAGCAAAAATATATAAATTTGATTAAAGAAATGAAAAATAAAAAGTCCAGTTCTCACCTCAGATAAATGCTGACAACTTAATATAGTTTTGGTCGGTTGAGTCTGAACTGAAAAGAAAAGAAAAGAAAACAATGTTTTATATATATCTATCAGGACCCCAAACACAGTATTTGCGGTGAAGTAACCCTCTCGGCGGCTGGTTTAGCCAGTCACACGAGTTCACACCAGAGAAAACAGATTCAAATTCCTGTGAATGAAAACCTTCCAGAAAGACCTGCATTCGAGCTTTGTGATAAGGTTTGTAAGTCTGTTGCAGGGCTCAAACATCACATGATTGAACACAGGGTCAGGCAAGTTTCCAGCATAGGTAACACAGACAAACTTTATGTTTGGCACGTCTGTAAAAGAGTTTGTAAAATTGAAGCTGGCCTTAAGAATCACTTACGGCTCATAGCAAAGCGTTTGCTCAGGTATAATTTTTTTTAAGCGTTTCACCCCAAGCAAGGCGGGAAGCCACTAGCACGCAAGGGGTTACAGAGAGATGGAGCGAGATCAAAGAGGAGTGATAGAGGAAATGATGAAGAGAAGGATAGGGGATAGATCAAGGCATCTGGATTCGTCGATTGACATTACATTTGAATAGTTGGAGATTATAGCTGTCAGAGGAAACAGGAAAAGGTGAGGGAGTTCCACAGGCGAGAAGTGCGAGACATGAAGCTATTGGGGTAGAAGAGACGGTGAAAAGGTGAGAGCGAGATGCCAGCCTAGTTGAACGCTTAAATTCATGAAGTCTGGGAACCAGCGAAAGCAGCTCGTCGGAGCAGTTACCGTGAAAGTATTTGTAAAAAAGACAGAGGGAGGCAACGGCTCGTCTGTGAGAGAGCGGCTGCAGACGAGATGCCAGATCAGGGCCAATTACACTGCATATCCGTCTTTGGATTTTATCAAGGACCATGAGACAAACAGAAGAGGCCCCAGACCATATATGGCAACAATACTCCATGCAAGGTCTAATAGAATTCTGAATGAAAAACACTAAAAAATTACCAACTGAAGAGATGGTCTTCTCCTTCTGCAAAGAAGTGACAATCATAAAAGGAATCAAACCTGTGTCCTATACGGACCGGCATTTGATCTGACGTGCTGTACTACTTAGCTATAGAGAAGCGTCTGGTTAACAAAGTCCAAATTAATGATTTCAAACACACAGTCTTCGACGATTTTCCTCGTTCGATCATATCTACTCACGAAACGTATATTTAACTTAAACAATGATAACCTATAATGAAATGGATTAAATCCGAGAATTATTAATATATTTTCTATTTTTATGTTATTTTAATAGGTACAATTTATATAAGTAAATGCTCTGTTTTTTAATTAAACAGTATTAATTAAATTTACCGGCCTGAAACAACTCGATACGGAATATTTACTTTCGACCGATGGCTTTCAGTAATTGGAGTCAACTTCAAAGTACAAGGTCAAGAGGCTCAGACTGAGAGAAAGTGACGAAAGGAAGGTTAATTACCTTTCTGGACGAAGATGACAGGACAAAGAAAACTGTCGTCTATGAGTCTGCAGAAATGATATAGAGGACGGTCGCTGAATTGCGCACCCACCTCACTTACGCCTCAAACTGCCATTGCTCGCTTATAGAAGTAAAGTACTACCTAAGAATAAAATCTAGTTTACTGCTAGAAATTGTTTTGTTCTTCACTCGTGAGTAATGATCTAACTGAAGGGTAATTTTTAAGCCAAAAATGTTTGACTTTAAGAAACTGCACCCTGTCAACGAACGTGATATCTGGTTTGAGCTGCAACACAATAGGGCTGATTGAACAACGTCGATCTTCGGTCCGACGACCTCAGCTGTGAGAAAGCGACTGAGGAAAGGAAAAATTCCGATTGAGAAAAGGAAAAAAATCAGTAAGTACAGATTTGATTTCTTGTAGTTTTTCTTTCCGTCATGGACCCCTAAATGCACTCTCTCAAATTAGAAAATTAGAATGTTAGGTGTGGGCTTTCGAAATGATCCTTTAGCCGACATCTCTCGGATATCACAAGGATCGACGGGCAGAAAAAAAATGTATCAAACGTGGAGGAGAGATTTATAAAAATATTTTTTGGCTGCCGAAATACCGGAGGGAAGAAATAATCTCGTGGCACATCAGTTGTGTGCGGGGAAGGCGGCGGACTTAGTGGGAAATTTCCTTGAAACAAGCCCAGGTGCAACATGGAGCGAGATGAGGGGGTTGATGGACCGATGCTACGCGGAAACCGAAGATCCTACGGAAGTGTTACAGCGACTGTCGACCACCAGACAAGTAGACGGGGAGATATCGCTATTTAAAAAGGCCTAACAGGGTTCGGAAATTGAGAAACATTTGCTGAATATATTTAGGAGCGGTTTGCACAGTATGCAGCTGCAAACTCAAATAATTAGTCAGGACCTGACAACACTAGAAGAAGCTGTTCGAATAGTGATGTCGAAAACCTCGATCCTATCCCAGGTTAGGTGTGAAAGCTCCCACGATGCGATGGAAGTCGATCACCATAAGCAGAGGATTAATATCCAGGCGATAAATAGAAATAGAGATCAGGGTAAGAGTCAGACTATAAGGGATTATCGGACCAGTCAAGTGCCTCTGCACAGAGATAGGAAAAATAGTCCACCTAGTCGAATAATTTCGGAGCCTCCACCTATAAGAAGTGCACCAATAGGGGAGATGTGGTCGTAAAGGGCACTTGCAAAGACCATGCAGGGTTTAGGGAAATTATATATGATCCGTCTGCAGGAAGGTCACGGACAGGAAGATTGCCTAAAAATAAATGATATGGGAAATCTTAGTACAATTACTGTCGGCATTGACGGCGTAAGCTATAGAGCGCTCATAGATACAGGAGCAGAGACTTCGATTATGCACAGGAGGGTGTTTGACTCTATAAAGAATAAGCCTGCTATTGAAGATAGACAAATAATAAACAGCTAACGGGACATACTTGAAGGTCGACGGGTATGCGACAATAAATGTTCGAATCGGTCGACCAGCAGCCAAACACGGAATCTATGTGATTCGAAATTTAAACAGAAATATTATTCTAGGTCGTGATTGGCTGCATGAAAATGGCGCACGCATTTACTACGATTAATGATATATACGCGTCTTTAGAAGAGGATTTCCTTATAGCGAATATAGCACGGATGACTTGCGACATCACATTAAATGCTTAGTTAGAATGAGGAATAAGTTAGAGAAAGAACAACCACATTACATAGAACAGATAGATTCGGGATATCTAAGTAATTTCCCAGATATTTCAGTGACGAATGAGTTAGTAAGGACGACTAACCATAGGAAGATACCGATAGTTGTTATTAACATAATAAATCAAACTGTTAGACTTCGTTGAGGATGTGCAGTGGGTAGGATTTCTCCAGCTGGCAACGTGAATACTATGTCAAGTGGTGGTAGCAATGGTAGGAATTATACAGATATCAGTAATGTCGTAGTCCCCAGTGAATTTAGGTTTTCCATCAGAAAGTTATTAGAAGAAAATAAGGATTTATTGCGTCTACAGATAGAGATCTCGGTAGAACTGATACGGTGAAAATGAGGATCGATACTGGTAGCCACCGACCAATTAAGAAGAACTCGTATTGTACCCCTTTGAAGCTCCGAGATGAAGTAGATAAGGCCATTTATGAGATGTTGGATGCTAAAGTGATAGAAAAATCACTAAGCCCCTGGTCATTTGACGTAGTTTTAGCCTAGAAAAAGCATGTAACGAAACGTTTTTTCATTGTCTACCGTTCTTTAAATGAGATAACTCAGAGTAATGCATAGCCACTACTCGTTATTGATGATATGTTAAGAACATTAGATAACGTTAAGTAGTTTTCTAAATTAGATTTGAAATGGCAAGTGGAGATAAATGAATGAGATTAGGAGAAAACAGCTTTTTGTCCCCATAAGGAAACTTTTTCATTTTAATTGCATGCCTTTTATATTAACAAACGGGCCTAGTATTTTCCAGGAATTAATGTATGTTGTTTTATATGGGATGGAAAAGTATGCAGCTGCGTATAGAGATGATATTTTAATTTTCTTCGCGACAAAGAAACATCATGTACAAAATATATTTAGCCAGCTGCGTAGACAGAAACGTAAAGCTATTTTTTTTTATGAAAGAGATACATAGGTTTTACTATAAATAGGGACGGCATTAAGCCTGATACGGATAAAATAACGCCAAGAAAACATTACCTCTTCCCAAGACAGTTAAAAACAGGTTCGTGGGTTTATTGGAATGTGTTCATATTATAGGCACTTTGTTAGGAAGTTTTCGGAACTGGCAGATTTACTAATTCAGTTGACAAGTGTTGTTACCAAGTAAATGGTTAAAGAAATAACAAAACAAGTGTTGCTGATATAATATCATATATTAACAGTAAGTACAACAGAAGAGTATTACACGACTAGTGAGTGTGGGTCGGTTGACCCAGTGTTCAATCCATTCGACTGTTCCCCCAAGGCCTTCTCTCATACTAATCTTATAGTAGTCGGAAGAGTCCAACTTAGACATTTTAGAGAGAGGATACCAAAACAACAAGAAAGAATGCCAGGTTGAAGTGGACGGATAGTTGTCAGCGAGCCTTTGATCTTTTAAAAGATCAACTTAGTTCAGTCTATATGCTCGCTTACCCGGATCTGAATAAGCCATATAACCTCTATACAGACGTTTCGAATTCAACTATAGGTGCGTGCCTGATACAAATTCAGTTTGACGAAGTAGCGGGGAAGGAGATAGAAAAGGCCCTTTATTTCCTATCTCACCGATTAAGCGATCCGCAAACCCGCTGGCCGACTATAGAAATGCTATTGTTTACGCATTAGAAAAACGAAATCACTCCCTTCATAATGCGAAATTTATAATATTTATGTACAACTTCAGTACATTTTGAAGTCGCCAATACAAAATAAAATCGTCCTGGGTACGACGTTAAACTGCATCCAACAGCAGGTTTTGAGGAGGTTTTGAGGAAGCGTGGAACCACCTCTTAATTGCTGGTGTTCCCAGGTCCACCCTGACCCGGGGTGGTAGCACCTGTTGGGGTCCCAGCTATGGGAAAATAGTGAACTTCTAGGTCTTTTCCAGCACATTGAAACAATGATGTTGCCAACTATAATTTTTGAAACAATGATATTGCTAGCTATACTTTTTTGAAACAATGATGTTGTCAGCTATACATTTTTGAAACAATGATGTTTCCAGCTATACGTTTTTGAAACAATGATGTTGCCAGCTATACGTTTTTGAAACAATGATGTTGCCAGCTATACGTTTTTGATATATTTAGTAAATACTGGATCTGGCATTAAATAACCCATAGTGGTTGATATGCCATAAAAACACAAACAAAGAAACAAACAAAATAAAAAGATTCATCTTTTGGCCCTTCGTATCGAGAGATATGATTGTAGGCTAGAATATTTAGAAGGTAGTGTGTGCTGATCTCATATCAAGATCACCCAGCCCAGCAATGGATAAGGATTTTAAGCCATTAGATACAGATGATCGAACGTATGAGGTAGCAGTCATTAACTCCAATGAGTTCGAACCGCAAGATTTCGCATCGTATAGACTGGAAGAAAACCCAGTTACAAATGAAGTGAAACCCCAAATGGAGGGTGTAAATATTAGTTTAGAACAAAATGCAGATACGAACATTAAGGAACTGAAACACCTTAAAAAAGGTAACTTGAGTGTTAAGGAAGGGAATAAGGTGTTATGCTGGAGGATATACTTTACTATTCATCAAAGAAGACGAACATACCATAAACATTATATGTCGCAAACAATCTTCGTATGAAGATTATAGGACAGTATTATGATGAAAATGGACACGTAGAAATACAAAAGAAAATACAGAAAGTATGTATCTGTGAAACTATTAATATCGTTAACAGTATATTTGCAAATTTCTTTCTTAAATGAGTGACAAGGAAGAGGGAGAAGTAATAGTCGAGGAGATCCGGGGGGGGTTGTTTTTATGTTTACGAAAGGAAGAGAAGTATGAAAAAAATCAAAGTCTGTTTGATGAGAATATTGGTTTCCCGAAATAACGAGCTTAGTTTAAATTTTTGTAGTGTGATGGGTCCATGAATGGGGTCGAGAGGGACTTCAATGAAATTGAACGGACAGTGGGTTACTGATCCGAAGTATTGGTGTCGGCTAGAACATAAAAACAAAAACAAAAACAAAGAAACGAAAGTTGTGGATAACAACACAGACTGGAATTGCTCTGTACCATGTGAGACGAGATCTTCCTTTGATTTACTGCTAACCAAAAAATACTTATCACCAAATGAACGCAAGGTTATTTTAAATTTTATTTCTTTCTCAAGTGACACTGATTTGAACTGATATTCCTTTTTGTTATTATTGTTGAAATCGTATTTATTGATTTCTTTATTGATTATTTTATGTGTGCTGTAAATCCAAAATATTGCTGTAGCGTAGCTTGGCCGGAAGGAGAACGAACAAAATATATAGCGGAGTTTTTTTCTTTAAGAAGGGGGCGTTGGTAGTAATATGAGTTAGGTTTAAAACAACTCGATACGGAACATTTACTTGCAACCGATAGCTATCAATAATTGAACTTCAAAGTACAAGAGCAAGAGGCTCAGAGCGAGAGAGAGAGAGAGAGAGAGAGAGAGAGAGAGAGAGAGAGAGAGAGAGAGAGAGGAGAAAGAGAGAGAGAGAGTGGCGGAAAGAAGATTAATTACTTTTTGGGACGAAGATGACAGGACAAAGAAAACTGTTGTCTATAAAACTGACCATCCCGTGCAAAGGAAAACAGGAGAAACGAAGTTAACCCTACAAACAAGACATAGAGGACGGCAACTGAATTGTGCATCCCTCCCCCCCCCACACACACCTCACTTAGGCCTCAGTCTGCCTTCGCTGAAAGCACTACCTAAGAAAGGAGAAATTTAAGAAAAGAAAAAAAAATTACTTACACTGCCTTGTCTTTCGAGCATCGCTCTTAGATAGTATCCGGGAGCAGCTGAAGTACAAAAATAAAAGATTAAATCTTGACGCACGCAACAATACTTTATAAATGTTAACTAAAAATTTCTTAAAAATATCATGGCAGGTGATGAGAAGTGGATTACATACGACAATGTTCAACGCAAAAGGCAGTCGACTAACAAGGATACGCCTTCACAAACGGCCGCAAAAACTGAGGTCAATGAAAGAAAGTTAATGTTGTGCGCATGGAAGGGGGGTCGTTGAAGTTTATATATATATATATGTGTGTGTGTGTGTGTGTGTGTGTGTGTGAGTGTGTGTGTGTGTGAGTGTGTGTGTGTATGTGTGCGTGTGTGTGTAAAGCATTAGTCAATCATTGTAATACGTCTGATCACCCCTTCATGCTTTTAAGTCTGGCCAGATTCTATGAACAGGGTAAGGAAATAGATAGGGTTCTTCCTCATATCTGGTATTCCCTCAAGACGTAGGTGATCATGGCTCTCTACAATTTCCTGTCCTTTGTAGGTCTTAATACATTTTTATCTTTTTGTTATTACTCCCAAACTCTGTTCCACCATCAATTTAGTCAAGCCCACTGTGTTATGCGTTGTTTTCCTCTGTCCCTCTTGCTTGGTCCATGGTGTCCCCAGCATGCCTCTTTAGGACTATATTTCTGTTGCTTCAAGTCTCGTCATCTTCTTTAAGGAGCTTTTCTAGCATTCACTGTCATATAGGAGGAGATATATCAGATAACAGTTCAATACTCTTTTCTAACAGAGTTTTCATTTAGAGTTCTTAAAACTAAATTAAACAATAAATGCACATTTATACATCCAACAGCTGCAACGTGTTGATAAAATGCTCTTCAATAGGAAAAATGTTGTTCTCGTCTATAACGCAAGAATTACACAGAAAAAAAATTGGAACTCGTTTGGTCTATTTTTCCAAGCCAGCAACATTCATCTGATCTT
The DNA here is from genome assembly GCA_964036315.1 of Acanthosepion esculentum. Taxonomy (NCBI): domain Eukaryota; kingdom Metazoa; phylum Mollusca; class Cephalopoda; order Sepiida; family Sepiidae; genus Acanthosepion; species Acanthosepion esculentum. Next base: position 36,822,118 of record OZ038508.1, on the reverse strand, counting down.
GCACTAAATAATTATTATCTTCGATCACTGAAAATGCTTTGAGGTGGAAAAAATTCTATAATAGGTGGTACCACTACACACAGGTATTTTCGAATAGGTTAAAAATCATGCATTTTAGGTGACCGGTACATTATACACGGGTAACTGGGGGACTTAATATTCATGCAAAACATTCAGGGACGCACTATATGTGAAGTCGACTTATACACGAGTATATACACGGTAAAAATAGATTTATTTACATCGTTCGTTATTCCCATCTTTATTGTCATATTCACAGCATTTCGGTCGTTATATGCTCCGGCCTTTTTCAGGATCTGTCTATATTTTTGAGAAGAGATATTGTAACTATTTACACTAATTACATTGTTCGGACTGCTGTCCTCATCTTTAATGTCATATTCACGACTTTCAGCCGTTGTACGCTCCGGCCTTCTTCGAGTGAGATATACTTTGGAATTTCGAACTGAATCTTTTATTTCATTCACTGGGATAGATTATCCTAGTTCCACGTACCATGCCTTTTCTGGATATCTCAGTTTCAGTTCTGAACCTTTTATTTAATCTACGGAGGTAGACTGTTCTAGGGATATCTCGTCTAATTCTTATTTTTAGTCCTGTTCAGTTATTGCCCGGCCTGTTTCCAAATGAGTTGAAGTACACACTGCCCGGTTCAGATATTGATCTCGCAATTATTGTCACGAAATAAAGCTTCAATTCAACAGGGTATTGTGCCGTGGGGAAATTTTTCTGTGGTGAACTTGGAGCCTTAAACCTAACCTGCCTGCTGGTGAGTGCTCTAGCTTTTCAAACTTGATTAAACTGACTTACTCTTTTATTAAGACAGCTGCTGTTGTTTTTGAAAACTTGCTGTTTTTCTGAATTTATTTGCGGCTCCGATATTTATTTATATGCTAGGCCTACTAAGGAGGTCCTCATAGCCTAGCATATGTGCAGATTATTTTAGACGTCTAACTTTCCAGTATCCTTCCTTACATGATTAGCCATGCCTGGTTTCATTGTCATCCTTTCACTACGACTTTTCGATGTTACGCCAGCATTACTTGGGAAGTTTCAAGTAATGGAGTGCACATCGTTCCTGGTCATGGTTTCCTTTCTGTTAGGCTTTACTCGGCAGATATTTCTCTTTAGTACATCCGAATATTGGTTTGAAGTTGTATGAAAAAGATGTTGTTATGTTTGAAGGGTAGTTCTTATATTATCATTTCCTGTTGATTTGCCTAGGTCATCACTTTTTTGTCCGGCATTGTAAGCATCGGGCGATCCCTTTCTTCAGGCTGTGTAGATGGTGGGATTTGAAGTTGAGACATTGTTCGAGGAACATTGGCTAATGACACAATAAATGCCTTGAATCCATTTTCTGTGCGTGTAATTATTACATCCACGATGGCTAGCCGATTAGTAAAACGATCAAAATGTTTTGATAACGACTAAAATGAGGATAATAGTCCACATATAAATAGTATAAAGAATGATAACTCCTCATCCCAGAAATTCACACAGAAAAGATTTGCATTGCTTCGATTACTGCAAGGAAAATTGATTCAATGTGTCGTGCCAGAAATTTTTTCTCGTCAGAATCCATCTTGCATATTTACAAATCAACCATTCATCCGTGCATTGAATACTGCTGTCATATCTGGTCTGGTGCTCCTGCTGTATATCAAGAGATTCTGAACAAAATCCCTACATGAATTTAAGCGTGCTACTAGATTGGTGATTAGGTATCATCCTTTTACTGCTGAAATCTCTAAATACAACCGCCACTTTTACTCCAACAGTTTCTTTTCTCGCACTTCCCACCCGTGGAGATCACTTCCGTTTACTTGCTTCCCTGATAAATACAATTATCAAAAATTTAAAGTTACATCAATCGCCATCTTCCGTATTCTTGAACCCTATTTATTTATTTTCCTTTCCTCAATCTTCTCTATTCTCAGTCTTTCTCTTTCTCTTTTCATTTAATTCCCTGCAATCCCCTGCGTTCTAATGGCATTCGCGCGTTTCTTGGGTGTGAAATGATTAAAAAAATATGGTATATTGCATGTAAAAATTATGAGGATCATTTGTTTTGTTGTATGTACATTCAATATAAATATATATATATATATATATATATATATATATATATATATATATATATATATATATATATATATATATATATATATACACACACACACACATGAAGTCCTGAAGGAAGAAACGCGTCACAAGTTAACTTTTTCTATTTTGTAATAGGATTTCCCAGTACTGTTCTAGTTATATAAAATATATGTCATTATTTCATATATATATATATATATATTGAATAAATTACAGACATTATGTCTGCTAATTTTTACCAAACTCCATTCATACTCATGAATAACCTTCCATGTACTGATATTAAAATATGAAAGAAATGTGCTATAACTGTTTAAATTTGTTTTATTTTCATTTACCAATAAAAAATAAAAATTATAAAAAAATAAAATTAATTATATATTAAAAAATAATAAAATTAATTATATATTAAAAAATACACTACAACCAATTTTATTATTCGCAATCCCCACCAACTGATGTATTACGTAAAGCCAACATTATATATCAATTTAAATGTCCCTTCGGAGAATGTACTCCGAATAAAAAAACAAACAAAAAAGAAACAACAAAAAACAACAAAAAAACAAAACAAAAGATAAATATATATGTTGGGTATACGGCAACTATACTAACAAGACGTCTTACTCTACACATGACCTGACCATTCGTCCATTGCGAGACATCTACAACAAAATTCCTTTCCACATTCACAATATGAAAAATTGCTGGTCGACAACACAGCTATCCTACAACAAGAAAGTAATAAATTCAAGCTACAGATGCTAGAAGCAATTTATATTAAAAAAAATTAAAGCCGGCACTGAACAGAATTATCTACGAATACTGCAGTAATGTTCTGAAATGCCTATAAAGGTACAGATTTTCACGCTTTAATGCAAATATGATCATGACATTATAACATAGAGGAAATATTCCATAAGGGACAATTTTTTTCACGTTCTAATAAACAATCAGCGCATTGTCAACTGTTTGCATTTAAAAGTATAATGAAAAATTACGGTACTGGATAGCAACACACAGCTTTATACAAATACTTGTACCCCTGAACACCGTATATAAAATATGAAGATGATCTTGGAAGAAGATCGAAAGTACTTAGGAAATGAAAATAAAATAAATTTAAACAGTTATAGCACATTTCTCTCATCCTTTAATATCAATACACGGAAGGTTGTTCGTGAGTATGAACGGATTTTTTTAGAAATGACATAATGTCTGTAATTTATTCAGTCAGACATGCCTAAAAGAGAATTTGCTGCCTAAATAAACACACACACACACACACACACACACACACACACACACACACACACACACATATATATATATATATATATATATATATATATATATATATATATATATATATATATATAGGGTGTCCATAAAGATCGTGTGCACATTAAAAAATTTATAACTTTATTTCTATTTGCGATAGAAATAATCTGTAAAAAAATGTTATAAAGTTTAATGTACCTAGTTTTAAGTAAACCTAAAATAACTAATGTGATTTCAGGCATTACTGTAAATCAGTTGGCAAGTGTTTTCCGTGAACTGCAAAATCGTATTACCCTTTGTATTGCTAATGATGGAGGACATGTGGGAACTTAAATAAACTTTCAATAAAACCGTAAAACTTATAGATTTACTTCTTTCTAATCCTTTTTACAAATTATTTCTATCGCAAATACAAATAAAATTATAAATTTTTTCAAGTGCACACGAACTTTATGGACACCCTGTATATATATATATATATATATATATATATATATATATATATATATATATATATATATAGCCTGAAACTTGTATTCAAACATGGAAACAGACTGAAGCCAATCGGTTGGCGGTGTTAACATTGATAGTGTACACTCTTATATATACACACGTTCTATCCCTGACATTAAGTACTTTTACTCGAAATATAAAAAACTATTTTTATCATATGTGTGTGCGTCCATGTGCGTGTATGTGAGTGTGTATGTATATGTGTCTTTGTATGTGTATGTATGTTATTCCATGTATACACCATATATCTTAATATTAATCAATTTATATGTGTCTTTGTGGAATATAATATCTATGTGTGTGTGTAAATTGAATGTTATGCCTTTTTTATACTAATGTTCACCAAATACAAGGTAAAAAAGCCACTCAAGTTGCGGTGGGGGGCGATACTGTATGATGGCAAAAAGTAATGTTCATGTGTTTATGTAGTTAACGATTAGATGTCAAGGTTGCTGTGACTGGGAAAACATCATGCCGGAAGCTACTTCGACAAAGCAGCAATTCTTGGGAAGTAGCCGGGCCAATGGAAGTTACTGGGTACCAGTTGCAAAGGTCAAAGGTGGTAAGACGAGGAAATGTAGCTCGTTTGAACACACGTCATGGAATTAGCGGTAGAGCCGCAGGTACGTAACGTTTCGTCTGTCAGTGAGTGGTTGTGGGATGAAGACCGCGTAGATTCTTTGAACTCTATCAAGACAATCAAGTGATGGTTGGGCATCTCCAGCTCAGATGCCGCGACAATATTTCTTTGTTTGGTTTGATCTGGCTCTTGTACATTTACAGTTTAGCAAGAGGAACGAGTAAGATACTCACTGGAGCGGCATAAGGAACCAACCGTTTTCCCAGCATCTTTACCATCAGATCGGATAGATGAGTTTCACTGAATATATTGAATACATATATACAACTATGTTTAAGTATACGTATGTGTTTCCATGTATACGGCGTATATCTTAAGTAATTTTTATGATAGAACAGAGAAAAACTACACCACTTTGGTCACGTCTTTTTTTTAGTGTAACTTTTTAAAAATCCTTTCAAGGCGTAAATGCCACGAGACGCAGGGGTTAAAGGGGGTGAAGGTGAGAGAAAAGAGAATTGAGGAAAAGACAAAAGATGAACGGGGTTCAAGAAGGTGGCGATTGACATTGAATTTAAATTTTTGAAGTTATCAGGGAAGCAAGTAAACGGAAGAGAATTTCCCGGGTGGGAAGTGCGAGAAAAGAAACTGTTGGAGTAGAAGTAACGGTTGTGTTATTTCAACGGTAAACGGGTGGGATCGAGATTCCGATCTAGTAGCACATTTAAATTCATGTAGTCGAGGCCCCAAGGAAAAAAAGCTCGTCCGGATAGTTGCCATGAAAATATTTGTTGAAAAGAGAGACGGAAACCACACCACGTCGTTTAGAAAGTGACTGAATACGAGATGCCAGGTCAGGAACGATTACATTGCTTAAGGCAAAAAAAAAAAAGACAGTGGTTTGAATTGAGTTTTCCTTTCTCCGAGACTAGTGCTATTATATTGAGGCCGTGACTACTTGCCTCCTCCACTCGCCTCTCGCCCGTACCGATTACATTGCTTAAGGCAAACAATTCTACAGGACAATTTTCTCTCATTCATTCATACATTTTATTCAATTAGTATATTTTACGCCGCCGCTGCGGTCACCACTCCCCTCCATCTCAAAATTTGGGTTCATGTGACATTCAGGAACAGTGTAATAACGTGAAGGTTCCTTTTGCGGGGTATGTTGAGGTTACCTCGTCTCTGTTCTCTGATGTTAAAGAGGCAAGACCGACAAGGTAGCAAGTGGTTTGAATTGAGTTATTCTTTCTCCAAGACTGGCGATGTTATATGGAGGCCGTGACTATAACCCACCACTCCACCACACCCGCCACTCGGCCGTACCGACAAGGTCCAAATGAATATAGGGCATTATATCTGGGAACGGATTGACTGCAAGTGTTGCCAGGAATTTGTCAATGCTGACAGCTAACCGTCTTCGGGGTTCCTCTCCGGGGTTTTTGTTTGAATTTACTTTCATAGCTATTTCAATGTTTTAGATATGACCACAAGACAGCAGAGGTTTAGAATCAGGATTTTCATTCCCTCAGAAGAACTGCCTTCCTTCATTGTCGAATTTAATCTACCTGAAATTTTTATCTCATAAAACGAAAAAAAGTAATAATGTCACTAATAAGACTGACGAGTAATACATACCGGAATTATATGTTTCATCTTCCCAAGTGTTCGTGCGTAGATCACCTGCGAAATCATCGTTAATCCGTAAGCGTTTGCCTTGGAAAACTGACAGAGACTTAAAGGATTCCTGTGTGTTGTATCTGAAATGAAAAGTAGTAAAACAGTACTAAAATAGCGAAATAATATCGTTGAAGAGATAAAAAAACAGACAAGTAAAAACAAGATCAATTAATAAAAAAAAAATGGGTAGCAAAAAATAGTATTATGACAAAGTGTTTATTTTTTAATAGATTAATGTTCGACCAAGAGTCACTCAAGACAGACGGTTACTGAATGATGTTGTATGAACATAAGTAGGGGAGGCAAAAAAGCAGTTATACAAGAAAGAGAACAAAGGCTTTTCTTACCGGAGCTAAATTGAGAACGAAAGAATGCGCAATATATGTCTATATTTCTGAGATGAGACATTGTAATTATTTGCATCATTTACATTGTTCGGACAGTTATCCTCATCTTTATTGTCATATTCACAACGTTTCGACCGTTGTTGGCTACAGCCTTCTTCAGGTGATATATGTTGGATTTTCGAACCGAACCCTTTATTTAGTCTACAGGGGTAGATTGTTCTAGTTCCACGTGCCATGCCGTTTCTAGATATCACATTTTACAGTTAATTTCTTTTGGTAACTCAACTCTCCAAGTTGTTTGTTCAACTGACCCAGTAGAAACAAAAAAAAAAAACTGTGACTAGGTATTGAACTCACAACTCTTTGGGTCAAGTCACATATGGATTACTTTAGCCAACACTTTTATCAACTGTGTGATGTGTCCACGTGCAAACAGTTACAATACCTCATTTTCGAATGTGCAGATATTTACTATGGTAACGCTCAGGGCCGGTGCGTAACACCCCTGAATCTCCTGACCGAGAAAAGAGCTTGATTGGGGGCCCTAGGCAGCAATTTCGAACTGAACGCATTATTTCATCCATCGAGGTAGATTGTTTTAGTTCCACGTGCCATGTCTTCTCCCCAAAGGTCCCAGTGGATAAAAGTGTTGGTTATATCCAGTGATTTGTCCCAAAGAGTTGGGATTTCAATATCTGGTTTCTGCAGTGGTGACCAAAAAATTGGAGTGTTGTGTTAAAGGGAGATAACTGAGACATTCTGAAGAGGCATGGCACGTGGAACTGGAACAATCTACCCCAGTGGAAAGAATAAAGGGTTCAGTTCAAAATTCCAGTTACCTGAAGAAGGCCGGATCCTACAACGGCCGAAACATCGGGAATATGACAATACAGATGAGCACAGCAGTCCGAGATTTGTAAATAATGTAAATAGAAGAATGCGTGTGCGACTAAAAGTGAACACCAAAAGACTAGATGTTATATAAAAAAAAAAAACATTTACAGTCTAATTATATTTAAACCTACCTATCAATCTTTCTGTTTAAAGACAGATGGTTGGTAAAATAATACTAAAACAATGCTGACCGTCTAAGAGAACCCTTTTTAACTTTCATCAGCATTAAATAATCCACTGAGATTGATATGCCGTAAAACAGACCAAACGAAACCATCATCATTTCTTATACTTATATTGGTTCTTGTCGTTTCCCACTGTTATTTACGTGGACTCACATCCTGAGTCTGCCATGTTTGTTGTGGGCATTTCAGGAGACACAAGTGTTTATTTCTCAATCCTAACACCGACGTTACTAACGCCCGCACTAAATTAGAAAAGGCATACACCGGCCCGGAACAAAGGCCAAATATTTCCTTGTAGGGAAACAGTTAATATTACCATTAGCACGATTAGTATTTCAGAATATGTAAATATGTAATAAATTTTAGTCACGTGTGGAATGAAATCATGTGTTCAGATACGACCTCTTGAAAAACGCTACGGATTTTTGTACAAATCCAATACATGTGGTGAGAATAATTCAATTCTAATTTCAACTTTAATACGTAAAGAAAATAGCTGGAAATGTATGTACAATAAAAACATTGATAATTACATTTGCTTATATAAATATAGTGTAACTTACATGTTTGAGTGGTCGAGTCTTTGGGTAGCAAAGGCATTCTTCCGTCTAAACCAGATTAATTTCACAATGATAAGAATAATGATAACAAGTAACGGAATTCCAATTCCCAAACCAATTGCCAGGTAGGTCTTGTCTGAAAAGTAAAATTAATAAAAATAAAAATAATCAGAAGTGAAAATACCGCCATTTAAACAATAAAGCTCTATTCCAAAAAAAATAAAGACATGAAATTTTAAGGCAGAGAGAATGGAATTGGCTTTTATTTTAATCATTTCATTCCAAGCAAATAAATAAAACCACCAAGACGCAAGGGTTTATTTTTCATATGTATTTTGGCACTCAATTAATTAATCAAACAATCACCATCATCAAGTGTGATTATATAGTCACTGCACAAATGACCAACTGTCCAGCTCCCTCCATGTCTTGGTTGTGTGCTAATGTAAGACGATAACGTGAATAATCTTCCAGTCTTGTTTACAAGGTTACATTTGTCATTCGTGGACATTTGTGGCTAGTCTGTCCTCAAAGTTTAACGTGTGAAGTAGTGAGTTAATTGAGAAGTGTTCCGTTTAACAAAGGCAAGATATTCATATCGTCAGCAGTTATATATTATTTTTACATACGGCCGCGTGAATAGCAATGGACGCGAGGCTGCACGACTGTATTAGATTGCGTTTCCTGACCGAAGGCAGTCGAGTCATCCAACCTTTGCTGCTGTTTATCGTCGCGTTGCCGAGGCAGGGTCTATGGCACCACAAACTATTGATCGAGGAAGACCGATTGTACATTTAACAGCATCTATCGTAAACTTTAGGCTTAATAACTGAAAAACGAAGGATTTGGGGACATATGTTTATATGGAGTTTTGTCCTTGTTTTGGTGTGAGGAATCAAAGTTTGTAAAAGTATTTTGATACACCCTGTATATGTATGTATGTGTGTGTGTGTGTGTGTGTGTGTGTGTGTGTGTGAACTCGCGTTTATGTTTGTGTAAAAACATTTATTTGTAGTAGGTTTATATATTAAAATGTAAATCACTATTTTTAATGGGCAATATGTTTTTTCAGATAAGACCATAAAGAGAAAATGTTTTAGTACTTACCATCAACTGGGCTAAAAAAAAAGGAAAAAAAAAACAAGATTCAGATTAAAAAATTTAAAACATTTTAAAAATGTTTAATATTACGTCTTTAAACAAAAGTAATATTTTAATATACTTCTTTATTCTTTATCGCTGAAATGTTGTGAGTGCAACAAGCTCGATGTACATCATGCTCGTGTGAACAGGATGGCCTATAATATATATGCATGTCACCTAAATCCTTTAAAATTTAAATTATATATGTATATATATATATATATATATGTATATATATTCCTCAATCCAAGCCGTTATCCATTACTCCACCGTGCCTCCTAGCCGAGTTCGAATTCCAGTCGAATCCATTACATTCACTTACGTGCTAATACCCTTGGGAAAGGTGTGAATCCTCTTCTTCCCCATCCAACTATGGGTAAATAGCAGGACAGACTGTGTTCTATAGCCTTGGATGGCAACTGGTCTAGGAGAAGGACAACTCTGAATTTAAAACCTGCGGAGGGTTGTTTGGGGACCTTGTGGCATTCGCTGCACCAGGTCCCCGTATTCGTCCCTCCAAAAAGTGTGGATGGCCCTGCACAAAGCCTTACCACTATAATCAAATCTCATGTGTCGGTGTCGTCTCTCAGTTTCTAGGAACTGATCTGCCTGACCCTCATACGTCGAATTCGACGGGAGAGTCGATCATATATATATATATATATATATATATATATATATATATATATATATATATATATATATATATATAATTTATTTTAGGATAGTAGAACATGTTAAAAATCACTCCATAATGGCAATTATGTTTCAACACTGCAAATTTGTCTCCTCGGGTGGTGTTAAACTACTGGCGAACATCGCCCGAGGGGACACATTGTAGTGTTGAAATATAATTGCTATTATGTAGCGATTTCTAACATGTTTTATTATCCTAAAATAAATAATATTTAACTCTACTCAGTACTGAGCCCTCGTTTAAATTAAATGTTACGTACAGTGGAATTATACTGATATATATATATGTATATATATTTCAGGACATTACATCGAAAACGTGTCAAAATCCCTATACAAAATGCAAAATAAATGTAAATAAAAACGGAAATCGGTTGTGTATACGAAGAAAGTTTAAACCGAATTAAGGTGTCAAATAAAGATAAAATAATTTTATTATTTCTAAATTCTTATAACTTTTACGTACATGGGACACTAAAGACAAAAGGATTAAGGCCCAAAAGCTCACCACAGCAGGGAAGCTTCTAGGCTGATATATTAATAAACATATAAATATATGACAAAATATAGTTTTAAGGTATGCCATATTTATGGGTTAAAGTGCTCAATATCAGGGATAGCAGATATGTAAATTTAAAATTGGACATTGGAGTCAAAACCCAGAGGCAACAGTTTCACGTTAAACACAATTATCAGGACATGTGTGATGGCATGGTGAATACATTTAGTATGAAACAGACGATCACCTGTGGGTTTTGACTTCAATGTCTACTTACACACACACACACACACACACACACACACATATATATATATATATATATATATATATATATATGAAGAAATATAGTCTTAGGTGAGCTATATTCATGGGATAAAGTGCTCGATATCAGAGATAGAGCATGTGTAAATATAAAAGTGAACATATAAGTCAACACTCTCGGGAAATGTATGAACCCAACTATGGGTTAATTAGTAAGGCTTGTATCACTAAAATAGTATTATCTTCTACCTCCATCACCTCCAAAAAATTCATACAATCTAATTTTTTTTAAATAACCAGTATGGGTTTCATAAGCCATAGAAATTAATGAAAGAATGAATCAGTCAATGATGAGCGTTTTTTTATAAAACAACAAGTGAATACTTACTCACACCCTTTAGTGCACACAAATGCTGAAAAATGGAAGAAGAAAATTAATTTAATCATCAATGAGTATTTTAATGAAAATATGTATGGAAGGTGAAAGGTGTCAATATTCATTTGTAGTATTTTCTTTTAAATTTAGGCACACCTTTTTTAACAGGAAAGCAGCACCAACTATATATATATTTAGGCAGACTAGCTTCATTCAAGCATGTCATTAAATAATATTTTTATAATAATCCTTTCAAGTTCTCTAATTATCTTCTTTATGCTAAGTTGAAATTCAAGGAAGGCGCAGTATTTTTTTTTAACCCAAGTACTTTCAATCTCCTCCAAGAGCATCCTCACAACTGAATTGCAAAGACAAACTTAATGTATCTGTAATCATTGTGATAGGGATTTTGCAAACACTCACGGATGCGTTCTGCTATAATTATTTTATAATTAACTGTTGTGGTTATGATGCTTTGTAAACAAGTATTTCCAGTCCAAGGGTGATAACCAGAGATGGTAAAATTGCAAAATGGTAAATTTTAAAATGATGTTAAATATTAGTCAACTCAAATGCATTTTAAAACATTGCTACTATACTCATAATAAATTTTGTTCAATGTTGGTCGGTTGCTTTTTATATCAAGGGCCTTAAGAATTTGAATTTTTGTTTATTTTTTTATGGTGTAGTATATTGGTGTTGTCAACAAGTGTTTTCTTGTATTGTGAAGGTGAACAGCAATGTGTCATTAAATGTTGTGTGAATCTGACAAATGAAGTGTAAAACGTCTTGATAATGTTGTGGTCGTCAAACCAACATATGTAATTGCTTTTTTTTTTATCAGAGATACAATCTCCCAAAGGACATTTAAATTGATATACAATATTGATCTTTCCAAAACACTAGATCGAAAGTATTTGGGTTAACAAAAAATTTCTTGATAAATTTCAACTTAACATCAAGATGATAATTAGGGAACTAGAAGGATTATTATAAAAATAAAGACATTTCTATATTATTTAACGAAACATGCTTGAATGAATATATATTGTCGCTCTCTCTCTGTATATATATATATGTATATATATACATATACACACACATACATACATATATATATATATATATATATATATATATATATATATATATATATATATATATATATAATTATAATAAAAAGAATTAAACACTAAGATTCCATGGTCATAATTTATTCCATTGGAATTGTAAGAACGATCCAATTCATCAGACCTACAGATTCAAAAAGAAAACGGAACAACGACTCCGGCAAAAATTGGTGAGAGTATGTGTGATAGTGTGGGGGGGGGGACCTGTGATCTATATAGAGGGGTAACAGACGAGAGAGACAAGGAGGTCCGAAGGTGGAGAGGGCATTAAAATCTAACAGAGGGAAGATTTAAAAAGGGGTTTCAGTGAGAAAAGGGTGCGTATTTTCACAGATATACCGGAAGAGTGTACATTTTAGCCACTAAACTAAACTAATGAAGTTCCATCATCAGCAAGCAAAACCCTGAATTTTCATCCACCACGATGTACAGATATCTCCCAGGGAGACCACGTGCCTTGAACGCCTATTGTTCTGTATTGGTTGGTTGCTCTTGATATCGAGAGCCTTAAGAAGTTGAAGTTTTTGTTTATTATTTTCATGATGTAGTATATTGGTGCTGTTAAAAAGTATTTTCCTGTATTGTGAAGCTGGACAGGAATGTGTCTTTAAACATTGTGAGATGCAAATTGTATCTAATAAATGGTGTGTATGACATCTTGATAATCATGTGCTTGTCAAGCCGACATATTTACTGATTTTTTTATCAAAGATACAATCATCCGAAGGACATTTAAACTGTTATACATTGTTGGTCTTTTCCAAAACACTGGTTTTTATTTTTTTTAGCCATTTCACCCCAAGCAAGGCAGGAGTACCACAAGCGTGCAAGGGGTTACAGAGAGTGAGAGAAAGAGTAAAGAGGGGTGCTTGAGGAAAGGATATAGAGAAGGAAGGGGATCGGGATCAAGGCATTAGAAAATGTCGATTGACATTACATTTGAATATTTGAAGATTATAGCCATCTGAGAAGCAAGTAGAAGGAAGGGAGTTACACTGTCGGGAAGTGTGAGAGAAGAAGCTGTTGTAGAAGAGATGGCTACATTTAACCATTTCGACAGTGACAGAGAAATGTTATATGTATGATTATATATATATATGTATATATATATATATATATATATATATATATATATATATATATATGAATGATAAAATATAGTATTATGATATACCTTTCCAGACCAACACAAACTACTAAATAAACAATCAGAACTCATCTCAAAATACAGACACAAAAAATATTTTACTCTATTACTCATTCGCAATCTCTTCTAGAGTTTTGGGGATTAAGAAAAAGTATGTATATGTTTCTCACCCGTCGATGTTACTTTATTTGCTATTTTCATGTGTGAATTATTACAAAAATAATGCAGCTCTCTACTTTAAACAAAAAATTATTATAAGTCAATTTAAAACTTACATTTGATTGACAAAACATTTACAGTTTCGTTGAAAACTTTTAATCCATTTTTCTTGATGATATCTAACTTTTCATTCAAAGACGAATCTGAATTTTCCTTTGAAACAATACTGTAGTTCACCAACACAGATCCCGCACTGAAAAAAAAAAAGAAGAAAAATATATTATTAATCATCATCACCGTCATCATTATCACCACCACCATCACCCCCATCATCATCATCTTTCCGTCCTATGACCTGGTATGGTCATAGGTTCACAGCACAGCTGAGCATTTAAGCATTTATTACCACATACGCCTGGATTCAATGTATTTGTTCCATCTTAGGTCAGCGGATAGCATGAGACCAAGCAGGTGCAAAGAGGCACTCTCATGGAGTTGGGCATCAGTTTGCAAGCCATTTCCTGCCCCAGTCAACCACAGATTGGAGGTCCTTTTTGAGAACAATGGTCAGGTTAGTTTTGTCATCACAATCATCATTGATGTAATGAATATGCATACACCTGGGTTCCCCCTCACAGTAATATGATTGGCTAGTGTCAGCCATAAATACAGACTGATGTGGAGGTACTATGACCTACGCCTATTGCCTATGCCTATTGTCTATGTTTATTGCCTCCGACTACGACGAGTACCAGTTCATTACGTCTACCTGCTAGATTGTCCTACCCGGTTACAGTAGCCAAAACCACTTAGCTACTTCGAACAAATATATCCCTTTCCGGGACATATCAATCATTATCATCAACTTGACCTGATGTGGTTATAGGTTCACAGTACAGCTGAGCACCAAACCATTTCTTACCACATACCTCTGTTGAAAGGCAGAGAAAATATTCATTCAAGCATATTTTGGGCATGTCGCCTAACAATTTTATGCTTAGTTTTTAGTAAATTTAGTACTAAAAATAGTATTCCTGGTACTGAAAAGAATGATTCAGGACCAAATTTTGCACTTTATGTCTAAAAATTAGTTTTTAGTTCAGCTTTTGATTTGCATATTTATTTTAAATAAGGTCAAGAATTAATGCAACATATGTCCGAAGAACTCAGTAGGCTAGAATTAATTGGCAGAAAAGATGTATTCAAATCTACTCTATGAATTAAAGCAAAATTTATTGACTGAATAGAACTATTCTAATCATCTACACCCTTATTAATTAAGGCAAAATTTATTCATTGAATAGAGCTATTCTACACATCTACATGACTTATTAACTAAGGCAACATTTATTGATAGAATAGGTCTATTCTAATCACCTACTCCCTTTATCAATTAAGGCAACTTTTATTGATAGAATAGGTCTATTCTAATCACCTACTCCCTTTATCAATTAAGACAACCATTATTGATAGAATAGGTCTATTCTAATCACCTACTCCCTTTATCAATTAAGGCAACTTTTATTGATAGAATAGGTCTATTCTAATCACCTACTCCCTTTATCAATTAAGGCAACTTTTATTGATAGAATAGGTCTATTCTAATCACCTACTCCCTTTATCAATTAAGGCAACTTTTATTGATAGAATAGGTCTATTCTAATCACCTACTTCCTTTATCAATTAAGGCAACTTTTATTGATAGAATAGGTCTATTCTAATCACCTTCTCCCTTTATCAATTAAGGCAACTTTTATTGATAGAATAGGTCTATTCTAATCACCTACTCCCTTTATCAATTAAGGCAACCATTATTGATAGAATAGGTCTATTCTAATCACCTACTCCCTTTATCAATTAAGGCAACTTTTATTGATAGAATAGGTCTATTCTAATCACCTACTCCCTTTATCAATTAAGACAACCATTATTGATAGAATAGGTCTATTCTAATCACCTACTCCCTTTATCAATTAAGGCAACCATTATTGATAGAATAGGTCTATTCTAATCACCTACTCCCTTTATCAATTAAGGCAACTTTTATTGATAGAATAGGTCTATTCTAATCACCTACTCCCTTTATCAATTAAGGCAACTTTTATTGATAGAATAGGTCTATTCTAATCACCTACTCCCTTTATCAATTAAGGCAACTTTTATTGATAGAATAGGTCTATTCTAATCACCTACTCTCTTTATCAATTAAGGCAACTTTTATTGATAGAATAGGTCTATTCTAATCACCTACTCTCTTTATCAATTAAGGCAACTTTTATTGATAGAATAGGTCTATTCTAATCACCTACTCCCTTTATCAATTAAGGCAACTTTTATTGATAGAATAGGTCTATTCTAATATTCTACTCTATTATTAATCATGGCAAAGTTTATTGAGTAAATAGGGCTATCCTAATCCTCTACACACTTTATTAATTAAGGTAACATTTATTGAATGGATAGAGCTTTGCTAAATATCTAATCCCTTATTAATTAAGGCAACATTTATTGACTGGATAAGGCGATTCTAATCCTCTACAACCTTTATTAATTAAAGTAAGATTTACTGACTGAATAGGGCTATTTTAATTAACTTACCATATTAATTAAGGTAACATTTATTGACTAAGTAAGGCTATTTAATCCTCTACCGGCTTATTAATTAAGGCAATATTTATTGTCTGTATAGAGCTATAATAATTATCTACCCCATAATTAATTAAGGTAACATTTATTGACTAAATAGAGATATTCAAATCATCTACTCACCATATTAATTAAGGCCGCATCCATTGAATGAATAGGGCCATTTTAATCTTTTACTAACTGTATTAATTAAGGCAATCAATTCATTGACTAGTTAGACTTATTTTAATCCTTTGCTCCATTATTAATTAAGTCAACATTTACTGACTGAATAGAGGTATTCTCAACACTCACCTTATTAATTAAGGCAAGATCCATTGAATGAATAGACCTATTCTCATCATCTGCTTTCCTTTTAAATTAAGGTAAAATTTATTGACTGAATAATGCTGTTTTAATGAACTACACACTTTATCAATTAAGGCAACATTTATTAATGGAATAGGGCTATTCTAATCCTCTATGCACTAATTAATTAAGGCAATATTCATTGAGTGATCAAGGCTATTCTAATCCTCTACTCACCATAAGAATTAAGGTGACATTATTTCACTGAATAGGAATCTTCTAATCAAATACTCCATTATTAATTAAGGCAACAATCATTGAATTTATAGGGATTATCTAATAATCTTCTTCCTTATTAATTTAGGGAAAATTGATTGATGATTAGGGCTATTCTAATCTTGTTTTCCCTTATTTATTAAGGCAACATTTATTGACTGAATATAACTGATCTCATCATCTACTTCCTTATTAATTAAGGCAACGTTTATTAACAGAAAAGAGCTTTTCTAATCATAATGTCATTCACATTTGTAATCAACTCACCTTATTTTATTGATAATAACTCTAATAAATCCAGGTACACTCTTAAATTCTTCTGTCAGCTGCAAGATATTGATAAAGAGAAAATTTTAGTTACAAGATCTCAATAATTTCGTCCAAATGAATTGAAATTTTTAGTATCTAACGTGTTAGCTTTAACATTTGTTTATATGTAATGAACCAGAAATGGAAGTTAATACTCTATGGCTAAAATATAAATGAACACAAAATGTATATCTGTGCACAGCTTCTGCCTAAAACAAATGAAGTATATATTTCAGACAATAAAACTTCAGTCTGGCTCTGGAGACCTACAAACAGAAGATTTTGTCTTGTTTAGGCATCGGATTCCATGACTGGGTACAGTCAGTGTGTAGCTAAGCACCTGATCAGTTCCCTGCAGACGGGAAGTATTCACTCACGCATAGCAGTTCTTGGGCAATTAGGCCTGGCAGAGCTAAAGATTCTAGCAAAATTGTTGCTTCCCTGTACCATTCCAGAAAGTACCTAACTCATCCTGCCATTCCTTATCTCTATAAGAGCCAGACCAATTAAAAGAGTGTTGCTATCACATCTGGGCCAGAGCAGCTGAGTCATTACTTTCATATTAAAAGATTTTACACAGCCTTGTGGGTGACAAATAGTTTTCCACTCTTCAATCTCTTTTCAACAGATGAAACGTTGCTAGCCATTCCCAATTCTGTTATTTTCAGGATGAATGTTCCAGGGAACCACATTCCTCAGTTCCACCACTTTAGACCTTCACAGCTGAGACTACCATGCTAAGTACTCTGAGACAACTCATTCTAATTGGTAAGGAGGAAGTTCCACTCCAAAAGCTTCTTCCACAGAACTGGTACAATATCTACTCCCAAGGGGATGCTTTCTTGATCACCGTGATCTTGTCCTCAGCTATTATCTATCTTGCATGTATTTTTTAATCATTTCCCTCTGAGCAAAGTAATAATGTCACTAAGACGCAAAGGGTTAGTGAGTGTTAGAAAATATGAGAAAATTACTATTATGAAGAGAAAAGAATAAAAGAACAAGAATTTAAATTTTTAAAGATCAAAGATAACTGGGAAACGAGAAGCTAGGGACGAGTTCCTTAAGCGAGAAGTGTGATAGAAGAAACTGTTAGCATAGAATTTACGGTTATATCTAACCATTTCAACTATAAAATGATGAGACCTTGCCGTCAATCTAGTACTGCATTTAAATTCATAAAGTATAGGTGCCACGGAGGAAAGTTCATTTGAAACATTACCATGAAAGTATTTATTGAAGAGGCATAGGGAAGCTACATTAAAGCACTCTCAAAGTGACTGGAGCTGAGATGCCAGGTCAGGACAATAACATTGCAAATAATATGCAACCTTTGCCTTCTCTTGATATGCATTTACAACATCCTCGTTCAGTAACACTCTACTTGAAGTGGCACTAAGGCCTTGTATTTGATAAACAATAGTAAAAATAAAAGCCCATTGAAGGCAACCCCAAGCCAATATTCTCTTGAAGTTTACATTGGTCATGGACACGTAGCCGTTGATTCAATTTGGAGACCTCTCAACTATGGTCATTGAATTCCATCTATGAAACCCTTTCCTCACTAATACCATGACATCATCTCATTGGCTGCTTGCATAGCAATGGAGCCTATGCCGTGCTTGGTGGCCGTTGACCGTACAAGAAGGTTAATTGTCTCTTTGACATGTCTTGATTTTAATCCTTCTGGGTGTCTAGCAAATTTCTTCCCCAGAAAAGCCTGGGGCGGGAACCCGTTTCGTCACCAATGACATGACTATGCGACAGGTATTATTACTAGGTTACATGATAGTAGTAGCTCGTACATACCATATACTATCTTGTTTTTTAAACATTTCACTCCAAGCAAGGCGGGAATGCAACTAGTACGCAGGGGGTTACAAAGAGTGAAAGTGAGAGAAAAGAGTGGGTAAGTGGGGATTGGGGAAAGGATAAAAGATGAACGGGATTCAAGAAGACAGAAGATGGCGACGTTGCATTTAAATTTTTGGAGATTGTAGTTGCCAAGGGAGCGATTAAACGGAAAAGGAGTTCCACAGGGAGGAAGTGCGAGAAAAGAAACTGTTAGAATAGAAGTGGCGGTCACATTTAACTATTTCAAAAACAAAAGGGTAGGACCTAGATGCCAGTCTAGTAGCACGCTTAAATTCATGTAGTCGCGGCATCAGGGAACCTACCTTAAACAATGTTAAATATCTTGAGCTCTAATTATGTTGAAACATTTGTAAATAACACCAAAAACGAGTTTATGTAGAGATATCAGTTGTCAGCCGATATCTTGTTAAAGGAAACATCTGAAAGATGTTACAGAAAATGTTTTGACAGTTACTGTCTTGACAAAGACAAAGCTAGGTGAAAGCAGAACTCACAAGAACCATGTCAAACGGCCCTGACAAAGAAAGTCAGAGTTGACGAAAGTTGATAGGACAGAGAAGACTGGTTATCTATAAGACAATGGTACTAGCCAAAGAGAGAGAGCATTGGCCCGCCACGCAAAAAAGGAAGACACGCTCGTTAGACCGTTCGCTCCCTCACCTCGCCTCACTGTTCCTCGTTCGTCTCCAGCAGAAGCTTGCAACTGAATAAAATTTACCGAATGCTACAATTTCGTCTCATTGTTTTATTTCCTGGATATCGATCTGGCAAAAAAGTTATTTTCCATGTATTAACCCAAAAGTGTTCAACTGGAAAAAGTTGTACCCTGAGAACCAATCTAATGAATGGTCTGAGCTACAACCCTAAATTTATCAGATTTAACATCTATGTTATAAAATAAGTGCTGGAAACTTACCAACTACTTCTAGGTAAAATTATAATTATATCCTTCAAGTAGTATACGTTTTACCTATTCTAGCCTCCTTATATAGATATCTACATTCGTTTATCACTAAAATACAGTGTCAGGATTTTAATAGATTTGATTGCAAAAAGTTTTAGCTGGATTTGTCGTAACATCAAAAGAAGCAATTCTCATGAAAAACAAAAATTTTACGACCAATATGGGGAACATATTCAAGATTTGCATATTATACTTTTTTCTTTCCAGTTTCTACCTTACATGTTTATAAGTCTACCATTCGTCCATGCACCTGGTGCGATGCTCCTGCTATATATTGAGAGATTCCTGATAAAATTCAAAGAAGAATCAGCAATATTATTGATTCTTATCTGAGATATCATGGATAGGATGAGGCAAAATTTCACAATTCAGGCTATGCAGCTTTTGAACAATTGATTGAGAAGCGTGTGGCCGTGTGTTATCGTGCAGTAAAATTGGGCCATCCCTATTCACAAGTAGAGGATGTTTCTTTTTCAATTTTTCGTGCATACACTCAATTTCTCCACAATACGAGGTTGCTCTTATAGTTTTTCCTTGAGACAAGAATGAATAATGAATAACCCCTTTGAAAGACCACCATACAGTAACCATTAACTTTTTAGGGTGCAGTGGAGGTTTGGGGTATTGTTTAGGTGATCCACTTGCATCTAACCACTGGCCTGTTCTCTTACAGTTGTCAAAGAGTATCCATTTCTCATCATATGCAATGATTCGAGGCAAAAAAATTGTATTCACACAGTAAGATTACTCGATATTGTTTCATTGTAATCATTTTCATTGAACCTATGAGTAACAATATATTGAAAGAAAAATTATCTGGGAAGAAAAAGAGTCAGGAATAAGTCAAGATTTTTCTATATACTAAGACGGTTACTTCATTAGACGACCGGATCAACAACCAACCAAAAAGTGCATCAGTTCATGTGTGACAACCTAATAGAGTCCCTGTGCCTTTTCTATAAATATTATAGCTCTCCATTAGGTACACAATTTCGATTTCCATTGTTTTCACATATGTTATATGAGTGGTTGTGCAATTATTTGTTAAAGTGATAAATTTATTATCCAGTCCGCTTTTTATTTTCTTACACTGTTATTTCTGCTACAATTGGTATTGGGGGTGGGGGTTTTAATGCTAACATTTGTTTTCCTTGGTTTCCAGGCAAACGACATTAAATAGACTTCATGTTGAACAATAACATATTTATTTGTCAAAATTTGAACAAGATATTCAATGGTATATAGATTATATAAGCGATTTCACAAAGCTTCACAAATGTTCAATATGCGCACCACATGTGACGCGAGAAACGTCAGGTCAGTAATCCAGCTCCTGCCAAACACGCTGTAGTATGTCTTGCGTAACATTCTTCAGCGCGGGCTTATTTCAATGAGAATCTACCAGGAAGATGGATCGGGCGTGACAGTGATAATGACAATGTGCTGTTGAGATGGCAACCACGTTCACCTGACCTGACACTTTGTTAATTTTTTCCTATGGGGCTATGTTAAAGGACAGGTCTATATCCCCCAAATTCCTACAAGCCTAGAGGAACTTAATCAGTGACTCACTGAAGAATGTTACGCAATCATTGTGTACGCAATCATTGAGTAAGCTCATGGTGTGTTCTCTGACAATATCCGGAGAAATTCCCCAGTTGCGACGTTAAATATTGCAATAACAACCATGAATGTGAATGTTGATCGTTATTTAAAGAAGTAAAAGGGTACTAATGAAATCATTTGAAATTGACAACTTTTTCTATTTCACTGAAACAGCCGTTAATTACTACTATTTTCTCTTCTTTCTTTCATTCATTTTCTCAATGAAACCAATTAGCGTCTCTGATATGTCTTTTCCGTTTTTCCACGCAATCAAAACGGAATAGTCCATTATTTATAAGCTATTGGCAGGGCGTGACGGTCGTGCTATCTAAGGGACAAGCAAAATTATAAGATACTGGCGTTAGTTTTACGGTTGAGTACGAACAAATTTTATCAGTGCGGAACGAAACCTCTAGATGATTGCCCCTCATAATACAATGCAGAAATATTACCTGTAATCAAGCAAAAAAACTTACCGTTATTTTTAATTCCACTTTCAATTCTTCTTGTTTCTTTTTGTCTTTTGGAAATGTTTTGTTTAATATTATAGTAGTTTCAAAAACGAAAGCTGAAAATAAAGAAAAGATCATTACTTCGTCAAATAACCACCCAAACAGAATCTTTGAAAACAACAGCCCTAAATCAGACTTATATTGCGTTGCATGTCGCATGGTGTGTCATTTATGTTAAAGAAGCAGATGTTGTATCCCTGGAATTTGTACCATCTGATGACTCCACATCTGTCGATAAAGTTGTAGAGTCGAATAAATCTGTTTCCGTTTTGAATACCTCTGATGTGTCAGGTGGACTACTCTCTTTTTCGGTTTGATCACGTGTTGTCACTTCTGTTACGGAAACAGACGATGTATTCCTGCAGTTGGTGTGTCGACAGTTACTAGGAATCCTAAGGCTGCATCTTCAGTCTCAACGACAAATTTTATTCGCGTCTCTTTTATTTTTGAGGCAAAGGACGTAGGCATCAGTTCTTGAAGGAAGCGAGGGGTAACGTGCGATAGAACGGCTGTTAAGACGCCAGCCAACTCCCAATCCTCTGCTCGTTGTTCCCGACTCTTTCACTGCATCTGGAACTTAAATTCTA
Organism: Acanthosepion esculentum; assembly: GCA_964036315.1. Lineage (NCBI taxonomy): Eukaryota > Metazoa > Mollusca > Cephalopoda > Sepiida > Sepiidae > Acanthosepion > Acanthosepion esculentum. The sequence continues at coordinate 36,799,472 of OZ038508.1, read as the reverse complement.
TATTGGTAAAACCGTGCTTCTGGCATTACGCATTATTTTTTCGATCTTGTATCAAAACTTAGACAATCTATCACTGCCAATATTCTACACACACGGGTTTCAAACCAGCTTCATTCAGCTTGAGTCATCAAATTTTTGACTAGATCAATATTGATCTGGAATTACATTCATAACAATTATCACGCTAGCTATTTTTGTCTAGCCAAAGCATTCTTCAATAATTTGGCAAAATAGGGTAGGTTCATTTTAACATTGCACTAACTGCTAATTCTGGAGTTTGCTGTGATAAGTACTTTCTCTAAAATGTAGATTCAAAGACTTTACTAGTTTTTGAGTATTTGGTTTTAAAGATCGTTTGAAAATGTAAAGTAATGCCTAATTTTCGAAGGTTTTTTGCTCACAAACTGATTTTAAAATTTTACTATCAAGAATCAAAACGTTGATATTTTTGTATGAGATACCTTAAATAGAAAACATATTAAAACGTGAATTCTAATTATGAAACACGTCAAACAAAATGTAGAATTTTTTACTGTACTCGATAAGCGAAAACATATAAATAGGTATAACTAAAACTTATACAAGTCTACAAAAAGGCTAATCAACGAATTTAGTCTTTAAATTCACATAGCTTATTAGATATGAATAAATGTTTACTTATCTAATGGACAATTTTTTATAGACTTTTCCCACACCTCCAATTCATCTGACAAGGTGAAAACATTTGAGCTGTAAGTTTTTAATGCAACATTTTGTATTTCGGTCGATTGTTGCTTTATTCATTTGAATCATGTTGAAGATATACATTTGTTGATTATTGAATTATTTTAATTTCAAACCTAATAACTGCATATATTTCAGTTAAACATTTTATAAGGCTTTCACCGACCACCAGAATTAGATTCTAACATTCCTATTTTGAACCAAAATTTAATCTTATACTAATTAAAAAAAAAAACGGTAACGATTTGGTAAAAAGACTGTGTGGCATTATTTATCAGGAAACTCCAACTTTCAAACTATACTACGTTCCCAAGATTGAGCTGCCCTATTGGCACAAAATGTATATATAGAAAGATAATAAAGAACCCGACAAAAAATGCAAATTCTTCAGGTTTTTATTCAGACAGCTTAAGGTTGTATGTTATTTTGGTGGTTACTCTAATTGTCAGCCAGTGAACTTCTGACAACCGCTAGATGGCGTTACTAAAAAGCAGTATGAATGAAAGGAACACACACATTTTCATCCTCTTTACTCACAAGAGGTCGTAGGTTAAAGACATATCTAGTTTCCCCTCTAAGGAACTTCTTACTCCTCCCCACACCTAGGCATGAATATATGGCACATGATAATAGCATAGCATATGCAAATCCCAGCTTTGTCAAATCAGTAATTAAATTTCCCCAACCTAAGTTTCTCAATATCATCGGTAGGTGTTTAAACACACAACTATAATGTCTTATGGAGGTACCTTCAAAGATTCGCTAAAAAATCAATGAAAACATCTCCAAATTTAATGAACACAAAATATTTATGTTATTATTAAGAGGAAACGTTAAATGATTTTTTGATTATTAAATTATATTTTTTGATTCTTTTTAGAAAGTTCGAAATTTTGGTTAAAATATGTTTTTCTTGCGTCAGCGTAGGAACCAAATTTTGGAAAATCTTGGTAAAAACATTATTTTACATCTTCTAACCCCACTTCAGGAAATTCACTTTTGTACCGTTTAATGTTTATATTAATTATACGCAGAACATGTTGGTGAATTGAAATCATTAATATCTTTTTGTAAAACAGGACTTCTGTTTAGCGTAAATTTGCTTTGAAACAGAGATTATTTGATTAGAGATACTTTTAATTTCTTTTATGAATAAAATATATTATGGACACTATTGTCTTAAGAAAATAAAATTCCATGTATAATAAATTTTTACATTAATTATCTGAACTGTATTTCAATTAATAAAGTTTGTTAATAGTTCGTCCTTTCGTTACATCTTATCTTTTTTCACACAATCACATTTCACTCTCTGGGAACATAACATAAAGTTCCATAAAAGTATATTTTATCTTTGAAAGATGTTTTAATAAAGATTCTTACATTGTGCTAACAGATGGCTAAAAATGGTGCTAAAATCAGCCATTTTTGGTGATTTAAATAATTTTTCCAGTCAATTTAAATTAGTTTTGAAATACAGCAAAGTATTTTGCTTATTAGAAATGTTAAAATTAATCTATTAGCTTGAAATTAAACCTAAAATAAAAGCTTCAAGAAAGATTTTTTTTATTTTTTAAATTCATTTTAATCTTTATGTTTTATGTTAGTGGGCATTATAGGAAAAGAATAAGAATAACAAACAACAATTTACTCCAAGCAAGGTGATAATGCCACCAAGACACAAAGGTTTACAGGAAGTGAAAGAGAATGAGATGGCTTTAGAAAGAAATGGACACCCAGGATAAAAAAATAATCTCTACTTCTGTTCAAAAGACCGGGTAGGTGTGTGAACCGAACTATAGGCAAAACATATATCAAACGTAACATTAGAATTATTGAGAAATAATATACAGCATACTAAGCTTTTACTTCTTTAAATGTTCTCTTAAGTATATAACAATTCAAGTCCTGCTTTCAAAAGGCTCGACACGTGATCTGAGAAGGGAGGAACATATATATATATATATATATATATATATATATATATATATATATATATATATATATAATGAATATAATAAAATTTGACTATTTTTTACCTTCCATTTATTTTGCAAAAAATAATTCAATATCAAAACATATAAAAAGTAATAAAAATAAATAAGAGGTTTATAAACACAAAAACAAAAATAATATAACCTAATCTTTACACACACACACACACACACACACACACACACACACACACACACACACACACACACTCACTAGTTCTTTAAGAATTTACTAACTACAATCAAGAATTAGTATATTTGAATTAACTATGTCAATGCTGAACGAAAATAACTTACATGACCAAATTTACATAAACATCTTTTGTTTCGAATGCAGGATTTTTTCTCAATGTGTCACGTAACTGCAATATTTCGTAGTAATATTAATTTATACCGGAAACGATATATATAATGAATATAATAAAAGTTGACTATTTTTTATCTTCCATTTATTTTGCAAAAACTAATTCAATATCGAACAATATAAAAAGTAATAAAAAAAATAAGCAGTCTATTAACGCAAAAACAAAAATGATATAACCTAATCTTTACAAATGATTTCTTAGCTTGGTCTGGACACTGGCCGCGTACCGGTAGCTGATGGTTTGCGTACCGGCACCGGTCCGCGGACCACCACTTTCAGTAGCACTGGTCAAAATTGCATCGCATTTTTTATTGACAATTATTGCAATCTCTCTACAGCAATGATTTTCAACTTGTGCGCCGCGGCACACCGGTTTGTCGTGGCACACTGGTACGCTGTGAGAGAATCGTTCTTGTGCCACAAACATTTTTAAGCCCATTAATTAAATTCTTTTCGAAAGAAGTCCAAAGATCAGTGCGTAAAAAATAAGAACTCTTTAAATTGATTATGTGAGCTTTTCTGAAATAAAAATATTAAAAACAAACATCGATCACGTCTAGAATCGTTGGAAGAAGATTTAAGAGCATTCCTGTCCAAAATTCGATCTTGAAACAAGACATTCTAAAAGAAACTTCTAGATCATATATCTCATTAAATGTGAAATTATAATATACGAGGTCTGTGTGAAAAGTAACGGAACTGGTGTCACAAACAATTTATTTCAATTCCAAACAGGAAACTACATAGTTGCCCCCTAACCCTAACCCTGCCCCCTCAGTCCCGTCGTTACGGCCTTCTTGCTGGCCGCAGCACCTTCAAAACAGGGTCCCTTTAATGGTCCACTTCAGTCTGCAGGTTTCCAAAATATCGATAATCTAATACTAATTTTACTAGGAATACATTTATTTACATAATAAAATCAGAGAGAATACCTCTAGCTTCAACTGCCAGAAACAGATTAGGATAACAGATTAGGATAACAGATTAGGATAATCAAACACGATCAACCGATAATTTTCTAATAGTAGCTTGTTGCCTATCGCATCACAAGAGGTTCCCATAACAATCTCTGGTAATACTTAATAATAAAGTCCATTTGCTTATAATATAGAAATGTTACTTACGTTCTGTTGAGGGAACAGTGGGTGTAGTAATTGTGTCTGTTGTGTTAACTGTCTCTGAACTTATTTTATTTGTTATTGCAGGAGTTGCCGTTGTCCCTGATGCACTGGAAACTGCCACTGATTCTGTTTCTATTGGTGTCGCCGTTGTCGCTGAACTGGAAATTACCTGCTTTGTTGGTATTACAGAAGATGCCATTTTTGTTGAAGCCTTGAAAGTTGTCCAAGTCTGAGATGTTGTGGGTGTTGTCGTCGTTGCTGTTGCTGTTGTTGCTGTTTTAGTTGTTGTTGTTGTTGTCTGAATAAACTCTATTAAAATAGAATGTTTTTTAATAATAAATGTATGATCATTTTACTTAAGTCAAAACAGCTTTATGCAATTTTTAACAGTTAAAAAATAAATTTCAGCAATAGATTTTAATAGTAAAAAATATAAAAATTACATAAGCGTCTATGAAATTTAAATTTCGGCATTAAATGACCCATAAGAAGTTGATATGCCCTTAAACAAACAAACCAAACAAAGATCTGTTGGAACTGCTCAGCAATATTGATGTATTTGGAAAGGATATTAGAATAATCAAGAACTTATACTACCAGCAAACCGCCTGCATACGGACAGAAAAAGTGTTCAGCAGATTTACAAAATAAAAATGGGTGTAAGACAATGTATCTCCTTACCAGACTTGTTCAACTTATACAGCGAGGTGATTATGAGAGAATTAGGTGTCCTATCGGGATTCCTTATTGGTGAAAACAATCTTAACATAATATATGCAGATGACACAATGTTGATAATAGACACAGAAAGAAAATTACAAACAATCCTACAAAATCTAGTGAAGGAAAGTGAGAAGGAATGATTCAGCATAAACTGTAAGAATATAGACGACATGGTTGTTAGCAAAAGGATGAGCCCAAAAGGGCAAATTATGAATCGGAGATACAAAAATGAAACATCAACAATTTAAATATCTGGGAAGTGTTTTAACAGAGGACGGAAAGTGTGACATTAAAATCTGAGGGCGCATTGGAGGAGCTAAAGATGAATTCCAAAATTTAAGCAGAATATTGAGAAACAGAAAAGAATTCTGAACTGATACGTGTTATCTGTCCGGCAGTGAATCCTGGACATTCTCCTCAAAGAGATTTGAATCAATAGAAATTTGACTCTACAGAAGGATGCTGAGGATACCATGGACAGAGCATGTAAGCAACGATGAAACTTTCGAGAAAATGAAAACAAAATGTATATACAGCCAGTCTGAAGTTATGATGCAAATCATATAAAACAAAAAGTTCAAATTTAAACTCGTCTATTTCCACCCTTAGTAAAATAGCTAACTAATGTTTCTGCCATTTTTACTGGTTAGTTTTTGAGATATTTGGAATTTACGAAAATGGACTGATTGAAGTTAGTATGCAGATTAAACTGATATTAGCTTAAGACATCTGAAATATAATAAAAACTATTTTTTTCTTTTTGTCCATAATACATGTCGAAACATGGATAAAGGGAAGGATGTAACAACTGCTGAAAAAAAGAAAATAACAGTTATTGATTGAGGAAATGTCCACATTGGAGACACCAAAGGAGTTTTTCAAAGATCATCAAACGATAAAGAAGGCTGTTGAAAATATAACTAAGTTGAGAACGTCAAGCAAAAGAAAAGGCTTTAAGAATTTGCTTCTTCGAGATGAATGTAAACTAAACCGAGTTATAGAGAAACAACCTCCTTTGACCAGCGCTCAGATCTTTGAAAAAGGTGGAATTGAGGGGGTCAAGAAGGACAAAATGTGTAGAATACTTCGAAAATTTCGTAGGCAAACTCCTCTCAGTAAATCAAATATTTTAAAGCGTCAAAATTGGGACAAGATATACATGAAAATTGTCTTATCTAAAGTAATTTTCAGAGACGCATAACGAGTGACATTTGATGAACCTGATGGAAGAGTCAAAGGATGGATTTTATCCAATTCAGACGTTCCTGTTGCTAAAAGAAGGCAACAAGGAGATGGCTGTGTTATGATATGGGCTGGTATTGTCGACCAAACCATTATTGGATCATTCAAATTCGATGAAAGTGTTGAACTGAACAGTGCTAACTATTGCGATTTTATGAACAAGATTTTCTTTGCATAGTACAAGTCCCAGTCACGCAGTTTATAAGTGAAGTGTGTATTTATGCACGACATTTCTCCTTCTCATATTTCTAAGCTTACCCATGAATTCTTTGAGCATAAAAGATTTACAGAGTGAAGATAATGGAATGGCCACCATCAAGTCCTGATTTGAATCCAATCGAAAATCTATGGTAAGTTAATATTAATATTTACAATGATTGCCTGGAGGAATATGCAACAGAACATTTACCATGAATATATTTATAGAAAGGTGCAGGGGAGCCGCTTTATGGCGGTGGTAAAAGGATTGAAGCTGAGATGACAGGGCAGGATCAGTAATATTGCAAATTCTTGTTTGGATTTTATCAAGGATCTCTAAATATATAACGGAAGTACCAGACTATATCCAATGCATAGACGAATGTTAAACTTATAAATGTGTAAGGTACCGGAGAGAAAAAATGTCTAGAATGACACAGTAGTGAACCAACTTTCTTAGCAGCAAACCTAGCAATTGATTCAATAAAATCTTTCCACTTCTCGTCAGTGGAAAACATTAACCCGAGAAGGCACAATGAGTCACTCTCCTATATGAAGCAAACTTATTAAGGGAAAAATGCAAATATTGCTAAACGAACGTCAAAATAACTTTAAATTATCAACTTACCTGTACAATTTCCAATGCTTGGTGTTGTATTATAGTATCCATCCTTACATTCACACGTGTAATTGGTGGCCAAACTCTTGCAGTTGCTGGTTGCATCACAAGTATGATTGACGCAATAGTTTATTTTTTTATCGCATGTCAAACCAGTGTAACCTTCACGACACACACAACCTATCACATTATTACATATTCCGTGTATGCATTCACATAACTTCTGGCAGTTGTCACCCCAATGTGCAGAATCACAGGCTAAAAGAAGGAAGATTTAATTAAAAGAAACAATCATTTATGTAAATTTAAAAATTATTTCGCTAAATAAAGATTTGTCAAAAAAGTATTGAGTGCCTTATCATATATGAATATGCGGAATATCTTAGGATGTGGAAGAAAGAGTAGCCGGAAGGCGTGCAGGGCTTCGAAAACAAAAATCAATTAACAAAAAAATACAACGATTTTGATTGCATGGGTAAAATAATAGATAACAATGAAATGGAACAATTATAAAATTATACAGTAATTAGCAGCCAAAGCCAGCTGGTCGATCAGAAAAAGCGTTCAATTAGAATGGAGCAAAACAGCATCATGTTTAGATGTAACAGAGTCTATCTTCTTCAATTACTTTAAAGTACTTTCATTAAAAACATTTTGATTAATGCAGTTACTGATATAACAGAAGTAGTATGTATTTATTCAGTCGAAGTTAGCTGAGGACATGAAAGGGTAAAACAGGCAACATGAAGACCCACTTCAGAACACAATTATTTTGGAGTTTTTGAAATTCAATTTGTTAGTATACCAACAGGGATATGAAAGAGGATACATATATAAACACTTGTTAAGTTTGATGAAAATTGGTTGAAAGATCACCGAAAAATAAGAAAGAAACCAGTAAAAATCGCCATTTTTCGCTAATTATGCGGGTTTTCACTATATGAGTGGACTCAATTATCAAGTTAATTGACTGTTAAACAATCAACTTATTGTTGGATACAACTGAGTGAAGTTTGTATGAGATTGCTTGAAAATTGAGGGAATTTTTAGTTTAAAATTTGCGTTGAAATCCGCGGTTTTTCGCTAAATGCAGTGGCGTAGAAATAAAAATGAGGTATCTTTGAACTCGTCATGATGTAAGTAATCCTACATACCGAGTTTGAACGAAATTATCGATTTTTAACGCTAGGAACCTATCTCTTGCATAGTACAATGTATATGCCAAGTTTGTTCGAAATCGGTTGGATGGATCTCGAGTGAAAAGGTATCACACAGGCAGACATCCTCAGTTATATATATATATATATATATATATATATATATATATATATATATATATATATATATTACAATGAATCATTCATACAGAAAACAAATATAGAAGTTAATGATAAAATGGCGAGAATACATCTTCGCAAACAATTTACTAAGAAACATTAACCCCGAACCTGTAAATGAATGTTATGATCCCTATTTATAAATTTCAGTTGAATAAGGTCTTTTTTATATATTTACGAGCTTTCATCTGTTCCTACAGATACCATCAGGTAAGAAAATATTTGTTGTTTTATAATTCCAGGTAATAACAGGACATCGAAAGAGTAGTTTATAATCCGAAATTTGTTCTTAGAAATGTGATATTGTTACTTGTAAGAGATTTCTTTGAGCGTGCGCCCGCAACGCTGAGGTCGAATTATTTAAAATTTTAAAATTGTGCGTTTTGTACTTATATGGCAATGGAGAATTCTTTTGTATATATATTGAGAGAGAGAGAGAAAGAGAGAGAGAGAGAGAGAGAAAGAGAGAGAGAGAGAAAATAAATGTGACAGGTAGAATATTCATTCTTGCCAGAAACCTTATTAGGTCCAATAAGAGATTAACTGAAAAAACACCTGACCTAAAGTAGAAATTATACATACAATCCATCGCAAAAGATGCAGGAAAGATGATTGGCTCCCTGTACCATTTCAGTAAATACCTGACTCCATATGCTATCATCTACCTTTACATAAGCCATATCAAGCCTAAAATTGAGTACAGTTGTTATATTTGGCCAGGAGCTGCTCGGACCTCACTTTGCAGCCTCGATAGAGTCCAAAAGCGTCTCCGATTCCTTGTGCGTGACAAATTATTTTCCACCATGTCTCGGGATGTGGCAGGCCTCTCACGGATCTATCGCTACTTCCATGTAAAGTAATCGGACAAACTAGAGTTCTAACCGTCATGGCTAGGGCCCGCCATGTCACTCACATTGTAGCAAACCACCCACATTTCCTCTGTATTCCATTGGTGAGAAGTAAGTTCAACTCGAACAGTTTCTTTCCTCGAACCACTGCTCTGTGGAACCAACTCACAAGAGGAAGTTTTTCCCGATCACTACAATCTTAACCTGTACAAGTCTAGGATTAACTGTTATCTTTCTCTTCTATCTGCATAAACTGCCTCTACATCTAGTAGTCCCTGTGTCTTGTACAGGGTGAACCTTACTTGCCAGATCTTCTTTTATCATAAAGTGCGATATTTAATAACAAAAATGATGGAAACTCAAAAAGAAAATGTATCTAAATGAAATCGGCTAGATTATATACTCAAGACCGAAATATTAACAACAGAACCATATGTCTAGATGAAATGTAATGTTTGTGACTTCTTTGAAATGGTATTTTGTGAAGTGTGGATTGGTTTATTTTAATGTAGATGGCCTCCAATAACAGATGGTTCTTTTTACTGTGAGTATGTGTGAGTATTATTGTGTTACCAACTAATATCTGTCAAATATTATGTCCATGGCTATGTTTTTTTCTAATGTTTAAATAATGATCTACTGCTCCAAATTACTATATATATATATATATAAACATCTTTAAATTAAAATTCTCTCGTTCGTGCGCATGTGCTGTGGCATCAACGTAAATGTAAACTTTGTGCCATGAAGTCCTAAATGATGAATAGCTTATATATTTTTCTCAAGAAATAATGGATTTCTTATTTATTAATCAGACAGATTTTTATCAGATAACGTTATTTTTAGTGGATGCCCATATTTGAGTAGACGCCCTGTTTCTATTTTTAAACAGTATATTTATTATCGTGTAGTGGCCTGAATATTTGACAAATCTTATTAAAGAAAAATAAGCGCGCTCCGGCAGGATTCGAACCTGCGGCCCCGTTGACACATCGGATCTTACGATGGTTTCCCCTATCATTACTTTCTCAGATTTTTAAAAATTTAAGAATGCACATAAATATACACCACATTAACTGAGAGTCAAAGAAAATTATGGAAGATGCTAAGTGATGTAATTTAATGTTTAATAAATGAAAGTGAGTAAACGTTGTTGAATTCTTTTGTAATGTAATCTATATTATTTTGCTCTGAGATTAATTTAGGCATTACATAAGGAGTATTTCTGTTAGTAAAGGAGAAATTTGAGCACTGAATGTAGTAGTGGTGGCAAGCTAGTCTCACAACTCATTACGACTGTGTAATAAATTAAATCCTCAATTTTATTACATAAAAGACACTTAAAATAAAACTGAAAATCATGCATTTTGTACAGAGAATGTCATAAACGGAATGCCAAGAAAAAGTATAAAGATGAAAATCTTACGTTTACAACTGTTCACTTCCTGGTAATAGCCAGTGTAACAATTACAGGTGATTTTACTTGAATTTGAAAGACATGTGCCATTCTTACAAGGGTTGCTTTTACACAAATCGATCCCTGGAAAGAAATAACGAAAAGATAAAAATTCACTCATCTTAGACATTCATATTTTTGTAAAGTGAAGGATTTCTCACTCATACAAATATATCTCTTTTATTATACCATGCCAATGATAAAATAACAAAAGTCAGGATAGAGATTAGAAAGTGCTAAAATCTTACAGGAATTACAAGAAAACTCTCCTTGGTATGAAAAAAAGATCGATTATATTCAGTGGATTCTAATTTCATGAAAAATTGTTTTAATAAAAGGATTTTATAAATTTCAACTGAGAGTAAGACTATCTGTTCTGTCAAGAATTTGCAATATTACTGGTCTTGAGCTGGCATCCTTGCTTCAGTCACTTTCCCACCGCTGTAATGTAGCTTCCTTATGTGTTGGGACCAAGTAATGGTTATGAAATAACAAAACAAGAGGTTGCAGATAAATAATGTATTGAACAGTAAATACAACAGAAGTGTGTTACACGACTTGGGGGTGTGAGTCGGTTGACCAGCGTTCAGTTTATATCACTGTTCCCCCGATGTCTACTTTTCCTACTAACTTTATAGTAAGTGGAAGAGTCCACAATAGCCTCATTAGAAGGAGCACACCACAAAACTATGCCATTTCTGTAAATATTTTCATGGTAAACGTTCTGGTGAACTTTCCTTTTGGGTACCTAGACTCTTAATTTAAGTGCAGTGCTAGATTCTCGGCAAGATTTCATCATTTTACAGTCGAAATGGTTAGCTGTAACCGGAAGTTCTATGTTAACAGTTTCTTTATTTGAACTTCTCGCTTGTGGAACTCCCTTTTGGCTCCATGTCTTCCAGACAACTTTAATCTTCAAAAATTTAAATGCAATGTCAATCATTATCCTATTTGTTAATTCTGTTCTTTAAAAAGGCGAGACAGGCTGCCCTCTTAAGGTAAAATTTCTAGAACACCGAAAAGCAGTAACATGAGGGGAAGTGAAAAAATCAGGCGTGGCTGACCACATATGGAGAGAAAAGGTAGATCACCGCCCTCTGTGGGATCAGGTTGGAATCATAGACAAAGAACATCATTGGAAAATTCGTAAACTTAAGTAATCAGCACATATCCTAGGCCACAGAAATCTCCTGAACCGACCAATCATATAAATGAATACAATATGGGAACCAGTAATACGGAGTGCCAGGGAAAAGCAATAATAACAACGAAAATTGCAATATGAGCTCTGATAAAAAAATCAAATGATAACAGCAAAAATTTGCAATATAGGCACTGGTAAAAATGGTTGCTGAAGACATTAAGTTTATAAGTCCCAGAAATTCATACACAGATAAAAGGCGTTGGGTAGATCCAGTGACAGGACCCAAAGTGTTGTGAGTTCTATACCTGGTTAAGGCAGTGGAGAAGTTGGAGAGGTGAATTAACAGGAGATAACTGATAACTGACATCCATTATACATGTCACTTGGAACTAGAACAGTCTACCCCAGCGAGCGAAATAAAGGGTTCAGTTCGACATCCCAACCACCCGCAGGAGGCCGGAGCGTACAACAGCCGAAACGTTGTGATAAATATGGCAACAAAGATGAGGACAATAGTCCGAATAATGTAAATAGTGTACATAATACCTCACCTCAGAAATATAGATAGATTCTGTTCTTTTATTGTTCTCGCACCTTAATAATGTTTTTTTTTTTAATATTCTTTCACACTCAGTAACCCCCCTTGCATTTGTGGGGGTGAAATGGTTAAAAAAAAAAGGAAAACTCTATTGAAAAATGGATTGAATTACGCAAAACTCACAGCAGAGACAAGATAAAAAAACAATTAAGTTATTATTTTATTTAGATCCAAAGAGATACTTACATTTACATGTTTTCGTCGTGTTGTCAAATTCATAGCCATTTTTACAAAGACATTGACCGGTGCCATTGCTATATTTACAAAACTGATTTTTGGTGCAATTAGCGTCTTTACATGCTTCAGATTCTGAAATGAAAAATATAGTTTTCAGTATTAAATCTTTCTGAAATGAGTCATGTAATGTATTACCCAATGACCAGGTGGTCAAGAGACTGTGGCTTTACCTCACTTGTCTGTCAAAAATAACTTATTCCAACAAATGCTAGATGATTTTGCCAAAACAATATATACTAAATGCGAATTCGCTCTTTTATCTTTTAGTAACGAAGTTGACACAGAGATAAGAGGTGTCTCGTTTTCGATCTGGAGATTTTTTGATCCCCAGCAAGGCTCACGTCGCCCTTTCAGGCATTTGGTTTTCTAACAATGAATCTAATAACTGGTTCTTAATTTCATTTTTGTTATCACAACCTTCTCGATTGAATCTTACTTTTCAAGTTATGTGGCTTATCCAACTTGACATTACTAAACAGATTCGGCTCTAAGTAGTGCTTCTTAATCCTGTACATAGGAAATGATATTCTCATTCATTCTCTTTTACAGATTTTCAACTCTGGCATAGAGATATCGTCAACGTACAGTTGGAACGCGGCCATTAGGCTCACGGGCGTTTCTAACTTTTCTCTTTTACAGCTTCTGGTTTTAAGATGTAGTCGCACGTGGTGTATAAAAAAAGTGTCCCCATTGGTACAAATTTCGTTTTCATGGTTTTACTTTTCTCTCTTGACTTTTGTACTCTTTCACACATGTGTCTATCACGTAGTCCTACACACATTTCACACATGTGTCTATCACGTAGTCCTACACACATTTCACACATGTGTCTATCACGTAGTCCTACACACATTTCACACATGTGTCTATCACGTAGTCCTACACACATTTCACACATGTGTCTATCACGTAGTCCTACACACATTTCACACATGTGTCTATCACGTAGTCCTACACACATTTCACACATGTGTCTATCACGTAGTCCTACACACATTTCACACATGTGTCTATCACGTAGTCCTACACACATTTCACACATGTGTCTATCACGTAGTCCTACACACATTTCACACATGTGTCTATCACGTAGTCCTACACACATTTCACACATGTGTCTATCACGTAGTCCTACACACATTTCACACATGTGTCTATCACGTAGTCCTACACACATTTCACACATGTGTCTATCACGTAGTCCTACACACATTTCACACATGTGTCTATCACGTAGTCCTACACACATTTCACACATGTGTCTATCACGTAGTCCTACACACATTTCACACATGTGTCTATCACGTAGTCCTACACACATTTCACACATGTGTCTATCACGTAGTCCTACACACATTTCACACATGTGTCTATCACGTAGTCCTACACACATTTCACACATGTGTCTATCACGTAGTCCTACACACATTTCACACATGTGTCTATCACGTAGTCCTACACACATTTCACACATGTGTCTATCACGTAGTCCTACACACATTTCACACATGTGTCTATCACGTAGTCCTACACACATTTCACACATGTGTCTATCACGTAGTCCTACACACATTTCACACACACACAAACGCACATTCTCTAGTTTTAAATGTTCTTTTATGTCATCTTTAATTTTTCTTCTTTTATTGGAACTTTAATCTCTTTTGTCAATATCTTAAATTAATTGTCGTTTGTTTTATAGTGTTTTATATATTACTCATTTTTACCTGGATCCACACTGAGTCCAACAATATATGTTTGTGGGATAAATTTACCAGGAGAAAGCTTTCACCAAAACATACTAGAAATCTCACACCGTTATACAAATATAAAAATTAACATTGGATATTTCAAAGTAGTTTAAATTTGCACCGAAATATCTAAAAGGAGACATTTAATAAATTGGTAAGGTATAGAATTAGCAAATTTTTTTTCAGTAGTTGAAATAAAAAAAAATTTTAATTAAATAATAATTATATTAAATTACAATTAAAAAAAAAGTTTAAATATAAGAAAAAACGCTCAGATTGATAGTGCTCCAGCAATTAACGTACAAATTAGTCAAAACTTGCAAGGAAGTCTTTCTGTTATCAAAAGATCGTATTTTGTTTGGAATATCGTATTTTGTAAGATCATATTATGTTTGAACCTTTCCAAGAAGTTTAAATTAGGATTGAAACATCGGAAATTATGTGTTGAAAACATTTAACAATCTTTTTTAAAATATATTGTGACAGATGTATTAAATATGGAATAAGATCAATAACTTACGTTGTATCAGTGAGCAGGTTTGCCGATCATCATTCAGTTTATAACCCTCGAAGCAGTTACATGTATATGAACCTTCATTGTTATTGCACACTTGTTCACATCCGCTTAAATTTTCTTGACACTCATTAATATCTGAAATAATATAATTTTCAAGGATTGTAAATGTTGTCATGTGATTTCCACAATACTTGATTTCGTAACAATTTCAACCTTGAAATTTGTCCTATAATAATAATAATAATAATAATAATAATAATAATAATAATAATAATAGCACCAATCAGACACAGTTATCCAAAATAACGATGTAACATTCTCTGAGGCATGCCAAGTCAAACATGGAAATCGAAGCCAGTAGACCTGATATTGTCATAGACAAGACCCGGAAGGAAATTTGTATACAACAGCAATCAAAGGAAATAATAATAATAATAATAATAATAATAATAATAATAATAATAATATAACCCGAAATGCAGATTCTGTGATAAACATCCAGAAACAATTGATCATCTTGTATCAGGTTGCACGATATTGGCACCCACTGAATATAAAACCCGGCATGACAGAGTGGGCCAATATCTGCACTGGAAAATTTGCAACTCCTACGGGAAGGAAACTGAAAGAAACTGGTACGAACACCACCCAGACCGGGTTACGGAGATAGGACCTGTTACAATTCTATGGGACTACACAATACACACTGACAGAACAATAAAAGCCAACTGCCCAGACATTGTTATTAAAGACCACAAACAAAATAAGTGACATCTTATTGATATGGCAGTCCCTGCAGACTGCAATGTATCTTTGAAGATATTCGAAAAGCTGTCAAAATACAAGGACCTTGAAATAGAAATCTCAAAAATGTGGCACATGGGAACATCAACAATCCCTGTTGTAGTTGGAGCCCTTGGACTGGTTGAAAAAGATTCCAGTAGATTTATTGAAGGGATCCCTGGAAGTCCATGCATATGAATATACCCACAGACATAACAAGGTAGCGACATATGTGCACTGGAGGTTATGCAAGATGCACAAATTCGAAAACCACTTAAAGATTGTATGAGCACCAACCATTCAATTACCCAAGTTATATAGTTACCTAAAATAACAATGTAACTATCCTCTGGGGCATGCCAATTCAAACAGAGAAATAAAAGCCAACAGAGCTGATATTGTCATAAAGACAAGATCCGAAAGGAATTTTGTATACAACAGAAATCAAAGGAAATAATTTATCTATGTAATTATTTTATTTATTTAGTTTTTTTTTTTTTTTTTGTCAGTGGAAAGTGTCATGATGCCATTTCTAACCATAGGTCCCTGGGCGGGACCTGCAAAGAAATGTGTAAACGCCAGAAGTCAAAGGAAATAATAATAATAATAATAATAATAATAATAATAATAATAATAATAATAATAAAATGAATATACCCACAGACATAACAAGGTAGCGACATATGTCCACTGGAAGATATGCAAGAAGCACAAAATCGAAACTACTGAGAGATTGCATGAGCACCAACCATTCAGTTACCAAAGTAACATAGTTACCCAAAATAACGATGTGTAACTATCCTCTGGGACATGCCAATTCAAAGAGGGAAATAAATGCCAACAGAACTGATATTGTCATAAAAGACAAGAAATTCAGGAAGTGCGTGATAATTGACGTAGCAATACCATCTGATAGAAACACCTCCATGAAAATTATCGAAAAATTGTCCAAATACAAGGTTCTGGAGATCAAAATTAACAGGATGTGAGGAATGAAGATTGAGACTGTACCAATAGTAATCGCATCTCTTGGCATCGGGAGAAAAAGAATAAATAATTTTACTAAGTGTCTCCAGTAACATCAATATTCAAGTTGCCCAGAAGATCACCCTACCAGAAATATCCCATATACTAAGTAAAGTGCTATCAATTAAATGATAATACTTATATAGGGCTTAAAGGCCATAATTTGGACCGGCTCTACAGGATACAAAGCAGGGAACATAATATACACAAATAATAATAATAATAATAATAATAATAATAATAATAATAATAATAATAATAATAATATATACTAGCTAAACCCGTGGACATTCGACAGTATTTCTATGACTCTGACTTTTCAGATTAAGTTATGAGCGTAAATTCTGACAAGATTGATGTCAGTAATAAATACATTAGTTATACATGCTTTTTTGCAATTTTAATTACTCATGTGAAAATACTTTTAGCAAGGAGTTCTTAAACACCAAGAGGAGAAGAGGACGGATCTGAAAGATAGATTTACTTATCCGAAGTATTTACAACGACAGCTTTCACTTCTAAATAACAATTTTGGATATATATTCAATGAAAATATACACATTTAAAGTTTGCACCAAAAATATACACAAAAGAACATCATATACAAAGATAGATTATGATGAATTGAAGACTTAAAGAATTAAGCTAAAATGTTTAATGAAATAAAATAAATTAATAGCATTTCGTATTTCAATAATTAAAACCCTAGATATTGGCGTTTACTTGTTTGCGACTTCCTTTTTATAATTTTACAACTGCACACAGTTAATTAATAAATTTGCATCAATTATTTGCCCTTGAAATGCGTGACCAACATTTTACTTATATAAACAATTAGCACAATATATATATATATATATATATATATATATATATATATATATATATAGATATATATATATATATATAGAGAGAGAGAGAGAGAGAGAGAGAGAGCCGATATAATATGTTAAAATTTACTTTTCTTTGCTATGCACCGGTGACTTAGGATTAGTATCTCTGCCTGTATGCCAAATCGGTCGGGTTTCGATCCCGGCTTCAAAAAATCGGGTATCTAGCCACATTAATGAGCCGTGATACCGCGAAACAGGCTTGTATGTGGATGAGTATATATATATATATATATATATATATATTTTGATAGCAACTTTTCTTTTAAACATCTTTAGTGAAATATGACGGACAGGGAAAATTTTCATTAATTTTTATATAGTTTTACATGCTTTCTTACATTTTTCTGTTTAGTGTGAGTGAGCGAGCCCAAAAACCGTTTTTTTTTCAATTTCCAAGCGCTTTTTCTTTTGGTGTAGTTAGTTTATTTTTTATTTTGACTGTGTGAGATGTATTGTTTCTTACTTATAGTAGTAGGGACGAGCCATCGTGTGTCGGACATAGGCGGAATTTGAGTGGGCAATTTTCTATTTTTAAAAGAATTTCAACACTCCGTTAACATTGTTAAACATGGTAAGGTTGATGGTGGGGGAGAGCTGTTTGATGTACAAGGTCTCTCTGATAATATATATATATATATATATATATATATATATATATATATATATATATATATATATATATATAATAGTTCATAAGTTTGGAGACACCCCAGAATTAGCATGGGATGAACTGGACAGAAGAGTGAAAAAAATATGAAAAGTCAGCAACCACTTACGTCTTAGTGCTTTATTGCCTTCCTTGGGGTGAAATAATAATAATAATAATAATAATAATAATAATAATAATAATAATAATAATAATAAAGAATTTAAAATATATTTCGGCGTTGCATAAGCCACTAATGGATCATGAACCGTAAAAAAAGCAAAAAAAAAATGAATGAATGAATCAGTTTCATCTACCTGTACAGTTTTGTTCATTCGGGCTCGAATATCCCTGGTGACATTTGCAAAAGAACGATCCTTTTATATTCTCACACAGATCTGTACATGGCTTGTCTTCCTGGCATTCATTAATATCTAAAAATGAAAGGAAACATGAAAATAAAATATACAATTTATTTTTAAGGGTGAAAAATAAAGCTTTATGATGAACTGACCAAATGCTGCTTGATTTACACCAAGAGAATTTACATTGCTGAATGAAAGAACATGGCACATTTGTACTTAGAGCTGGGTGTGCGGGTAGGGGAAAAGCTCCCAAAACGGAATGTGGACTCGGGATTCAATTTCTCTCTATTTTGTTGGAGGTCAGTCAGTCTAGAAGAAATATTTGAATTCAAACCTGCTTAAATTATAGGAGATACTGAGATCTTTGGCAGTGACTGGCAGTCCGTGTGGGAGAAATATTTGAATTCAAATCTGCATAAATTATAGGACAGACTGGGCTTTTGGCAGTCATTGGCAGTCCGTCTGGGAAAATTATTTGAATTCAAATCTGTATAAATTATAGGACAGACTGAGCTCTTTAGCAGTAACTGCCAGTCAGTCTATAAGAAATATTTGAATTCACATCTGCATAAATTATAGGATAGACTGAGATCTTTGGCAGTGACTGGCAGTCCGTCTGGGAGAAATATTTGAATTCAAATCTGCATAAATTATAGGACAGACTGAGCTCTTTAGCAGTGACTGCCAGTCAGTCTAGAAGAAATATTTGAATTCAAACCTGCATAACTTGCTTCTCTGATAGCTATAATTATCAAATATTAAAATGTAATGTCAATCGACATCTTCTGATACCTTGATCCTGATCCCCCTCCTTCGCTATATCCTTTCCTCAAACACCCTCTTTACTCTTGCTCTCACTCTCTGTAACCCATTGCGTGCTAGTAGCATTCCCGCCTTGCTTGGGGTGATATGCTTAAAAGTAATATAAAAAAAACTACCTGGTATGATGTTATCTATGGTATTGATATTTTATAGAAGTCGATGTGAACTTTAATGTGTTTACACGTAGAATTTTAAATGTTCCCTGACAAATTTTACATGTTCGCTAAGTTATACCGATACAATATATGGTTACTAACAGTTTCTGTTGTAAGTTGTTCGCTATAGAAGGCATATAGAAAGATCATCATCGTGGCTTAGCTTCGCAAAACCAAGATCAAGAAGGAGTCTATAAACGTCGCTTGCAGGTAGGTTTGTGACTGATAAGTCCAATGCGGGACAGGCATACACGGCCGCAGTAGTTGCAGCTGAATATCCCAGCCTGGGCACAATGGCATAGAGTTGTAGTACTTCCTCCTCTGCCTCTTGTCTCTGAGAGCGGCCCTGCTGGTATATTTAAAGAAGGAAACTTCGTTTGGTGGCGTCACGGTTCTCAACTACAGTTGACCATTGGCAATGGTTGATGGGAACGGCACCAAAGAATTTTTTCAGGCAATCTCTGAATCGTTTCTTTGGGGAAAGATATTATAGTTAGTTTCTCAATATACAGTTAAGTCGTGTGGCCTTATATAGTTTTCGCACAAGTTATCGCATACTGTAGCCTAACTTCAATTAATGGTAGGCCTAAGTTTTGGGCCACTAATAGTCGACTTTATGTTTGGAGCTTGACCTATACGATAGGTATAGCCCTAGCTAAGAATTTTGAGCTTGAGTTTAACTTGTACACCACAATTTATGATATGTTTCTGGATGGGGCGTTATTATTTTGATTCGGACTAATTCCTCATCTTTGTTCTCATTATCACGTTTTTGCTTGGAGTGATATGCTTAACAGTACTATCAAAAAACTACCTGGCATTATGTGTAATCTATGGTATTAATATTTTACAGAAGTCGATGTGAACTTTAATGCGTTTACACGTACAATTTTAAATGTTCCCTGACAAATTTTACATATTCGCTAAGTTATACCGATACAATAAATGGTTACTACTAGTGTCTGTTGTAAGTTGTTCGCTATAGAACGCACATAGAAATATCATCATCATGGCTTAGCTTCGCAAAACGAAGATCAAGAAAGAGTCTATACACGTTGCTTATCCAGAGACGGATATGCAATGTGATAGGTCCTGATCTGGCATCTCGTCTACAGACGTGCTGTGGCTTACCTCTCTATTTTCTATAAGTATTTTCATGGCAACTGCTCTGACGAGCTACTTTCACAACGATATGAATATCAGGCTACTACTAGTTTGGCATGACGGTTCCACCCTTTCACTGTCGAAACGGTTAAATGTAGCCGTCTCTTCTACTCCGACAGGTATTTTCAAACGAGACAGCATGGTTGGTGGTGAGTAGCCAGGCCTCATGGTTCTCAGTTACGGTTGACCATTAGCAATGATTGATGTGGCAAGCACGAAAGGACTTTTTCAGGCAGTTGTTTCGTTGGTGAAATATAGTTAGTTTCTCAATATACAGTGAAGATGTGTGACCTTATGTAGTTTTGACACAACTTATCGCATACTGTAGTCTAACTTCATTTAATGGTAGGCCTAAGTTTTGAGCCAATAGTAGCCGACTGTATGTTTGGAGCTTGACCTTTACGATTGGATGAGGCGTTATTATTTAGATTTGGACTAATCTCCCCACCTTTGTTCTCATTATCACGTTTCAGCAGTTATGCTCTTGGTACTTCTTTGAGTGTCTCTTAATCTGAATTCCATTCGAGGAATTTTGAAATTATGCCTTTATTTAATTGACGAAATTACATTATTGTCCCCAACTATGTCAAGGGATATAATCTCTTCTTGGCCTTACTGACATATCATATTGAAATACTGGTTGTCGCAAGATCACAGAAGTTAAGCAACGTTAAGCCTGGTCAATACCTGGGTAGTCGCTTGGGAATATCAGGTGCAATAAGCATGGATGTGCATCGGGTGTAATGGATAATGGCTCGGAATTAGAAATCGGAGTTCCAGTTTCCATTTCCAGTTGGGTTCGTTATATTCACTTAGACGCAAATACCCTCGTGAAAGGTAGCAATCTACCTTTTCGCCCCGACCCATCCAAAAATAGGTTAATTAATACGACATTTATAAGTATTTCATTGTTATTTCCAAACAATAATTACAATCTAAAAAACGTTTCTGGTTTTAAATAATCTGCAAAAGGTTGATAAGCCGTAAATTACAAATCAATAAATCAATCTCTTCTTTTTCTTTTTTAGCACTTCTGAATCCTGGCTTCCTTTATTTAATCTCTGAGGATAGCATGTTGCTGTCTTGCTGTCTATATCTAAAAATATCTAATTTTCTTCTTTTTCTTTCTTACGCATTGTTTCCATCGTGTCTGTATTATCAAGCCTTAACAGACAGACAAGCAAAGATGGCCGAGTGATCGAATGATCAAAATTTAGGATAATAAATAAAAATGAAAACATTGTTCCGAATGTAAATAATATAAATAATGGAAAATATATTGGTTAATAAAGTTGATGTCAAAAGTACTAATTATGCTTTTATTACATAAACTAAACTAATATATAGTAATGAATAAATCGAAAACAAACATTGCAAATAACTTACAATCATTGCCTTGTGCCATACTTGGCTATACTTAACGCGGATAACTAAGAACTTGCCATGCATAGTTATTTGGATCCAACTTGTTGTTTAACTATTTTATGGTTTTTATTTCGATTAGGATGGAACTGAACATCTGTGTCATGCTCATCCGCTGTGGGCGCGCTTAAAGTTTTTGAATTTCAATTGATGTTGAAATATTTCAAGGACTTTATTTCAGCTAGGGTGAAAATAAACATCTGTGTCATGATAATACTGTAGACGCGCATGGATTATTTGGATCCCACATAGTGTTGAAATATTGTACGGTCATTATTTCGTTTAGGATGAAACTAAACGTCTGTGTCATGCCCATTCTGTGGACGTGTATGGATTATTTGGATTGCACTTGGTGGTGTACTATTTTAAGGTCTTTATTTGGTCTATGTTGAAACTAACTGTTTCCTGCTCATCTACCGTGGACGCGCCTAAATTATTTAATGAAAGGTAGATCTATATTGTTTGCAAAGATAAAACTGATATATTCTCTTTTACTTACCAACACAGCCATTTCCTTCTTTCCGATATCCAGCAATGCACTCACAATCATAGCTGCCTTTTTTATTTATACACGTTTGTATATTTGTGCAGTTGTTAACATTGTCGCACTCATTAATATCCTCTGAGCATTTTGTTCCTTTCCAGCCATCTTGGCAGATACAACCTTTTTCCGGATCACATTCAGCATTGTTTTGACAGTCGCACGGTGTACTGCAGTTCATTCCCCAGTGGTCGCTATCACAAACTGATAAAAAGAGTAAAATATAAAAGTGTATTTTACTTATTTTATGAGAAAATAAAAACATAAATCTTCACTAGTAAATCATTTTTACATCTTAGTGTCAAAGACGTTTAGATCTAGTCAGCTTTTTCATACAACTGAATCTAATGTTTATTTACATCATCTTGTGAAGAGAAATAAATACAAACCTTCATTAGTAAATACTTTTAACATCTTAATAATTGTTTGATATAATCACCAGATCTGGTCAGTGAAAGATTGTTTACAACCGAATCTAATGTTTATTTACATCATCTTGTGAAGAGAAATACAAAACTTCATTAGTAAATAATTTTAACACCTTAATAATTGTTTGACATAATCACCAGATCTGGTCACTGAAAGATTGTTTCCTACTGAATCTAATGTTTATTTACATCATCTTGTGAAGAGAAATACAAAACTTCATTAGTAAATAATTTTAACACCTTAATAATAGTTTGATATAATCACAAGATCTGGTCACTGAAAGATTGTTTCCTACTGAATCTAATGTTTATTTACATCATCTTGTGAAGAGAAATACAAAACTTCATTAGTAAATAATTTTAATACCTTAATAATTGTTTGACATAATCACCAGATCTGGTCACTGAAAGATTGTTTCCTACTGAATCTAATGTTTATTTACATCATCTTGTGAAGAGAAATACAAAACTTCATTAGTAAATAATTTTAATACCTTAATAATTGTTTGACATAATCACCAGATCTGGTCACTGAAAGATTGTTTCCTACTGAATCTAATGTTTATTTGGATCATCTTGTGAAGAGAAGATAAAAACATAAATCTTCATCAGTAAATAATTTTAACAGTTTAACTCATTTTAAACATACTGACCGGAACAGACCAACCAAACTTCGTTTACAACTGAATTTCCAAACCGTACATACGCACAACCCACAAATAGAAGAGATTTTAAGAAAGACAAAAAAATAAACAGAAGATGATAGAGATAATGAGCGTATTTAGTTATCATGAGTAAAGAGCAGATGCGGCATACAATCAGGGTTCCGATTCTTGTTGGTGACAGAATAAAACTGAAATAAAGTGGAAAGTTTAAAAAGTATCTGGGCCTTTTCACAGAAATAGACAAATTCTCTGAAACCCAGAATTGAACGCATTATAAGCAACAGATTTGAAACTGTATCAAAAAAGAAGAAAGGGAAATCCAAAAAATTCCTGAGATATCATCATTATTAAAATCAGGTAGAACACTGATCACACAGCAAGATGGCATCTGTTGATATTTAGTGATAGACATAAAAATACAATAAGTGTGAAAAATTAATGACTACATGAATATATTTCTAAAATTATCTATGATGCAACAGAAAGTGAGGGATCATTGATAAACATTGATTATCCGTGAGAGATACAAGATATTACACAGGTATAATGAAGCTATTGAAAATGAAGGAATTAAAAGCAAAACAAACCATTTCCGAAATAATGAAGAACACAACGGCGAGTGGAAGATAATTGAGGAACATTGCTTTGCCTAGACTTTCAGTGATAGAAGAAACAGATTAAGAGTGCGATAAATAAAGGCTATAAATTGAAAAACAAATGAAAATATATCCCATGAAATCATGGGAGTACAACGGAGAGTGATGGATAATTAGGGAACTTTGACTTTTCTAGATTTTCAGTGATAGAATCAACATATTGCGAGTGAGAAAAATAAACGTATATAATGTGAAACAATTAAAACCCAATTAAATTATTTCTTGAAATTATTAAGAATACAGCGGAGAGTGGTAGATAACTGGGGATCATTGCCTTTCCTAGATTTTTATTGATAGAAGCAACATATTACAAATGTGAAAAATACAGTTATATAAAGTGAAATAATTAAAACCAAATGAAACTATTTCTTAAATCCTCAAGTATACAATATTCTGGGGAGACACGATGTCTCTTAATATCTGATGTAATGCACCATATATTATCACTGTGATAATTCTTTCATAATTGTGCTTGTTCTTCTGTATTTTAGTTTACAAAATATCCAAAGATACATCATAAATATTGAACTATTCTTTTTTGATTTCGTGAAAAGAGGGAAAAGACACCAATTGGCTTCAATGTGAAAAGAAAGAAAGTATTTAACGGCTCTTTCAATAAAATGCAAAAAGTTATCAATTTCAAATCCTTTCATCAGCTCTAAAAATAACGACAACCATTCTTCTTTATGATTGTTATTGTAATAATTTTTAAAATTGTTAAGCTCAACTATACAGCTGTAAAAATTTATCTGTTGTTTCCTGTTTAGGGTTCGGTTTCCGGTTCCTTCTAAGGTTTGTTTATTCGCTTATGCTTTCCCAACCACAATAATCTTGACCTATTCAAGTCTATAGTTAGCTGTTATCTTTCCTACATAGACCTCAAAACTTTACTTCTTGCCTTTAGTTACGCTCATACAACACCAGGCAGCAACCCTCTTGGTTCTTTGTATTATAAAAAAAAAATGAATGAATGATGGAATATGATATTTGTTGTTTTTTTCACAGAGCCGTTATTTCATGAGATATTTATAGATTGAACTGTTTATTTGTCGGCTTATCAATCCTTTGTCATTTATTTAAAGCCGAAACATATTCAGATTTTAGCAGATTGACTTTAGGTGTAAATAAGGCACTACGATGCGATTGGGGAATTTCTACAGATATTTTATTGCTGTAGCGTTCAGCATGAACTTACCGATTCATTCAGATTAATCAGAAGAGTCAAATAGGAAAAATCATGGAATTTTCACGTGTGTTTCTAGTATAAATTATTATAATAAGGACTGAAATCAACATACCTTCACATTTGATCTTCTCAATAACTTTTTTACCATTCGGACATGTGCAATAAAAGGAGCCCTTTGTATTCTCACATTTATATTCACATGGATTTGTAATACATTCATCTATATCTAAAAAAGAAAAGAAGAAAATAAATCACTGTACACTTGAAAGAGTTTAGAAAAATAAATCTGATTTATATTGCAAATTTTCCTAAACTTCTGAAGTTAATTAGCAATCAAGAACTGTTCCTGATATAGAAGGTAACCAAAAAAGTTCTGCCCGTTTTTAATGGAAAAAAAGAAAACGCTTCACAGTATGTGTAACTTATATTTAGTCTTCGAAGTAATCGCCATCGGCATCCAGCACCTTCTGCGAACGTGTCTCCAGCTGTTCCTTGCCCTTGCGGTAGAACTCGGGGGGGGGGGTTGACGCAAAGAAGTCCGTGAGGGCTTTGCGCAAGTCTGCTTCATTGGTGAAGGATTTCCCACGAAGATGATTATCCAGGGAGTGGAAGCGGTAGTAATCAGATGGCGCAAGGTCAGGTGAATAAGGTGGATGGCACAAAGTCTCCCACCCAAGTTGCTGTATAGTATCCCTGACCACTCGCGCGACATGCGGCCTGGCGTTGTCATGGAGGAAAAACACACCTTTGCGATTCACCAGTGCTAGCTCCTTCTGGAGCAATGCCTGTTGCACATTTTTCAATTGCTATGAGTATAGGTCTCCAGTGACCGTTTGGCCCGTTGGTAGCCGTTCATAATGAACCACTTGACGACCAGTCCACTAGACACAAAGCATAATCTTGCGTGGGTGCATAGGCGGTCTTGCGGTGCGAGGGACAGCATCCTGAGGAGACAACCAATGTCTGGAACGCTTGGGAGTTTCGTACAGAACCCACTTTTCATCACTGGTAACCACTCGGTTGAATAAGGATGCGGTACGGTGGCGAGAAAGCAGCGATACGCAGGCTGCCACTCGTTGTCCCTTGTGGACCTCCAACAGCGTTTGCGAAATCCACTTGCTCAGTTTGTACGTCTTACCTGGGTGGTGCAGGTGAAGTCTAACTGCTTCATCGGAAACGTTGAACTGTCTTGAAAGTTTACCACACGTTAGACTAGTGTCCTTTTCAATGGCCGCCTTCAGGACTCCGTCATTCAAGACCTGTGGTCGTCCACTGCGAGGCTCATCATGGAGAGACAAATCTCCCGACTTGAATTTTCGAAACCAACGCCTTGCAGTACGTTCATCCACAGCACTATCCCCAAACACTTGACATATGCGGCGACTTGATACACCTGCTGATAAGCATACTTTGAAGTTGTAAAGCAAACAGCCCCGAACGAGATCTCTAGACACTTCCATCCTTCTCACAGCTGAACGGCTTATAACTGATGGCCGGGCACGGTGCGCGTGTTTTTTTATAACGTCTGATGTTCCTACTTCCGGCTGTCCGAATTTGAAAACAATTGCTACACGCATTTTGTATATATATCAACTTCATTCAATGATTAATAAAAAAAACGGACTTTTTTGGTTACCTTGTATTATTAACATTGTCCGAATGTATTAAAAGCAAACTTACCGACACAGAAGTCTGTACTATTGAGCACAAAGCCCTTATTACAGAAACATTTGTCTATTTCACATCCATCAGCATTACTACAGTTCTTGGTACAAGCTGTAGAAATGTTGTCTGAAAGTAATCAATAAATAGATTTCAAAAGATTGATCAACAAAACAACATTATCATTATAATTATATATATATGTATATATATATATATATATATATGTATATGTATATATATATATTGTTGCTAATATGTCTTTATTTAGTTTCTATTGACAATGATATCTATCTATCTATCTATCTATCTATCTATCCATCTATATATCTATCTCTGTCTCTCCCCCTCTCTCTCTCTTTATATATATATATATATATATATATATATATATATATATATATATTGTTGAAACTTGGCGCATGGTTCGTTCTACTTCGTCGCCATTGTTGAAACTTGACTAATGCATGGAATAATAATGCAAACACAAAATGTAGTTAGAATAAAATGTATTGAAACAAGAAAGTGTACACAATATTTACATGTAGTCTTTTGTATATTTCTGGGAAGACCGTTCCTGGAGAATGAGTTGACTAAGTCGCAGTCGAGCAGAGTCTTTAGTTGGATCTTTGTATTCGCCCCCCATGTCTTCCGGTACCAACCATATTTATATCGTCGGTACTCCACTATACAAATTAGGTGGATCCTACCACAACATATATATATATATATAAGTAATCTTATTCTACAATTCGTGGTACAAGTTGTAGAATTGTCTGAAAGTAATCAATAAGTAGATTTCAACAGTTTATTGGTAGTTCTCGTATCTTCACTAATTTATGACTGAGTCCTTTAAGAATGTATTCTTTATGTTAGATAGATAGAGGTTGGATTCTTTAAGAATGGATTCAAAGAAAGATCGTAATGCAATGCTTTAGGTATGTGTTTATAGTTGGTAATAATGTTATTAAGTTTTCAATGTATTTTCTCCTTAAAGGATTGCCCTTTTTTAATTAGCATCAGTGAAAATTGAATTTTAATTGGCATTTGTAAAATTCTGTTTTTTGTCTGCTTTCTCTCAAACTCGTAGCTTTAATAAATTTTAATAATATTAGATCGTTGTACGCTTCTTATTTGTTCTTTATTCAAGGATATATATATATATATTATATATTATATATATATATATATATATATATATATATATATATATATATATATATATATAAAGAAAACTTTAAAATTCGTGCCCGCAAAAAATGCGTACTTATGGCCTACACACTTGGGGATATAAAATGGATCGGTAACAATTTCCCTCAAGCATCAAAGCCTTTCGGTCACATCTTCAGCACAAAAAAGAGAAGTTGTACACCAGTCAATATGAAGCCCTACCCAGCTGTTGATCTCACTGTTTATGCTGAGGGACATGTCTTAAAAACCGTTTCCTTTTTCATCCATCTTGTATCCATTATACCCCAAAGATGCTAAAATGGACAAAGAAATACAGTGCAGGATTGGAAAAGCTTCAAACAGCAAAGGGTAATACAAACTGTCTCAACTCAATTCGTGAGCTTCAGCCAGCAAATCTCCGTACACTCTATCTCATGTTAATGAATAAAATCTCTTGGATGTTTTATATACCGAGGAAGCGAAATAAAATCTATTGAAAATCATATGAAAATTTGCATAGATAAAGACTGAACTGCCTTGAGTAAAATAGATGAAATCTGGAAATCTCATCTACCTGACAACCTCAGACGGAGCTTCTTTAAAGCTACTGTTGAGTCGGTTTTCATGTATGGTGACACTGCTTGGACCTTAACGAAAATCCTTGTTTAAGTTTCATGGAAACTACACTCAGATGCTGAGAGCTATATTTATCTTCCAGACAACATTCAATTATATCACTGCTCTATGGACCGATTCCTGATATTTTTACAATTTACAAGTGAACGCAGACTGCTCTTTGCAGGACACTGCTGGGGAGCAAACAAGAACCCGCGAATATTCTACTGCTCTGGATACCTAGCGATAGCGCAAGATGGGCTGATCGCTCGGCAATCGTCTACATTGAACAAACTATGTTATGACACAGAATGCCACCCTAATGACCTTCCGATCTTGACACAAGACCATGACGGATGACGTGATAGATTCATGAATGTTCGTGTTGACTCGAGCAAATATAACCCCTTGCATTTTACTGGCTTTATCGACTCACTTGGTTGGGGAGTGAAATGATTAAAAACTGAGCATTTTAAGCCTGTGAATGAATTTTGTACTACTGTAGTTTACAGATACGATGCGAGTATTGATACAATTCTTATGGCTTGTCATATGTAACCTACCATGTTTCACAGAATGCGAGGTCAAAACTACTGGTTAGAAAACCCAGTGAACGTGGAATTCTAACGTTGAAAGATTGATTTTATTTACGTTTTGGAAATACGATGAAAATGGCGCGTAGACAATGAGACAATAGCAAGACCTTTGAAGAGTTTCTTCAGCTAGCAGATTCCTTCGGAAGGTGACTCAGCCTGTAGCGAAATACTAAGGCAAGGAGACGGCAGGCGTTCTCCTAATTCTTTACGTCTCGCTTCCTTCTAGAAACAATGTTACTCGTATAATAAAGTTATATAAGACAAAGAAAATGTCCGTTTTTTATGCAGTATACGACATTAATTTTCTCTAGTTAATTGAAGCTTCTGCCAAAATTCAGGATTGTAGGTGGAGGCGTATTTTATTACCTGAGGCATACATTTTTTCATCAGAAACCATCTTAAGCCTTTATAAATCTACCATTCATCCATACATTGAATATTGCTGCCATATCTGATCTGGTGCTCCTAAGATATATATCAAGATTTTAGGCAAATCCAAAGATACGTCTGTAATGTAATTGGTTCTGACCAGACGTCCTGACGCCAGTCATTTTCCCCACCGACTGGTTTCCCTCTATCTTTTCTATAGTTCTCGCGCGCTTTCTTCTTTAAATTTCATTTAATGAATTTAAGCGCAATATTAGATTGGCTTGTAGGACTCGCCATTTTACTTTTGAATCACTAAAGCTCAACACAGACTGTATCAACTGAATTCATGAGCTTCAATCAGCAAGGCTCAATACCTTCTGTCTCATGTGATTCAATACAATCTGTCGGATGTCACCGTTGGTTCTGTTATAATAATTTCTTTTCTAGCACTTTTGGAACTCTTTTTTTGGTTTCTTGCTTCCCTGCCAACTACGATCTTCAAACATTTAAATCTAAGGTCAATCGTAATCGTTCATTCTCTTCATTAAAATCTTCTAATTCTCTTTCACACCCAGTAACCCCCTTGCTTCATAGTGGCAATATCAGCTTACTTAGGGGAGAACTACATTTGCTTGAATATAAAAAGCAAATAATTTACCTTTCACACAGCTGAACTTATCTGCTTGCAGGGTGTATCCGCTGCGACAGTAACATTCAAATCCTGGAGTTGTGTCATTGCATAGCTGTTCGCAATTGTCTAAATTCTTCGTACATTCATCCACATCTGAAAATGAAAAGATGAATGGGTTTATTTAGATTGATAGATTCTACAACATACGAACCCTAACATGGGTCATTCAAGACTGAAATCATTTTTTCATACTTGAGCCAGAGTAACATTTGGAAATACATAAGACAATGTAGAAAACTAATGTTTTGACATGTTTCATCGATAAATCGTCTTCATCAAAAAGGAAATTGCTTCAACAAAATCCACATTAGCGAGACAAAACTTGACTCAAGTTAAGCACACGACCACACACACATACACACATATATATATATGTATATAGACACATATATATATATATATATATATATATATATATATATATATATATATATATATATATATATCAAATAAGATGTATTTCGACAGCAGGAATTCTCTCAAATGTGTTTTATTGAATAATATGAACAATAATATGAATATGTTATGTCTATCATTTTTTATTACATCTTTCAAATTTCCGAATATGTTATTTTGTTATATTTACCAAAATTCATATTAACTTTTATTTAATATTATTTTCCCCCGATTACTTCTGCTGCATTCGTTTTCAAGGATTGTTCTGTGTGTAGTTACGCAACTGTTTTTTTTTTAATTACGGCGTTATCCTGTTTGATGAAAATAATTTCAAGTCACTCAAGGTGACGTCATATAAAGGGTCAAAATGGATGTTTTATGTGTGTGTCTGTTATTTTATTATTGGCTGCTTTTCTTTTATTAGAACAGCATCAAGTGTATCTCTATACTGTGGCCTGTATAAAATTGAGGTGTTATTAATTAAAATTTGTCTAATTTTAATATTATTTTATTTATATTCGTATGTTCATCTATTTACTCACAAAAAAAATATACAGATGCGAAATATGATCATTGTATGGCCACACAAACACACACAGACACATATATATATGCATGTATATATATAAGAAGAAAAAATAAAAAAAGGTTGTTGAAAGAAATCAGAATCTATGGCCGCTAACAAGAGTGATAAAGGCGCGGCTATGAATTCGCTTGTGTATCTTACTGATATTTAAATCTAACTTCATATACGAAACTCATATATTGACCTTTTAAAGTTTTAAACAAAAAACCCTGTAATATTGACTAGTGAACTGGTGTCCAAACTGATTTGCAGACGGCGGCGATTGGTCATGTATTGCGGATGCTTTAGACAAGACCAGTGAGGATATTTTTAGTATGGTAGCCGGATTGGGGGGCTAGACAGAGTAGCAGACCATCCAAGACCTGGAAGAAGACTGTAGAGTAAGACCAGGCTGAGATGGGGCTGATCTGGGTGGAAGCTGCATAACAAGCCCATGGTCGTGCTCGATGGAGAGATCTTTTCGCCTAAGGTTCCATGGGGAACTAGAGGAACTAAGTACTAAAGATATGTTATTTCCGCTAACAACTTCCAAAACTGATAATTAAAAACAAACAATGAAAACGGTACTTACTAACACACTTCGTTTTATTCTTCAGTTCATATCCGTTCGCGCATGAGCAAAAATAACTTCCTTCTGTGTTGTTACAGAACGATTCACATTTGTTGGTTGCGTTGCTTTTACACTCGTCTATATCTGCCAAAGGAAACATTCATTAATGAGATGATTGAACAAGAATACATTTTTAAGGGAAAATTGTCACGTTAAGAACTCAGGCAAGTATTATACTATTCACAAATAAGACGAGGTTTGACCAAAAAGTGTAGTTTCTATGGTAGCGGAGCTAAAATTCGCCTCTTGGAACAGACTGACCTTCGAAACATTCATTAATGAGATGATTGAACAAGAATACATTTTTAAGGGAAAATTGTCACGTTAAGAACTCAGGCAAGTATTATACTATTCACAAATAAGACGAGGTTTGACCAAAAAGTGTAGTTTCTATGGTAGCGGAGCTAAAATTCGCCTCTTGGAACAGACTGACCTTCGACACTCGCGCACACATACTAAGTTATAACATTCTCGTTCACTTTTGTTGTTTATGGTAGGGCAAGGAAGGGAAATGTGTAGAGTGTGGTCGTCAGCACAGAGGTTCCATCAGTGACCAAGGCTTGTGTAGGAGTTTTTTTTACAAAGATTAACTTTCCCTATGCCCAGAAAACACAATATTTCCCAGTATTCTTCCTGTACATGCATTTATTTTTGGAAAATGAGAGATTCATATTTGTTTACAAAACGGGCCAGTACAGTCAGTCAACAGTGCTATAATAATGCAGCAATTTATGTTTGAATAAGTTTATTTCCAGGAAAATTAAACGAATAATTTACGTATTATAATCCTCTAGATCCTCAGCGCTTAAATTAGCCCTGATAATGCTTCATAAATAATGGATTATTCAGCTTTGAACGGGAGGAAATGCAGAAAAGACATAGTGACGCTGTTTGGTTTCAGTAATAAAAAGAAAGAAAGCAAAGGAATTTAGATGTGGCGATAACACTCTAAAGTTTTTTAACATCTGCTTCAGTGAAATGGAAGACTTTATCAAAATCTTTTATTATGAATAAAGTTAAAGGATTTTTTATGTAAAAATATTTTTGATTTTTCATTCATTTTAGAACCTTAAAAATTTTGGTTGAAAATTTTCTTGGTGATAACATTCCAATGTTTTTAACATCTGCTTCTGTGAAATGGAAAAGCTTATCAATTTTTAATCTTACTTCTTTAAATAATGACTTGCATTCAAACTTATGGTTATTATTGTTAAAGTTGTTAAGTTCAAATATCAAACGATGCAGTAGGTGAATATCCACGGTTATTCTATAGTCGTGGAAATCGCAAGGGGCTTATCCAATGATTAACGTAAGAATTATGATTCATCATAAGATGACTATCATAAATATCCGTGATATTTCCACGGGTACGACTAGTAGAAATAAATGTGTTACCTAAACAACGATTATCTTTCTGCAATAAATAGCCAGGTGGACAAGAGCAGTTGAATGTCCTGTTTGTTGCTCGTTCTACTTCCGGTGACAAATCTTGACAGTATTTTGCTTCTATGCATGGATTCTCTGCACAACCATCGTAATCTGTTTCGCAGTCTTTCCCTATGAAATAGTACAACACACAATTCAACGATATTTCCAAAAATCAATCAATAAGAAAAATATATGTATAAAAATATATATTTACATATAAAATAAAATAATAATAATAATAATATCTGCACTGGAAAATTTGCAACTTCTACGGGAAGGAAACTGAAAGAAACTGGTATGAACACCACCCAGATCCAGTTACGGAGATAGGGCCTGTTATAATTCTATGGGACTACACAATACACACTGACAGAACAATCAAATCCAACCGCCCAGACATTGTTATTAAAGACCACAAACAAATAAAGTGCCTCCTTATTGATATCGCAGTCCCTGCAGACTGCAATGTATCTTTGAAATGTCAAAATACAAGGACCTTGAAACCGAAATCTCAAAAATGTGGCACATGGGAACAACAACAATTCCTGTTGTAGTTGGAGCCCTAGGATTGGTTGGAAAAGATTCCAGTAGACTAATTGAAGGGATTCCTGGAAGCCCATGCCTCAAAGAAATGCAAAAAATTGTTCACATTTTACGAAGGGCTTTATCTATGTAAATTTTGTTTTTGTCAGTGGAAAGTGTCATGATGCCATTTCTGACCTTAAGTCTCTGGGCGGGACCGGGAAAGAAATGTGTACACGCCAGAAATCAATGGAAATAAAAACAATAATGATAATAATAATAAATACGTGATGGCATCTATTGATATACGCAAAATTATATAATCCAACGTATATCCAGACCAACAGAATTTTTTGGCCAATAAGTTACTCAATATTTTTCTAATGTAATAATTAGCTGCGGGATGCAAAGGGCTATTATCTCCCTTTGGTTAAGACGAAGTCACATTAGTCCCGTGACGGTCGGTGAGTGGCGCCAATTCATAAAGTGTCGAAAGAGGCAAGACGTGTCTGCGTACGTCAGTTGCGATATAGGCCATACCTGGTCTCAAAAGGTACATAGAGAACACTAGCGGCTTGCCAGTTTTTTCTTTAAGAAATATTACGAGAAAAACCCACTCACTTTTCACGGCTTTCACACTAATTGATGTATACCTATGCTAAACTTTCCTTGTCGGATAAATTAGTGATAAGTATATATATGTCGGTATAGAAAATCTCTATGACAACAATGAATGTTTGTTAATACTTTCTTTCAGTTATTCTGTTCCATCATTTTTATTAAGGTTATGGTATATCACGGATATACTAATACTCATAATGGGGAAATGTTTTGACAATAGCCTCTCTTTCTTAGTAACCCCATTATAGTGCCAAAAATTATTATAGTGCCGGATTCTAATCGATTCTCGATTCAGAGTTTCGTGATTCCTCAGTCTTCATTAATTATAACAAAATATATATTTTTATAGTTTGTCTATAATTTCTGAGATGAGGTATTATGTACAGTATTTACATTAGTCGGACTATTGTCCTCATCTTTGTCGCCATATTTGTCACAACGTTTCGGCCGTTGTACGCTCCGGCCTTCTTCAGGTGGTTGGAACTTTCAGAGGGAAAATTAGCAGGAGATAATTGACATCCATCAAACATGGCTCGTGGAACTAGAACAGTCTACTCCAGTGATCGAAATAAAAGGGTTCGGTTCGAAATTCCAACCACCTGAAGAAGGCCGGAGCGTACAACGGCCGAAACGTTGTGACATATTGTGACACATATGATAAAAATATATAGTTTTAAGGCATGCTATATGTGTCGGTTAAGGAGCACAATATCAGCAAAAGAGCGTATATGAATATAAAAGTGGGCACTGACGTTAACACCAAGCGGTGACAAGCTGTCTCCTGTTTAAGCTTAATTTTCAGGCCATCGTATTACACACACACGCACACATACACAAAAGTGCACACACACAGACTCAGACAAAAACACACACACACATACACACACAAACACACACACACACATATATATATATATCTTTGTATGTTCAACACAGAATGGCGCGGGAATGTTTCATGTTACCACTCGATGTTGACCACAGTACATACGCTATATCCCTAATATTGACCATTTTTTACGCATAGATATTGCATACCATAAAACTATATCTTTTTATCATATATGTACATATGTGCAAAAATTATGATGTAAATAAAATTTTATTTCTAAAAAGACAATGCGAAAAAGTAATGAAGAATACTTTCTTTACCAACGCGTTTCGTTCTCTGATGGTTCTTTATCGAAACAAATGTTACAATTTTATTTTGCAACAAATATTTATATGATTATGTTTTAAACATTTTTAATCCAAGAACAGTCATAAATATTCTACCGGCTAACTGTGAAAATCCAGCTAAATTATGGAGGAAGCTAAGTGATATAATCCAATGCCTAATAAATGAACGTGAGTAAATATTGTAGAATGTTTTAATGCAATTATTTTTCATTATATTAATTTGATAAATTAATGATTAAATTATTATTTAATTAGATAAATTTATGATAATCTATGATAATTTATGTATTTATTTTAAATAAGAAAAGGATTTCAATTAATCTAAAAAAATATAGATATGTATGCTTGCTTGGGACTATATCTATTTAGAATTATTGAAGAATTCTATTATATACATTGTTCTGAATATTGTGTTCATGTTTATTGCCATATAAATTGAACCCTTTATTTCCACGTGCCATGCCTCTTCTGGATGTTTCAGTGATCTCGCTTTAACTCAACTCTTCAAGATCTTTTGTTCACCACTGCAGTATTGAACTCACAACACTTTAGGCCAAGTCACTGGATCGAACCAAAGCTTTTATCCAAAAGGTGATACATACGGCTTGCTTGCAAACAGAATTGTTCATAACCATTTTGGTTCTCACCAGTCGAAGTTCAATTGAAATGCACCGAAACGAAGTTGCATCTTTGTAGCGAGTAAACTGTTTTTGTCTATATGAAAAAATTATAATAAATAATTGTTGCTCTACTATAGTTATCGAGCCCTCTTTTGAATTAATGCTGTGAACGTTAGAATTTATGCATTATTTTAATTCTCATTGCATCGGATATATATATATATATATATATATATATATATATATATATATATATATATATATATATATATATATATTAATAAATACACATAATACCCTACGCCGACACTATGCAATCATCCGATACAAATGCGAACTGGTCATAATCAGGTTAATATTTTTGGGTCTCACCTTTGTCGCGATGTTAGTTGGATTAATTGTTACTGTTGTTAAATATTTAATTGCATTATAATCTAAATTTAAATTTAAATCTAGTTTCAAATTTACACTAAAAATTAAAAATGAAAAAATAGATATTCTAAATTCTATTTAAAATATGTCCATCGAAGAACGCTGGTAGTAAAAATACGTTAAGTGTCAAGGGAAGGTAACTCTTCTTTTGCAGGAGTAAGCCACTTAAAAACGATAATAGTTATGTAATGATAAAATAATAATAATAATAATAATAATAATAATAATAATAAAACAAAGGTACGCAGTAATGAATAATAAAAATAGTAATGATATTAATTATATAATAAGAATAGATAATAATAATAATAATAATAATAATAACGATAATAATATTTATAATAATGATGATAGGTAAAAGTAATAATAATTGTACTGAATGTCCGAGAAAATTCGTAGAAAACACGCGTTCACTGCCAGGAATCGAACCAATACCCTATATGGAACCACCATTAACCCTGGCGTGCTATGACCGTTCAGCAACGGAGAACTTCGAGTTAAGCAAAGCTCGAATTACTGCTTTCAAACACACAGGCCGGTAAATGTAATTAATAATGTTTAATTAAAGAACAGAACGTTTAATCAATAAGTGGATTCATAAAAAAATAACGTATAAACAGAAAATATATTAAATATTTGTCGGATTTTATCTATTTCTTATGATATGTTGTATTGTTTATGTTAGGTTACAAATTCAGAGCAGATATGATAGACCGAGAAAGATCGACGAAGGTGTGTGTTCAAAAGCATTAATTCGAGCTTTCCTTAACCAGATGTTCTCTGTGGCTGAACGGTCATAGCACGCTTAACGGTGGCTCCGTAGAGGATGCTGGTTCAATTCCTGCCGGAAAACGCATATTTTCTACGAATTTTCCCGAACATTCAGGCCGGTAAATACAATTAATAGTATTTATTTAAAGTAACGAGCATTTACTCAAATAAGTGCATCTTAAAAATAGAGTTTATATATATATATATATATATATATATATATATATATATATATATATATATATATATATATATATTAAGGCAGCAAGAATTCATTTAAACAGGTTTGTTAGATATATAAAGGCAGTAAGAATTTGTGAAAATATGTTCATTTAAATTCAACCGATAATGTAGGTATAGGTAATTCTATATTGTATTTTTCTAGCTTTACAAAAACATGTACATTCAAATCAATGTTGTTAATAAATAGTCCAAAGTTCGCCTTTTTGTTCGTGTCTACAATACTAACAACATGTAGTTCTTCTGAATCTGCTACATATTGAACACTTTCTCCACTATAAATATATCAAATTGTAA
Organism: Acanthosepion esculentum; assembly: GCA_964036315.1. Lineage (NCBI taxonomy): Eukaryota > Metazoa > Mollusca > Cephalopoda > Sepiida > Sepiidae > Acanthosepion > Acanthosepion esculentum. The sequence goes on along the minus strand of OZ038508.1, from coordinate 36,761,046 downwards.
ACAATATATATATATATATATATATATATATATATATATATATATATATATATATATATATATGTAATTAAGTAATTCATCAAGTCTGAAACCTCAACAGAATGCAGAAACCACTGTCACAGAATGCAGAAAGCACTGGACGGCCGTTTCGTCCTATATTTCTGCATTCTGTGACAGTGCTTTCTGCATTCTGTTGAGGTTTCAGACTTGATGAATTACTTAATTACATTTATCAAATCCTCCTAATTATTACTTATATATATATATATATATATATATATATATATATATATATATATATATATATATACCCTTCTGTACGCTTGCGAGTCATAGACTTCGTATGGTCGGGACATAGAACATCTGGAGAGGTCCCAGCAAACGAACCTCCGAAGAATACTTTACATCATTTGGGAGAACCACATAACCAACAACGAGGCCCTCTCTCGGACATATCTCCGCAGTATTGAGGCTAGCATCCTTTAACATCGCCTCCACTGGGCGGGTCATGTGTACAGAATACATCCCATTCAAATCCCAATTATCATCCTGTCTGGCGAATTCGAAGGTGGATACGTGGAGGCCCAGAATGACGCTTTAACGTTCAGTAGAAGACATCCCTGACACAGGCCAACATCGATCTTGCGGTGGCGTCGGGTGGAGAGAGACCGCGAATTTCGAGTGCAACCGTCAACATGAAAAGCATTTGCGACTTAACATTAGTAGGGCCCGACTCTCCCAGCCGTGTCCCCTATCCACACTTCTCTGTGACCCCTGCTCACGATTCTTCCGGAATGCATCCCACTCGACTCCCAAGTATCATACTGTTTGGAGAATTCGCCAGAGGCAAGAGGCTGTGCGGATGCCCAAAACGACACTTCAAGGAGGGCCTGACTCGCCCAGCAGCGCCCACAATCCACATTGTTGCGTGACTCCTGCTCACGACTCTTCAGGAGTCGGCTGGACCTTCACAGTGATCTCCGCCACCACCACCACCAAGCGGAGAGTAGAGAGGATGAAAATCTTCATACCCGGATACAAGCGGGTGCCGACGACGACGATGACTGATACAAGCCTTACTAATTAATCCAACTGCTAATGATTTAGATTTTAGGTTTTATTAAAATTCTATTCATAGTTTTTAACACAATAAACATTGCCGAGTTGTGTCAAGTCATTTAAAATAATAGCGGTGTCAAGGGAAAAACTGTTCTTTTGAACACGAACGTCAAAGATTTCCGAAAAGGCATTGTGAGGCAGAAACATTTTTTTAGCTAACGATTACATTAAAACAGTTTTTCTTACTTAACGATGGAATCTCTTTGGTGCAAAGGTTGTATTTTGTTTTTGGCATCGGGTGAATAAAGCTAATTTTAACAAATGTATAAATTCAATTTCCTTATATTTTTGTTTTGTGCTTGACTTACCTTCATATCCTTTATCGCAAGTACATCGAAGTTGTTCATAGAATTGCTGATCTATCTCAGCATTATCTTTTAGGCATTGCCCATTCCCAGAACAACCACTACAAAGTACAATCTTCAATGTAAATCCTCCTGACGTCTGATTTTTTTCGTCAATCGCAATAATACTGGAAAAATAAGGAAAAAAAACCAAGGTAAAAGGAAGATGTTTATGAATTCATTCCCCGGGATCTGGCCGAAATGTTGTAATAATAATAATAATAATAATAATAATAATAATAATAAAAATGAGGACAATAGTGTATTGTTGCGGAAATCACCACTTTTGTTTCATGGTGTGGACGCTTTCTTTTTTTCACTAAATATGTAATGACTACTAGTATATTTGTCTCGCAAACAATACTGGTGGACCCTTGTGAGTCCGGGCAAAAATAAATTAGGAAATCATGGAATGTAAACAGTGTTAATAAATATATTAAACAGACATGTTACAAAAAGAAAAATGAGAAATGAAGATAAAGTTATGAAGTGTCCAATCATCATTCAGTATGTGTCTCTGAGAAACATACATGTCAACAGAATGAGAAGAAAACGATTTGTCTCTTCCAAAGTCAAAAGGGAAAGAGAAAGAGGCTTTTAAATCTCTCTCCGCCTGAGATAATCGTCAGAGGTGGGGGAGGTAATTCAATATCTCATCCCCTGTGATTCTCGTAAGGGGTGAGGAGGAAGCTTATGCTTAACATAAAGAAGAGACAGATGAAATTTCTGGGACACGTGATGAGAAAGGAGCGCTTGGAGAACCTGATGCTCACGGGACGAATAGAGGGAAAAAGAGACAGGGGAAAGCAGTGCATGACATACGTGGCGGGCTTGTGCAGGTGGATGGCGAAGTGTGGACTGGGAGAGTTGGCAGAAACATAAAACCTGTTGAGAGCCACAAGGGATAAGAGGAAGTGGAGGGCCATGATCGCCTACGTCCTAAGAGGACACGGCACATAAAAAGAAGTAGATACTGTTTATCGTACTTTAGTTCACAGAAATGTAACAAACAAATCTGTCAAATTGGAAACTTATCGGAATCAAATGTTTAGTTCTCGAGAAGTTAATAGCAGTGGACTATCTCCTAATTTCACTATGTACACAGCCTAAATTTCTAAGAGTTGCCGGCTTTTGATATAAATCGTGGTGTCTGCTTTGTAAACACTTGCATTCCACGTTGTTGTAAAATATCCACTTTTCCTTGCCAGTTTGGAATAAAAAAAAAACCCTTTTTCGCCAGAATCGGAAAATTTATTTTTTTCTCTCGGCCGCATTTTCGGAATAAAAATTTGCTCGTGCCTCACCAAACTTTAGGTGATAAACGACCCATTTAAAAATAAAGAAAAAATAGATAGTGGAATAAAGGGAGATAACCGATGATTCTATTATTATTGATAACCCTCTCCTCCAATTTGCAGAGCCTAATTACTATATTAATACTTGATATAATGCAAAAATATCACAATGATAAAGTCGGTCAATTATTATTTAAAATTTATTTGTACTGGGACTCATGGAAGCAATTTCAAGTAATCAGTAATATTTAAAATTTTGAATTGTCTTTCAATCATTCCACATATACAACTTTATTTAACTCTATACTTTTAACTTCGCCTAAAACTCTGAACCTTTTAATCACTACTGAATTTATTTTTTCTCGGTGGGTGTATATTTGTTCACCTATCGCCCGGCTTACACTCCTCCCTGTCTGCTGAACAGGATTAGAGGTTTATCATTTGTTTCCTATTTAGGATTGTATTTACGATTCCTTCTAAATTCTAATTCAACTCTGTTCTTCTAACTGCCCGGCTTAAACTCTAAGATTTATACTAATATTGGGTTTTCAGTTTCTTTTAAATTATTCCTTCTCTTTTACTTCCAGTAGACCCCCTTGAGTCTTAGTGACATTATCGCCTTTTGTGAAGTGAACAGATAAAAAACAAAAAGACAAAACAAAGCCTTCAGACGTCATTAGGTAGATGAAACTGTTGAGAAGCGGCTAGTAAGTGGTCACAAGTCCTCAGCTTTAGGTCAGTTAGAAACTCTTTTGTCTTCGTTGCCAAACTATCGAGAGATAGATTCCTGAAAAAAAAAAAAACCCATTCCTCAGCGGCCCATTGTTGCGTATCGTGTCAGATACGACAAGAATCCAACCTGTATCCTAGACGGAACCGTCAAATAGCCTGACATGCTATAACATTTAGCTACAGAGGAAACGTCTGGTTAGCAAGGTTAAATTAACTGTTTTTAAACTACAATCATTATTTCTCTCGAACTCTCATATCTGCTTGAGAGAAATGTGTAGTTTGTAGAAAGACTATCTGACCTTCATTATGAAAACATAGACTCGTCCATCCGCCATAAGTAAAACGTCTGCTCGTGGAACTGTGACAAAAAAGTAAGTAGCTAAGTCGTAACGCTTTCAGTCTTACTGAACTTCTGTATTCTCAATCCATGCTTTCATGTAATTAAACCCTTCTTCACTCAAACTTTTGTTTCCAGTGTTTTCCTTACAGCGTTTAACCAACGATTACGAGCGTTATAAAAACTTTAAAATAAAAATGAAATCAATGTAAATCAGAAACATGTATTAACATCTATATATAAAATTCTATGACATCCGTCCGTCCGTCACCCTCTAAAATAGCCATACATTGACCGATCGAAACCAAATTTTTGGGAGAAGTGCAAACAGGTAAGGGGGTACAAAGTTCAGTTGGTTTTACTAGGATGCGAGGCTTAGTACAAAAAAATCCCTTATTTTTTTGATAAGTTAAGTTTTATTATTTAATATACAAAGTACTGCCACTATTTAAAAATAAACAAATTAATGATTAAAATAACAAATACTTATTTAATAAAAATGCAATATCGTTTTTTGCGTATCTTTTCTTTAAGTTTTTATATATATTTTTCATTCTGGTAAAATATAATTCACAGTAGTAGCAGTGTAAATATAAACACAGTAGAGAGAGCAGAGATTGTAAATCTTGACAAAAAAGTTAGCGATAAATTCAACAATACTAAATACTGTGAGGATTTTAACACGTGTTGCAAAAAATTTCCAATTACATTTTTTAAGCATTTCACCCCACTAGCACGCAAAAGGTTACAGAGAGTGGGAGCGACAGTAAAGAGGCGTGATAGAGGAAAGGATGAAGAGAAGGACAGGGAATAGATCAAGGCATCTGGAAATGTCGATTGACATTACGTTTAAATAGTTGGAGATTATAGCTATCAGGGAAACAAATAAAAGGGAGAGAGTTCCACAGACGGGAGGTGCGAGACATGAAGCTATTGCAGTAGAAGAGACGGCTACATTTAACCGTTTCTACAGTAAAAGGGCGGGACCGAGATTCCAGCCTAGTTGCGCGTTCAAATTCATGCAGTCTGGGAACTAGTGAAAGTAGCTCGTTGGAGCAGTTACCGTGAAAGTATTTGTAGAAAAGATAGAGGGAGGCGACGGCACGTCTGTGAGAGAGCGACTGTAGACGTGATGCCAGATCAGGGCCAGTCACATTGCATGTCCGTCTCTGGATTTTGTCGAGGACCTTAAGACAAACAGCGGGGGCTCCAGACCATATATGGCAGCAGTATTCCATGCAAGGGCGAATGGTTGTTTTATAGATTTGAAGGATGGACTCGGACGAGAAAAACATTCCGGCGCGACAGAGGGAACCAACTTTCCTTGATGTGGATGAAGCTATTGATTCAATGTATTTGTTCCATCTCAGGTCAGGGGACAATGTGAGACTAAGGAGTCGCAAAGAGGTGCTCTCGTGGAATTGAGCAGCGGACATTCTAATGGGAGACAGGGATGGTTCCATGTGGTAAGTAATAGAGGGCAGTTTTGTTTATGAGGCGCTAAAGTTAACCAGCCAATTCCTGCCTCAGTGCACAACCGATTGGAAGTCCTTTTCGAGACTAACAGCCAGGTTAGTTTTGTCAGCGACACCAGATTTGCTCTGCAGAGATGCCTACTTGGGAACTGATGATATCAGGAATATTGTTAATGAAGATAAGGAACAAAGTAGGGCCCAGGATAGAGCCTTGGGGAACACCCGCGTTCGTGGGAAAGGAACTGGAGGAGAATCCGTTATTAGAAATGTATGAGGTTATAAATCATTTTTGTTTTTGTTCTTCAATTTATTCTTCGACAAATACAATTTTATTTTATTCAGTTATATACCCACCATTGTTTGCAATGTCGTGTTTCCACTTTAAAAATATCTCTTCGATAAACTTTGAGTAAAATTCCGCAGGTTTTGATATGAAAAGATTTTCGACGTACTCCTGAAACTGATTTTCATTGTCGAAAGTTTTTCCCATCAAGGTGTTTTGTAGCGATCGAAAAAGGTAATAATCGTTTGGGGCAAAGTGAGACTAATAGACTGAACGTTCCGAAATGTGATCTGTATTGTTTCCTATTGACGAACGTAGGTTGCTTTTCGAGCCACTCTTTATGGACACGTTGCATCTACTGGGTGTATAATTTAATGCATTTAATGTTTCATTGCATTTTAAGAAATTTAAATGAATAAATCCCCCACTGACCAATACGCGCACTTAAGTTTATTCAATGGAGCACAGCTTTTGTGGTCGGTTGTGGAGATTCTTGTCACTCCATTGTCTTTTGGTTTCAATGTTATTGTATGTCCTCTATTTTTCACCACCAGTTGAAGTCGTTATTTAAGACGATACATTCGTCATTAAAACTGTTTTCCCAAAACGGACATTGATTATGACTCAAATTAAATTGTTAATAAAATACTCACCTGATATTTACGGGTGTCAGCTGAGGGATCAAAATGTTTAAGGTGAAATTGTAACCGTTGTTTGTCACATTGATGTATTCTTTGCCGTCCTGAATTTGGATTCTCACTGTGTCGTTGTCCTTGTCTGTGACGTGAACTTCCCATTTCTTCGTTTTGTTCACGGTAATTTCCAGTACCATTTCTCCATTAATTACAGGTGCCCTATTTTCTGGATTAAAGAAAATAATGAAAAATGTAATCGATTTATTTTTAATCCGACATTGTGACTACTTCAAACGTTAGTAGAGTAAACACACAATTTTACGTTATTGTGAACTATCGTTCGACGATGTACTTTTGAAGAATGCCGAAATCTTTCTGCCCTTTGCTCTGCACACGAAGAAGCCGTAAAACTTTCCGCAGCCAGCTTCGCCTGTTTCATAGCAGACGTCCACGTCTTCCGCCAGTCGTCTTGCGTTGCATGTAACGTACTAATTCCTTCTCTGCCTTAGCCAGCAGTCCTTGTTACTTCTGTGTGACATATCACTCCCCTTTGTCGTAGACAGTAGGATTCCTTCATTCTTACGTGTAGCTCCCTTCAACCGATGAGCCGTCTTAAATATCCTTCGGGGTTGAAAAAAACATTAAATTTACGATGGCAAAAGACATTCTTTTCAATGGACAAAAAATACGACGGTATATATATTTTTTTCCAAATTTACAAAAAATGAATCCCCATCAGTCCGCCAGGACTCTTATTTCTGGCGGCCCTTCTTAGAGCTGATTCTAAACTTTATTAGAGTGAATACTTTGTATTTGAAATAGACATCCTAATTTTTATTTATTAAAGACTGTATTGCGTCTATCGTCGTGTGCATTCGAGAAATCCTAGTGAAGTAAATGCGTTCTTCGATAGGGATCGAACCTGCGTCCTTCTTTGTAGGGGAAAACACAGTTTGATCCTATATGCTTCACCGCTCGGCCACGAAGAACCTCACCGTAAACAAAGGTTCTATTTTCTCATTTTAAGGAAAGCGCATCTTCTTCATTCAGATTATTTTTCTCGAGAGTCTATATCTTTTTTTAAATCGGTATCACCCCATGCAAGGTAGCATAGACACTTAGACACAAGGGCCTACAGGGGGTAGAATGTCTGCTCAGTTTCCTATTCGAAAGATAAACAAAGCAATTTCTAAAGATTTAATGGATTTATTTTTAATCCGACATTTTTAATAATCCAAACGTTATTGTCGTGGGTACGTCGTATTTTAAATAGACTCCCCATTTTTATTTATTAAACAGTGAGTGTTACGTACATCGTCCTAAAAATGTAAAAAGAGTAACAGCCTAAGTTATGAGCTATGAATTGGAAATATCAACATCAAGCAAGTGCAGCAATTTAAATATCTGTGTTATAACAGATGACAGAAAATATGACAGACAAACTGGGAGGGAATGAAAGAAGGAGGGCGTCACCTCTCTTATCCCGAGTAATAAAAATAGCGCATACACTAATAAATAAATTGATTATGATAAAATTCGAGACTGGGTCTCAAGGTTGGATAATGAACGTTCTAACAACTCGGTTAGGCGCCCATATTAGTAACAGTAAAGGAATAAATAAAGGGAGACTACCTATTCCGATATACCGCGTAGCGAGAGCTGCTCTACCTTTCAGCGCTTACTAAATCTCAGTATCCGTTATAGAGCGTTCACATTTCTCCGCTTCAGTCGCCTCGAGCCGAGAGAAGTCGGCTAAATGGGCATCGAACCGAACTGAGCTGAGTTCCCTGGTGGGAAAAGTCATGAAAGCAGCTCCGAAGGACCTTGCAGATGTGTTTTCAGTTTACAGTTAATGATTTAGCACGTTTTGACTAGATGTGGCACAAGGCCGCAAGTATGGAGCATCAATTGAGGTTCGAACAACACTAGTGCCGTAATTAATCGAGTGAGACGAGAGAGCTGAGCGGATTTTGAAATGAGGAAAGTTATTCATTAAAGAATAAAAACAGTTAATAAACGTCCTTTTCAAATGAACATATTCAAGAAAGATAGAATGACAACAAAAAAGGACGTTTTTTTCCTTGACACCGCTATTATTTTAATTATCATCACTCCCTCGTCAATACTTAATATTTCAAGAAAGCGATGATTAAAAGTCAAGGTTGTCATAGCTAAAGGCGATAATGAGGACAAGCTCCCACCGTTTATAAAATGCTTCCGTGACATGCGTCTCAAATAGCATCTGACAATTAAGTCCAGCTTCATGGCGTAAATTGGGCGAAGGCGGATAACTGGCGCCTCATAACCAGCTGACTCAGGTAGATGGAGCTCAACAGCTTAGGAAGGCAGTCCATCTCGGAGAATGAAAGCCGTGATTTTAAACCTCTGCTACCATGCGGTCATACGCAAAACACGGAAAAGGCTATGAAAGTAAATCCAAACAGAAAACACGGAACGAAGCCCCGACAACAGTTGGCTGTCAGCACTAACAACTTTACAGCAATTTCTGCAGCCAATCAAGCCATTCTGCAAATGTAATGCCCTGTATTCCTTTGGACCGTTTCGGTACAACCGAGAGGTGGGGGGCATGTTTTCTGGGCAGCGCACGGTCTCCATATATCATCATCAGTCTAGGGAGAAGGAAAACTCTAAATTCAAACAACCTACAGCTTCGTAGGTTTTGGCTATTTAACTTCTGAGAAGAGGGACGAGGTAATCTCAAAATCCCCGAGGGAAAAGGAACTGGCAAGCTATAGTACTATTCTGCCTTGAATCTTGCCATGGACAAGATAGAAGGGAGTGGTGATAAGAGTGACGCAGAATGCGCTAAGGGAATGAATGAATTATTAATATGTACTTTTTTTTTTTAGTATTATTAGTTTGATATATACGCGGGTTCAAATTCTTGTGGCCTACGACTCAGGCTAAAATTTGTCATACGATGAAGGTTATCAATGTAATTTACTAAAATATTTGATAGTGGAGCTTGCAAATTTAATGGGAGATTCAGAAAAAAAACTTACTTGATTGTGCCAGCTCCTCTGTTGCTGTTTTAGCGTCCGCTTGTGTTTTCTGAGCAAGGGCTTTGTTTTCTGTTGCGATGAAATCATAAATACACGCAATATTTGTTTCGCCATCACATATCTTTACTGCCTCTTTGTATTTCGCAGTGGTTTTGTCCAAAAACAGTGGTCGGAAAGACTTGTCAATATAGTTATCCTTCGTCTGACCGGCTGGATAAGTGAATAACGACTGATTTATTAACCCTGCAAAAATAAAGAAATAAGAAGATACCATTTGATATAACCACTTCTTAGTAATGATAATCATTGTTTACCGCTTTCTTATAATTCGCAATGAGGTCAGCGTAGCCTAACAGTTATCGGCGCGGCGAGTTGAGTTAGCGAGCCGCGTTTAAAATTCGCCCCAGTCTGATCTATTCACACTATTGCTTCTGCTTTTTAACATTTACTTTTATTAAATTTTCGAAATCTACGGTTTCTTTTTGAATAACCTATATATATATATATATATATATATATATATATATACAAATGTTGGACAATTTTTGTCTTTACACTCGAAATTAAAGAAAATATACGGAGTTTAGAACGGCTTATGAACAAACATAATATACATTCATTGTCTGTTAAATTTAATAATAATAATATATATATATATATATATATATATATATATATATATATATATATATATATATGTGTGTGTGTGTGTGTGTGTGCGTGCGTGTGTGTGCGTGCGTGTGTGCTTCTGCTTTTTAACATTTACTTTTATTAAATTTTCGAAATCTGCGGTTTCTTTTTGAATAACCTACACACACACACACACACACACACACACACACACACACACACACACACACAGATATATATATATATGGTTGGCAATGATGAATTACTGCTTTTAAATTAGAAATTTCCCATGATTTTTCTCGACCGCTCATATCTGCTGGAAGCCGGTCTTAACTTAAACAAATGACGTCATTTGTTATGAAATGAAATAAGTTCGACAAATATTTTAATATATTTATTGTTTATACGTTATTTTTATAGATAAAAATATTTAAGAAAACGATCTGTTTATAATAAACAGTATTAACAATATTTACCGGCGTGAATGTCCGAGAAATTTTCATAGAAAATATGTGACCTCCGATACATATCCATGTAGGATACAAGTTCGATTCCTGTCGGAGACCAAATATTTCCTATGATAACCATCATCGTCATCATCATAATGCTATTAAACCCTACCATTGCCTCAAAATGACATTAACAAATTAACTACACACGGCCCTAAGTGAACTCGACGAGGTCATTTTTAGTCTTTTTTCATTTGCTGCAGAAAGTCCCAACTTAAAGCCAACGAGACGTACCAAATGCCAGAGAAAACTAAGAAACCGTTCTATTTTTATTTACTTACACTAATACAGTAATAATTTTAAAGCTCTATATCTGTTTAGCAACTAAGCGATCGTAGCTCGCCACAAATCTTCTTTATACGCCGTGTCCGTTCAGGACGTAGGCGATCACGGCTCTCTAAAATTTCCTGTCTTCGGAGCACTTAATAACTTTACTCTTTTTTATTTCTCTTAAACCCTATTCCGCCATTCATTTACTGAAGCCCACTAAGTATGTTATGAGTTGTTTTCCTCTGTCCGTCTTGCCTGTCTTGGCAGTATCTAATTTTCCAAGTTCTCTTTCCTCATTATGCGCCCTAGAAACCTCAACTTCCTGATGTCAAGTATAAGTTTCCTTTTTTCCATTTTCTCTAGAACTTCATCGTTGATCACATATCCGGTCCATGGTATCCAAAGTATCCTTGTTTACTTTAAAGGAAATTTGGGAAAGGTTTGAAGAATGGTTTCTTCCTGCTTTCCTTACAATCTTGAATTCATTCACCTAGAATGGTTGCCAACCATTGCTGAAGAGTTTAGTCTGACGTATTATTTTACCCTTACTTTGGGGGATGGAGGGAGATTCATGACTCTCCTTATGGTATTAGTACAGGAGAGGGAGATGGCTTCATGCCTCATTCCATGGTATTAGTACAGGAGATAGTTTCATGTCTTTTCCCGTAGTATTAATAAAGAGCAGCAAGATTGATTCATATCTCTTCCCAAAGAATGAGTACAAGTGAGAGAGCTGGGTTCATACCTCTCCGCACAGCATTAGTACAGGAGAGGGAGGTGAATTCATGCCTCTCATTAGGGCATTAGTACAGGGCATGGAAATTAATTAATGCCTCTCCGCACGGCATTAGTACAGAAGAGGAAGATGGTTTCATGCCTACTTCCAGTGGTATTAATAGAGAGGAGAGAGGAGAATTCAAGCCTCTTCCCAAAGTTTTGGATTCATGTCTTTTCCTGAGTATTAGTACAGGAAATAGTTCCATGCCTTTCCCCGTGCTATTAATAGAGAGGGCGGAGTTTAATCCATGTTTCTCCCCCAAGTATTAGTACAGAATGAGCGCTCCGGGCACGGCTGGAATTTGAACGCACTTCCATGTTTCCATTTTCATGCCACTATCTGTTACGCTACACATACACCCTTGTGCAAATTATCTGAGACAACTGCTTTAGTTTCCTTTTATTTTAGCATACGGTCAGTTTTAGACCCACTAGAGTGACAGGGTGTAATTGATTTCTATTTTTTCCTCAGATTCGATCATTTTCAGTGGTGTGCAGTAATACGAATCTATTTTCATGGTGTATGATGAAATCTGTTTGGCTTTGAAAAATATCGCGTCATCCGTGATTGCATCAGATTTTCTTCATGCCCAGACACTATTGTCTCGACTGTCGATTAGTTGTCCTACGGCTATTGGCTGTGATGGACGTTACTCCAAGCAAGCGTACGAAAATTGTAACGCTGCACAAACATAATGGCAAACCTTACCAGTGAGCAAACCAAAATACTATCGATTGGCTCGGAAACTCTCCTGGTTTAAATTCAATCGAGAATCTGTGATCAATCTGCAAGGAAGGACTTCGTTTGTTTACTTACATAGCTGGCCGAAGTTGTCAAATATTTCTTCTTCGGTGGAATTAACTGATAAAACCGTCCCATTTGGTGTGCGTAGGTCGTTATTTGGATCATCGTCGATGTCTCCTTGTAATCCACGGGTCTGAATATCCCTTTGCAAATCTTCAGGTATAGAAAGACTCGCGCTTAGCATTCCAGTGCTTACTGACACAGTAATGTCGATCCCTGTAAATAAAAAAAATGTAAAATCATTAATTGAATGCTTTAAAAATACATGAGTAATCGTATGTATGATATTAAACCACATTTTACAAATATCTGATTGATCTCAAACAAGTTAAAAACTAATCAGCATATAAAAAAATCTTTATTTTTCACATATTAAATCACAAGGACGGTTAATTTAATAATCTTTAGTCCTGGGTATAGGGATGAACTACATCCGGCACGAGGCCTGTGACCGGAAGAGTGGAAGTTTAATTGTTGTTGTTCCCAGATTCACCCTGACCCGGGGTGTTAGCTAGTGTTAGTGTCCCAGGTATGAGCAAATAATGACCCCCAAACAAAAGCAAAACACCATGAAAGTATAAAAATAAATTTTATAGTAAAATACCAGCGATACATTTATATACTAACATATTTTTGAATTTGCAGGTCTGATGAATTGGATCGTAATTACGATTCCAATGTAATAAAATATAACCATGGAATATTAGTGTTTGTGCCTTTTATATTATATTCTTACTGTGTCCTGAACATTGAGTTCTACCATGATTCTATATATATATATATATATTACATGAATCATTCATACAAAGTTCATTCATTGATAGTGAAGTTAATGATATAAATGGCAAGAATCACTCTTGCGAGAGTGATTCTTGCCATTTATATCATTAACTTCACTATCTGCTTTTTGTATGAATGATTCATATAATGTAAATTGAACTGCACTACATACTTGATATATATATATATATATATATATATATATATATATATATATATATATATATATATATATATATATATATATATATATATCGGTTTTGTAGTGCGTATTCAATTTATGTAACGTAAATCATTCAAACGAAAAATAATTTATTATTAAATATTGTTTGTGAGAGTGATTCTCGCCATATAACTAGCTTCAGTATTTGTTTTTCGTTTGAATGATTTACGTTACATAAATTGAATACGCACTACAAAACCGATATTAAAATAACCTGATCCTAAGTGCGAAATTCCTGATAATAATTGTGACAATACTATTATTATTGAACAATTTAGTTCATGCCACTTTTCTCCAGTACAAGAACGCACATTTTTCAAATTTAAAAAATTCAACCTCAGCGTTGTGTCTGCAGCGCTCCAAAATTATTCTTACATTTAACAATATCTCATTCCTAAAAAAGCACTCTTTCGGACCACAATATCTTTCGATGTCGCATTACTATTCGGAGTTTAACAAAAACACACTAATATGTCTACCTGAGGATGGTCGTTCGAAACGACTGAAAGCCGGCTCGTACAAAAAAATAAGACCAGATAAGCCCGGAATTTATGAACAAGGATCACACCATTCATTAACAGATTCGAAGTTGGTTGTAATTTATTATTAAATATTGTTTGTGAGAGTGATTCTCGCCATATAACTAGCTTCAATATTTGTTTTTCGTTTGAATGATTTACGTTACATATATATATATATATATATATGTATATATATGTTATGGTCCAATATCCTCGCACCACTGTTATGGTCCAAGGTTAGGACCAAGGAAGAACAACACGAACACAAGAGTAGAAATAACAAAGATATATTACACAGAATAATAATACAAGATGTTGAAGGCGTTAGTATGACTGTCAGTCTGGTTTGGAGTGAACTACTATTGGCTCGACTCGATTCCGCCTCGACTCGTTCTGTTCACGTCTCTCTTGAGAGGCACAGTCTTTATAGTTTCAGGAAGAGTTCATTGTGTCGTTATAGGTAAGATCCCATAAAAATATATATATTGACCACTAATATTATCAATATCTATCTATCTATCTATCTATCGGATTGGTGTATACGGAATAAATTCTAATAATCAAAAGATTCTATTCTTAAAAGAGTGCTCAATACAGAGTAGAGAAAAAATAATTTATTCGAAAATTATAACATAAATATGCTATAAAATCACTACAAAAATAGTCATTTTGTTTTAACACTTCTGGTGTCTTATCAAGTGATGGTGTTAAATGTTCAACACCATCACTTGATAATTTTCGAATAAATTATATATATATATATATATATATATATATATATATATATATATATATATATATATATATATACATGTATGAGGATTTTCGAATGAACTCTAACGACTATTTAATTTGGGGTTTATGCGAACCTATGTGCGTAGTTTAATCTGGCAGCGTCCGTTAGCAAGGTGATAGTTTCTGTTTTTTTTATTCTGAAGGCGCAACATGATAGACTATCTGGAACAGGGAAAAACTAATGGACAGTACTATGCACCAAGATTAAGACACCTGAAGGAAGCAATCAAAGCGAAAAGCAGAGGGAAGCTGAGGGAAGGTATGCTATTACTCTAAGATAATACGCCTGTTCACATCACTCTGGTTGCAGCAGCTGGAGCAGCCACACTTAGCTCTATCTGACTTCTTCCTGTTTCGTAAACTCAAATCCCACCTGCGTAGTTACCATTTTTTTGAGGACAGGAAGCCACCTTCTTCCATGATGGGACTGGAATACTTAAGCATCTTTGGGTTAAATGTATTAATACCAAGGGAGAATATACTGAAAAACAGTGAAAATCTGTTTTGTTTCTACAACTCCTACTGGGTGAGATTTAAAACATTTTGAACGAGCTTCGTACCACAGAGTAAACAAAAATAACATTCTTGTTTTGTTGGTAAAGCCTTTATGTACTTGAGTTTTGCATCAAAATATCGCATGCAAATCTCTGAGTAAACTTTCACAGCAGCATTCTTTTTTATCAAGACAGACAAATACGAAAATATCGACGACAAAATTATTGGATTTATTGGATAATTGTCACATTTTTATGTCGACTCTGAAGGGAATTCATTACGAAAATGCACAGAGAATATCAGACGGATAGCTTTGTTTTTATTCGTTTTCAGTGGACAGATATTTTAGTCCTACCATCGTGTTTTGGAGTAAGCGAGAAGGAGAAAGAGATTAGGAGGACGGATACCAGTAGGTTGACTAACTACGATCATCACGTGGTAGACTGTATCATTAAGGAATGCGGATGCAGCAAGGAGTCTTCATTATTCCATTCTCTTAAACGTACTGTATTCGCGTGATTTTTATATCTAATATTAAGACTAAAAAAAAGAACATTTCCATCACTGTCAAAATACCACGTTCACAGATCTCAAACACAATACCGCTCGGATCGTCAGAGTTCTGAACAGCAGTTTGCCATTTTGATTAGGTATTCTGCAATATAAGTATACTGGGTGGATGGGGTGGATTATAAAGGGATGTTAGTATCAAGTTTTAATCGCTTATGCGAAATTAAAGATACAAACCTGAATTGAAGGTAAAAGAAGCTTTTGGGTCTTCGGATGTATTCGATTTTCTGAAAACACTGATTTTACCAATCTTTTTGAAGTTCGGAGACTTTTGGAAATCCTTAGTAAGGTCTTGGTTATCCAGATTTATAATCAAGTCTAGAATTGGTAGAAGTAGCATAATTATCTAAAAAGAAAGAGAAAATTGCAGGGAAAGGAAAGAAAGGTGTTCGATAGATCGAAGAGAAATGAGAAGAATATTGATAGCTGTAAATATCGACCAAACGAAAGGAATACAGAGTAAGACCTGAGAATGAATGTGATCGATACATAGAAGGGAAAGGTGAAGAATATAAATAGTTATATAAAAAGATCACAAGAAAAGAAAGAATCAGTAAGAACTGAGAATTAAAAACGAAAGGTGATCGATAGATCGAAGAGAGGGGTGAAGAATATTAATAGTTATATAAAAAGATCACAAGAAAAGAAAGAAACAGTAAGAATTGAGAATTAAAAACGAAAGGTGATCAATAGATGGAAGGGAAGGGTGAACAATATTAAAAGTTATATAAATCGATCACAAGAAAAGAAAGAAATAAAAAGTACTCATTCTAAAAACACGAAATGTATACGAATAATGTATATATAAAAGTATCTACACAATATTTCAAATAGTAACGTGTCTTTATGCTTATTTATTGTCTTTGTAAGTATACAAGATTCCTTTACTAACCTTTTTTGCTGTCTGACATTTCTACCTGTGCTGTTGTGTTCGTCTCAAAGTTCTTCATCGCAAATGCTGAGAAAATGGTAGCATTTACTTTGGTGCCATTGACATTGGTAGCTAACTGTGTTCTTGCTTGGACTTCAATCAATTTAACCTTCGTTGTCCGATTATAAACATCCAAGAAGACGTATTCTCCCAAGCCATTGAAAGAGTACGTAAAGCCGTCAAAAGTTTGAATATGCGGATCACCAAAGGTGAATGCTTATGAAACGAAAACAAAAAAAAAAGAAAGTTAAACAAATAACTTTTAAATGAAGTTTTAAATGAATTTAATCAAAATTTAAAAGTTTTACTATATACCTTCTTTTATTTAATCCACCAAGGAAGGTTGTTTTCCTTGGGTAGCTTGTCTTGTTCTTATTATCGTCTTATCTCACAGGAGAGTCACTCATTGCACCTTGTCGGGACAATGTTTTCCGCTGACGTGAAGTGATAAGATTATATTGAATCAACTTGTAAGTCTGCTGCGAGGAAAGTTGATTCGCTGTGTCATGCTAGACAAAAATCTCTTGCCAGAATCTATCATGCACATTTATAAGTCTACCATTCGTCCATACATTGAGTATTGCTGCCATTGTTTCTGTTATGCATTCAGAGATTCCACACTCAGTAACACTTTGTGTCTTAGTGGCTTTACCATCTTGCATGGGGTGATATGATTAAAACATATAGATGCTGATATTGTGTCTGATTAATAATTTTCAACAAAAAGAATTTTTTTTTATTTTGCCTGAAACTGATTAATTATTAGACCATATTCGAATATGTCTGCTATAATTTGTATCAATTTAATTTGTTCTTTTTACCAAATCTTAAATTCTATAGATTTTTAAAGTTTTTCTTCGCAAATGCCAACCGTAAGTCCTATGGTAATAGTTTCTTCACTCACACATTTCGCTCGTTGAACTCTCTTCCCACTTCTTGCTTTCTAGCCAACTTTGATCTTCAAAGATTTAAATGCAATATCAATCGTTATCTACTGTATTCTCGATTACCCTTCTATTGTTCTCGCTCCTTAGTAATGATTTTCTTCTTACTCTTTTATATTCAGTATCCCCCTGTGCCGTAATGGCTTTACTGCCTTGCCTGAGGTGACATGATTAAAAGAAAATTAAATAGTAAATTAATAGTTTAATTTAATTTTTTATATTATGGATAAAATGGTTGATTTTCAATATGGGAATCATAGAAAAACATACTTGATAATCATCTTAAATATCCAATGCTTTAAAAAGTGTGTGGAAAGAAAAAACAACATGAAGTTTTTTAAATAATGAACATAGTAAAAGTTCATATTACCAATAAAAGGAAATCTGTAACCTTCACAAAAGTCTACTGGTCTCTTCCGGAGATACAACCAACAGAGATTAACGCTGCAACAGGTCTGGTACGGATCAAAATCGTTCATATACCATTGGAAATAGTTGAAAAATGAATTATATTGCTGTGTCAGTCCAAACCATAAACTAGAAAACCATGATCTATACATACAAACCTATAAGAAAAAAGAATAGAAAATATACTTGCAAAAAGATTACGATCTGAATTTCTGGAATGAGGATTTTTTTATTATTTATTTTTGGACTATGCATAAACGAGGAAAGACGTTTTGGAGAATTTGACATTCACATGGACGAAGGAAATCAGCGAATAACCTACCTAACGAGCTTGTGGGAATGGTTGGGAGAACAGAGCTTAGGAGAGATTAAAAAGAAAAGCGTTACTAAGAGCAAAGAGGACTGGAAGTTGTGGATAACCATGATCGCCAACACCCTGAAGATATCTGGCACATAAAAGAAACAGAATCTTATGTTACTAAATTTATGCTCGCCAATAATAAATACTGGTAGGTCTTCTAATTCTCTTAGGAAAGATAGCTCCACAGTAAAATTGTTTTGGTACTGTTAATATTAGCAATTATTTCATAGTACCTCGACTTTATGAATTTAGGCACAGTACGAGGTCTCATCATTTTACAGTTGAATTGGTTACATGTAACCGTAAGTTCTATGCTAACAGTTTCTTCTCTCCCATTTCTCGGTTGTGGAACTATCTTTCGGCTTCTTGCTTTCCAGTCATCTCTGAACTTCAAAACTTTAAATGCAATGCCAATAGTTAGCTATTGTCTTCTTAATTCTAGTTCTTTTAATATTCTCTTTCTTTAATAGTATTTTTCTAATATCCCAACACTCAGTAACCTGCTGCGTCTTAGTGGTTTTATTGCCTTGCTTGCGGTGATATGATAAAAATAGTACTGCTCCATTATTACTCGCCTTGTTTCCACTGAGTTCAACTGTGTACTAACTGACCCAGGAATTGAACACAAAATAAATTAGCAATTTATTTGAATAACCTTACCAGGAACCAAATGTGTTCTTTAGGGATGCTCAATCAAAACCATGTCATTATTTTTCGAATAACTGAATAGATTAAGTATAAAGAAAAGTTCCTGATAAGATCTAGAAACCGAATTCACAGTTACAAACTAGTTTACTATTTAACATTGTATAGCACGCAATAATATAGTTCACTATTTAACATTGTATAGCACGCAACAATATAGTTTAATATTTAACATTGTATAGCACGCAAACTCATGAGAAAAAAGGGTAGAAAATATGCTTGCAAAATTATTATTGTCTGAATTTCTGGGATAAGGGGTTATAATTGTCCTCATCATGTTGTTGTTATCTCAAAGTTTCAGCCGTTGTGTCCGACCTTCCTCAGTTGTCTATCGATTTAGCTAACCTACAGGGAATTCTCAACTCAACCATTCATTTAATGTACGGGGGTAGACTGTTCTTGTTCCACGGCTCATGTCTAGGGATATCTCGTCTAGGTTTTAATTATATTTAGTACTAGTCAGTTATTGCTCGTTCGTTTCCCCTGAGTGCAAATACACACTGCACGACAATCATTATGTCACCAAGTTCATAAACCAACGCTTTAATCCACTAGGCCATTAACACGTAAGACAATTTGGAGCTTTAAACCTAACCTATCTGCTGATTAGAGTTGCAAATGCTGCTACTGCTGCTGCTACTGCTGCTGCTACTGCTGCTATGCATATTTTGGTGACCGTGGATACTGCTGCTGGGGTTGAAGATTTGCTGTCACGTGTCTTTCTCTCTTTATTAGCGGCTAGACGAGAACAGATTACCCCGTAGGTTACACTGGGGTG
Organism: Acanthosepion esculentum; assembly: GCA_964036315.1. Classification (NCBI taxonomy): domain Eukaryota; kingdom Metazoa; phylum Mollusca; class Cephalopoda; order Sepiida; family Sepiidae; genus Acanthosepion; species Acanthosepion esculentum. The sequence goes on along the minus strand of OZ038508.1, from coordinate 36,741,301 downwards.
GGGGTGGGGGGTGGTGTTCAGAATGACCGAAATGCTGCGATAAAAACATCATCATCAAAGATGGGGACAATAGACCGTATATAGAGTAAAACAGTTATTACTGTTGGTCACTTTTAATACGGGGAATGAGTACAACAAAATAAGGTAGTTTATTTCATATAATACATATATTTTTTGGAGTAGGGGTACTTCGACGTCGTATAAGGGTTAGCGAACTTGTCCTGATGGATTATTTAGATTAAGTCGTGAGTACGATCCTCACTGGGTGCTCAACACTTTCGACCTTGTACTACAACTAAGCTTAGAAATGTATTTGGACACTTCCAGCTGGTGTAATGGCAAGCCAGTTCGTCTCGTCAGATCAATTACGACTGAGTGAGTTCGATCCTCACTTGGTACTGAATACTGTCGGTCATGTGCCACATCTAAGCTATGCTTAAAAATCCTTTCAGCACTTTGACGTGGTGTAATGGTTGGCGAGCGAGAGTGACTCGCTCGATCAATTACGACTGAATAGTGTGTTCGATTCTCAATGGGTGCTCCACATATTCTGTTGACTTCAATATCCACTTCTATATATATATATATATATATATATATATATATATATATATATATATATATAGTCATCCACATACACACCTGTTTCGCTGTACCACAGCTCATCAGTATGGCTAGGAATCGAAACTCGACCGATTTTGCATCAGTCCTAGATTCCACTACTAAGCTATCGTTGAAAGAGTAATTTTTACGTATTATATACCTGGTGTATACAACTGCCACTAGCCAAGATTGCCCAATTCAGTACTAAAGAGCGTTGCGTAAATAACAGGAGCGTCCACTTTTCTGAAAATTACCCTTTTCCCCAAAGTGCTCAACCGACTAAAGAGAGCATAAATAATCATATATATATATATATATATATATATATATATATATATATATATATATATATATGTGTGTGTGTGTGTGTGTGTGTGTGTGTGTACTCTTTTTTCTGTTCTCTCCTTTCATAATATAACCCCCCCCACCCACCAAAAATCTTCTAGCTCAATTTATTTTTGCTTTTTTTATCTTTGTATATCTGGCCTTCTGGGATATCTTGATTCTATTTCATAAAATGTAGTCGATCTGTTGAGATAAATATGCTTATATTCATCAACATAAATTTATTACAGATAATGGATTTTAAAGATTTTTTCTAATTATTCTTATATATATATATATATATATATATAATATATAGATAGATAGATATAAATATATATATAGATATATATATATATGTATGTATGTATGCATGTATATATATATATATATATATATATATATATATATATATATATATATATATATATATATATATATATATTACTGTATATTCGGGCAGCAACCTTTCTTTAAATATGGCAGACAAGTAATATTTTATTATTTTTTTATTTAGTTTTTCAGGCATCCTTACATTTTTCCCGTTTTGTAGGATTAAAAGTGTACAGAAATTTTCCATAATTTTCATTGTCGTAAGCGCTTTCAGCCACTTTAGCAATTTTTAGAGAGGTTTTGTTTTTTGCCGGTGTTAGTTTTTCCGCATGTATTGACTGTTTCATTTGCATTTTATTTTCGTGTTGTTTTGAATAGAAATGTTTATTCTGAGCTTTCGCTGGTTGAGCGCGTTTGGGATTCGCATGAGCATCTTTCTATTTTTTAAAAAACTTAATGTTCAACACTTATTGTCTTTATTCTTTAATGTTCCTTGATCTAAGCTTTCGGCTCACATGAACAATCTTCAGAGTGGTTATGTGGACATTTAAACAAAGATGTTCACCATCAAATCTTAAGTCAAGGAACAGCTTGATAAAAAATATCCAAATGTTTATCTTCTTCCGAAATTACAAAAAAAAAACTACACGAAGCTTAGAACAGCTCACGATGGAACATAATAGACATTCGTTCTTTTATATTAAATAATATATGTTTGAATAAGGATTTCCTGCCCCAATACAATATATATATATATATATATATCTATATATATATATATATATATATATAATTTAAATTTTAAAGGATTTAGGTGACATGCATATATATTATAGGCCATCCTGTTCACACGAGCATGATGTACATCGAGCTTGTTGCACTGACATTTCAGACATAAGGAATAAAGAAGTATATTAAAATATTACTTCTGTTTAAAGACGTAATATTAAACATTTTTAAAATGTTTTAATTTTTTTATATATATTAATGCATATTTGTGTAGTAACCATTCCTTTAAACATCTTTCATTGTCCCACTTCTTTAGCCCCTTTTAATGTTGTTTTTTTTATGTCATTATTTTTTCCTCGTTTTGACTGTTTAAGTTGTTTTGAATAGGAACGAATATACATTTATATATGTGTATGTGTATGCGTATGTGTCTGTGTGAGTATGTGTGCGTGAAGATGATGAGAAAAAGTGGAAATTTTATCAATGACACCTTTCGCCAGAGCGTCTGCTCTATTTGCCTTCCTCAATGCCTTTAAAATGAAAGAAAGGCAAAACTGTTTTTGAGGGAAAATGCCTTGGGATCTCTGCGGATAAGTAGTAATCATGAATCAAAAGTATGTACAAGTATAAAAAAGCTCTGATATATGTACAGACCAGTATGCGTGTATATATATATATATATATATATATATATATATATATATATATATATATATATGATAAAAAACACTTTATTTTCGGTGGGGTGTTTTAAAATATAACCACATCAAACTCCTTTGATATAGATAAAATAAACAAACAGGTGGATAGACAGTCTCTTGTGTCTCGACATTGGAGGTGATAACGTATCTGGTGTATCTAATTTAATTTGATTTATGATTACTACGTCTCCTCAGAGATCGCAAGGCATTTTTTAATTACTTCAAAGCTTATTCTTAATGTATACCCGTATTTCAAACAGGACACTGACAGAGAGCATATCTTCTTTATTAAGATTTTTTGAAAGCGCAGACAAGTAGGTGATTCAGGTGTGAATTAGCAATTCACCTCTGAAGATGCCCTTGGATGAGATTGAAAGTACTTGGGAAAATAAAAGAAATTAAATAAACTACAGCGCCTTCCTTTATCGGTTTAATAACAACATCAAGAAATTGCTCCATGGATTTTAGAGCATTAAAATAAAAATAAATAGACATATTTTGTCTAAATTATTCAACTAAACGCACACACACACATACACACACACACACACACACACACATATATATATATATATATGGATAACGATATATATTTTCTTATCGATCAAGAACAATTTTGGAAGAAAAATGTATGACAAAGTGGAAAATGTTTTCGTATGACATGTTTCGTCCTTTTGAAATTGGCTGGATTATATACCAAAAAGACATCAAAAGCATATTATTTTTTCTAAATTTAATATCCCCAGCGTCTCTCGTTCGTGCGCATGCGTAGTCGCATCAACTTAAACAGACCTAATCCGATGAAGTCCTAAAAGACGAAACGCATCACACGAAAAAGTTTTCCACTTTGTCGTACATATTTCCTCCATATATATATATATATATATATATATATATATATATATATATATATATATGCGTGTTGTTTGTTTTTTATTTTGTCCACTACACAGTATAGAAGGGCTAGTTGCGCACTGTCTGTGCGAAAAAGATCACCATGACGTAATTCACTCCGCCAGAAATTTGGAAACGGAACATTTCCAAAAGTTTGGCTATCTGTATCCCCTGAAGATGAACCAAGAGTGATGAAAACCAAATATCCAGTCAACGTCATGGTGATTATAGTGATCATTTGAGATGGTGACGTTCTGCCTCGATTCATCTTCCAACAGGGCCTCAAACTCAACACGGAGCGCTGCCATGTGTTAAAAGAGAAGACTACTAGAAGACCCTATATCTGGCAACAGGACTTTGCAATATGCCAAACAAGCAGGAGAACCCAGTCATAGATGTCAGACAATTTCTGTGACCACATCACCCACCTTATATCTGGCCACCTAACTCTCCAAATTGCAACGCCTTGATTATCATGTGTGGGGAGAAGTTGAGCGAGAGACCAGCAAAACTCCTTGGAACATCAAAGATGAACAAAAAGCAAGGATTATGGCAGCATTCACCAACTTAAACAAAGAGACTGTCCAGAAGAGTTACTGGAGATTCCGAAGTCATCTGGAGTCCGTGGTTGAAGCCAATGCTCATTTTATTGAATAAATTTACACTTTCGTATTTCAAGATATTTTGGTGTACTTTCGGTAAATACATGTTAAAATGAGATGTCAGTTTTATTTTCATTTTTGCGTAATTTAAACGATAATTTATCTATCACACGATATATATATATATATATATATATATATATATATATATATATATATATATATATATATATATATAATGAGAAAACAAAATACTTACCCTTCCGGTAAAAAGAGATGTATACGTAACAGGGAAAGTATTCCAATCATAAATAAACCTGAAATCTCTCCACGCTTGCCACTCAGTGCAAGGACAATAGTTTAGCAATGGTACATTTTCTGCAGTGGCGTACCATTTAAGACATTTTAGTTTTTTAGTCGCTTGGTACCAGCCGCTTATATCAAACATCCATTCACCTTGAACACCTGGAAAATATTTTTCGAATATATCAAATATTAAATGCCAAACACCAATTCCAATTTATAGTTTAATGGTTATGGAAGAGAACAATTAAGTCAACTAGCAAACTTCGATTTCAACAATTTCTTAGTGTTAAAAAACTTAAGTATAGCCAAGAAATTTTAAAAAATTATTTTAGAAGGAAAAATGCGATTTAAGCGGTCAACTTTTCGATCAACCTTTGTCAATAAATTTAAAAGATTTTACACGAAATTACGAGTAAAAACTAAGGTAAAATGTGTCAAAAGAAACCTTAACCTGTCCCCTCACAATTTAAAATACATAATATATTACAGATGCTCCTTGATATGCCCCAGGATAATAAAAAAGACATTGCTACTTATTGTCCAGCATATATAAATAGTCGAAATAACAAACAACACTATGGCCTTAAGACTGCGTTCAAACCTGAAACAGACTATGTTGATCTTAGCGTCCACACACACACACACACACACACATATATATATATATATATATATATATATATATATATATGTGTGTGTGTGTGTGTGTATATACATTATTATTATTATTATCTGATTATAATTGTGCTTGTCCCTCCCTTGTTAGTTCGCACGCGAGTTACATCCTGCCAATACATCATAGACAATGGACTATTTGGTTTTGATCACGCGGAAGGAAGGGAAAGACACTACTTGGTTTCAGCGTGAAAATGAATGAATGAAAGAAAGAAAGAAAGAAAGAAAGAAGGGAAGATAGAAGTGTTTATCATCTCCTGCTAATACCTCATAAATAACTGACTATTCTGCTTTGATTGCATGGAAAGAAGGGAAAAGACAACTTGTTTTCAATAAGAAATTGAAAGAAAGAAAGAAAGAAAGAAGTGTTTATCATCTCCTGCTAATACCTCATAAATAACGGACTATTCTGCTTTGAAGGGAAAAGACAACTTGTATTCAGTGATTCAGATTTATGATTGTTATTGCAATATTTTGTTAAAGTTGTTAAACTCAAATATTTAACGATACGATAGGAAAATTTCTACGGATATTTATTTTCGTAGAACTCACCATGAGCTTATTCAATCATTAACTGAAGAATTAAGTTTCTTCAGAAAATTAAAATAGAAAAACGTAAAATTTTGCTGCGTTAAAACTAATTATTATTATTATTATTATTATTAGATGTTAACTGTAAGATGGTTTACACAGACCTTTACTTTTTTCGATTATAATTTTCAACATGACTCCGCTTCTTCCTGCTTTTTAGTTAGGTTGTGTGAAAAAAGGGAAAATACATTAACATGGGATTGAAGAAATTAGCAATATCCGATAATATTCTGACCCAAAGACGGTTAAACGAATAGAATAAGAAAATTCCAAATGCTAGAAAAGAATTGGTACACCCTTCAATAAACTGAACCCTTCTACACTAAATTACCATAGGGAATTTTTTACTCGCTTTGATCTTTATTTGTGGCCCGACGAAGAGACAGCAGGCTTTGACTTTTGCCGCAGACAGCTTAGGGAAGAAGTCTTGAATCCTGCTTCATTCCTTTCAAATAAGGTGTATTTCGGAAGCAATATCGCTTTTAAAGATGTATGGACATAGTTCGAGAAAGAACAACGTCAAATGGGAGCCACTGTTGACCCCCCATCCCCGCGCCACACTCAGAAAGTTTTGTTTCCTCCACTGAACTTAAAATTAGACTTGAAACAATTTGTCACAACCCTAGATAAGCGGTCTGCAGACTTCAATTACTTTCAAGACTTCTTCCCTAAGATGTCTTCGACAAAAGTCAAAGCCGGTGTCTTCGTCGGACCACAAATAAAGAAGATCAAATGATGCAAAGAATAGCCTAAGAAGCTCACTAGGATGGAGAAATCTTTGTCGCAGTGGTTAGGGAGCTTCCCGGGGAATCGCCAACCTTAAAATTATATGGAGATTGTTGAGACCCTGATGAAGAATTACGGCAAAATGTGCGGCTGGATTTCCTTCAAAGTCCATATCCTTTATGCTCGTCTTGCAAATCTATTCAAGGAGAACATGGGGGCGGACTCAGAGGAGCAAGGCGAGAGTTTCCACCTGAATATACTGGATTTTGAAAGCCATAAACAAGGACCATATAACGAAAACAAGATGGAAGACTATATTTGGGGACTGATTCGTGAAAGTAATTCACAGTATAAGCGCAAGTCGCGAAAAACCGCTCGACTTTTAATTTTTTGTAGTCTCTCTTGTGTAATCCTAAAATAAATAAATACTACTTTTGAATCATGTCATTTTCGTCCTATTTTGCGTGAACGAGAATGTTCTTGTGTAATCTTAAAATAAATAAATGCTACTTTTGAATCATATATCGTTTTGTTCCTATTTTGCGTGAACGAGAATGTTCTTGGGTAATCTTAAAATAAATAAATGCTACTTTTGAATCATATATCGTTTTGTTCCTATTTTGCGTGAACGAGAATGTTCTTGTGTAATCTTAAAATAAATAAATGCTACTTTTGAATCATACGTTATTTTGTTCCTATTTTGCGTAAATGAGAATGTTCATGCTTTTCAGTTTTCCCGAAAGAAATATTATTATCTGGTCACAAAAGCAAAGTTTCAAGGAAATATTACCCATTTTTCATACTTTCTAGGTGTAAGCAAATAGGAAATAAAAGTTGCTACCAAAGGTCAAAAATCCTATTAAACAGTGAGTTTAAGAGAAACTTAATACTGAACAGGAATCAAAGAATAAAACTCTACTTTTCAAAAGACGGGGAAGGAGTTTGAACTGGGTAATAAGCGAGCATATCTACTCCTAGTGAAAAAATAAATAGAAAATTATAGAAACAAATCTGAGTTCATGTAAAAGACACACCACAAGTACAAATGATATAGAGTGAAATTAATACCTGTGTTGCTGTTAAGGTCTATATTTACCAGACTGTTCATTTTCATAGAATCTTTGTGGATATAATATTTGCCGCCACCTGCGTACCCCATAATAGCCTTTACATCCACACCCATATCCATTCCACATGGTTTATATAGATAAAGTAGATATGTACGTTCTCCGTTTGTCACTAAAACCATTTGGAACGTCACTCCGGGATAATTTTCCTACAATGAAAATATAAATAAATAAGAAATTTTAACAATAATAGCGACAGACAATTATTTACACAATAAACAAGACATTTCAATAATTCTATATATAATTTGTACTAATTTGTTTTAATAGATGTTTTAATATTTAATAATAACTATTAAAGGGGAAATCTTAAAAGCAAAAGGAAAAGAGGGAAAAAGAAGAATGCAGTCAGAAAAAGATTTATATTATCGTAAAATGTTAATTTTAAATGCAAAATAAATAAAAATAAAAATAAAAATAATAAATCTTCTTCTTTTTCTTCTTCTTCTTCTTCTTCTTCTTCTTCTTCTTCTTCTTCTTCTTCTTCTTCTTCTTCTTCTACTTCTTCTTCTTCTACTTCTTCTTCTTCTATAGGCCGTGTCCCTTCAAGACGTGGACGATTATGGATCTCCTCAATTTTCTGTTCTTTGTAGCTCTTAGTAAAATTTGTCTTATTGCAATTCTCGTAAACTCTGTATTGCCATCCATTTACTCAATCTCACTAAGTATGTTATGCACTATTTTCCTCTGCCTTTCTTGACTTCAGTATATGTTCTGGGTGTCAAATTTATCAGACCCTCTTTCCTTATTTTGCACCTTGAGAAATTTAGACTATCTATTTCTGATGTTAAATGTAAGCGCCCTTTTTGTTTCCATTTTATCTAAAACTTTGTCAGAGTCTATGTTATTTTCAGCATGTTTCTATATAACTACATTTAAAGATTCTTCTTATCCTTGATGAGATTTTCCAGCATTCACTGCCTTATGGGACGATCTATATTACATGACAGATAAGTACTCTTCTTATATATATATATATATATATATATATATATATATATATATATATATATAGATAGATAGATAGATAGATAGATAGATAATGAACCGTATCCTTCTGTACAACGATATTTCTGTTGCTTCCTGTTTCTTCTTCATCTCTGAGGAGATTGTCCTGCAGTCAATGTCGTATAGGAGGTTTGGTATTATGTAACAGTTCAGTACTCTTTTCTTTGTTTCTAAGGAAATTTTCTAATTTCTTAATACTTTGTTTAGCTTTTTGAAGGCATTTTGTTACCCCAATGCGCTTCCGAATTTCGTTGTGGACTTTCCGTCCTGTATTGACACAAACACCAGCTTACCCAGTTTATCCAACCTCTCTCAGAGAATAATCGAGGAAGAGAGGTGAACACAGTGAGCACCATATTTTATATAATAAATATATAAAATATAAAATACTAATTATACTTAACTCTAACAGTCATTCATTCTGCTTGCAGAGGGATGGCTAACAGGACTTAATATAAATTGACTTAATCTTAAGATGAAAATCAGAGTGATCCTTCCTCAGTAACAAGAACGTTTTAATTGTAGGTCCGTGCACATTGATGTTTGTTCAATAAATGTTCAACTATCACCGATCCAGAGGTATTAACGCACCGGCTCAAATTGTTCACATTGCCTTACCGAATATTGACTGTTGATTAATTCTTGCTTCCAAATTCTGACGGGTTCTACCTATATACCTAGTGTGATATTGTTCCGTGTTGTTGGCATCTCCACCACACTTTCCCTCCGCACAATACTCAACGTAAAACTATATTTCTTCATATATATATATATATATATATATATATATATATATATATATATATATATATATTCCAATGACAGTCATAATTGCGAACTGTCTTAGTTCTTAAGAATTTGATGCATCTAAAAATAATTTATGTAGGGTTAGTCCGATTAGGCTTGGATATCTGCATTGAACATGGCTGCGGTGAGGACTCCGACGGCCTATTCCATTGACCCCTGTCCCATCTCACTCTTAATGGTACCAGCAAGAGAATATCCCAGAGGAATGTTAACTTTAGGCCTCTATAAAGGGATGGGGGAACAAAAAGATGAAAAAATTGATTTAACTTTTTGACATTGACGTTGTCATAAAAAACACAACATATACAAAGCATCGTTCGCTTCTTGTAACATCGCCCAATACTTTTGAGATTCCTGTCCATATCTTATTATCGTAATGACCCTTTTTGCTTTTAGGAAATTTTTAGGATCTTCAACGTCTTTTCCGTTGATTTCTTTAAGGTTTCGCAGAATTTTTAAATCTATAATTTTCTTTGACTGTGTAATTGCTTTATCTTAATTGCTCAGGTGTCACTCGGCACACGTCCTCTCAGTATTGTAAGCAGGTTTGGATTTTTATCTTGAGTTGGCGATGTTTTTCTCTGCTGATGGGCTGCGTTGTCTTTTCTGTTTTGGGGAGTAGATACAGTAGTGGTTGTTTTGTTTTTGTTATTGGGAAACCTTTTCAGAGTAATCATTTTGGTTGGGGTGGGATTTAATGATTTGGTTATATAGAGGTGGAGCCATGGTTTGCTTTATGAGTGATGGGAAGAGAGTTATTATTTTCACAGATGTTTCTGGTACTCTTTTAGACCTTAACAATTCCTGTAGTTGCTCCAGTCTTTCAAACTTCTCGAAGCTGGTTTATGTGGCCAGGACATCGCCCTTATAACATGTACAGGGAGTAGGGCAATGTGTACCTTTTGTCGTAATGGTTTCTGGGACAGAAACCGCACAAGCAAAGGCATTTCGGGGAATGGGGGCCACAAAATGGATCCAACCGGGTGTTTTACCATACCGGTCCGGGTCCCTGGTATACCCATTACATACAAGACGGAAATAACAGACTCGGTCAAAGGGGGATTTTGGTTGGTGGGGGCCAGAACTTCAGAAGTCTTCTTCTCTGGGTAGGAAGAGGAGAGGTGACTAGTCATTCCACACATCCAGCAAGTTGGTCTACGGCCGGTCACAATGACCTGCATTTTCTGGCCCTTTACATCCAGACAAATGCGAATGGAGATGCAGGCTTTATGGTCAGTTATAATTTCGAAACTCTACCCACTCCCGTTCAGGTCGCCATAGGTAGCACTGAGTATCTATCCAAATTGAACCAGATAATCGGCCAAATGCTCCACACGATTTGAGGAGGGACCTCAGTTACTGAAAGGTTGGTCTTCCGCCTGCCCTTATATTCAGTTATGATGTGGTATATCTTATTTACTCCACACCACTTTATTTCTTTCTTTCTTTTTTCATTGAAACCACATAGTATCTCTGATATATCATTTCACGAGTTCACAATGGAATATTCATTATTTATGAGGTATTGACAGGGCGTAAAGATCGTTTGAAATAACTACGGAACTAACTAACGAAGAAAGGGGCAGATTTATTATATACTACTACTACTATTAATAATAATAATGATAATAATAATACTTACCCAGGTTTCACCTTCCAATGACCTTGAGCGGACATTCTCCCATGTGATTACAACTGCCCACACAGAGTGAAATTTACTTAACTTAGTCTGCATATACCGGTCAATTTCATTCAGCTTTTTCAAAACGCTGACGTCTGCTTCTCCATTATATGTGTATTTGGAATAGACAGAATATTTTATCATTGAATTTGGTCCTGAAGCCAGGTCTGCCATATATGGTGCCAATATCCAGGATCCCCATTTTGAAAAATAATTGCGATGTGGTTCATAGTAGAATGCGAAACTGCCTTCTTTAACGTATCCATTACTGTATATCTGAAAAAAAGAAAAAAAAAACAATACAATTATGTTTATAAAATATATGTTGAAAAAATGAAATGCACAATAAAAAACACGACATATTTGTAACTGTTCTTTTTAGAACATCACATTTCTTCGCAATTACAATTTGTTTAAATATCTATAAAATGTAAATTGCTAGTCTTCATGATTTTAGATTAAAATTTATACTAAACTGGTTGTATTAACAAGGAAAAAAACATCAGCTGCCTTACTATTTATCTCATCTTTATTTTCACATTCACGACGTTTCGGCCTTTGTATGCTTCGTCATTCTTCAGGTGATGTTTGTTGGAATTTCGAACCAAACCCTTCATTTAGTCCACGGGGATAGATTGTTCTAATTACATGTACCATGTCTTTTGGTATCTCAGTTTTAGTTAATTCGACTTGATAACTCTCCAAGTTTGTTTGTTCTCTAGGCAAGTCACAAATCTTTGGTCAAGTCATTTTTTGGATCAATCAACTAACCATTCCCTTGGGAAAACATAGTCACATGTCCCAAGGACACATGGCCCAGTGAATAAAAGCATTGGTTGATTGATCTTAAATGATACTTGACCCAAATCCCTGGCCTCAGGCGTATTATGTTTGAGACGGTGGTTGCAGTGAAGCGGGATGATCTGGCTCGTGGGGATTGGTGAGTGGACGGTCGGGAGGTGAACGTGTGGGTCGATGCTAATTCTTTAGCAATCGGTGTAGTGTTTTATAGACTACGCAAAGGCGTTCGACAAAGTACGCCACTTGGATCTACTGGAACTGCTCTGCAACAATGATATAATAACAAAGAAAAGGGTACTGAGCTGCTACGTGACATCTGTCCTCCTTTACGGCACCGAATGTTGGACGATCTCCTCAAAGATGAAGAAGAGACTCGAGGCAATGGAGGTATGCTTCTACAGAAGGATGGTAAGGATACCATGAACCGAACATATCAGCAACGATGAGGTCTTGGAGAGGAGGAAGCTTATAGTTAACATAAGGAAGAGACAGGTGAAATTTCTTGGACGCTTAATGAGAAAGGAGGGTCTGGAGAATCTGATACTCACAGGTCGAATAGAGGGAAAAAGAGACAAAGGAAAGTAACGCATGACATATCTGGCGAGCTTAAGCAAGTGGATGGCAGAACGTGGTCTGTGGGAGTTAGCAGAGACAAGAAACTTATTGCGAGCTACAAGGGGTTGTGGGAAGTGGAGAGACATAATAAAATCGCCTACGTCCTGAAAGGACACGGCACATAAAAAGAAAGAAGTTAGGGAGGCACGGGACTGTGATGGAGGACGCTTGTTGGCTGCGACCTGAAAACGATGCCAACACATAAATTTAACCGAAATAACTTGTAGCAGGAAACCTAGTATTCTGTAGCTCTGACACTGGAGACACATTCGCAACTGATTCTGGTTCAGCACGCACCTACGCTACTCTAGCGCTCTTGGACCTCAAATATTATTCTTCACAAGTTGAAATTCATCAATGTAAGGAACCGTACTTTTTGTTAACCCAAGTTCTTTTGATCACCTCTGAGTTCATCCCCGGGCGTGAATTACGAAGACAAACTTAATGTATCTGTAATCGTTATGATAGACATTTTGGGAACGCGCTATAATTATTTTAAAATTAACCGTCGTGGTTACAAAGAAGTGATCGATTCATTACTCTGTATTAATTTACTTTGACAATCCGAAAGTCCTTTTGAGCCTGGTCAGTACCTAGATGGGTGACCGTTTGGAAATCCCAGGTGCAGTAAGCTTGGATGTCCGAGTGCTGTAAGGGATAATGGCTCGGAATTGTTAATCGGAGAGCCGAGTTCCAATCACAGTTGGGTTCAGTATATTTATTTACGCTCAAATATCCTTGGAAAATACATCGCTTCTCTCCCTACCTATGGGTTAATTAGTAAGACTTGTATCACTAAACCATTATTAATCACCCAACCCAGGGAAAAAAGATTATTTCTGCCCGTACTGCCCATTGTATAACTTCAGCAAAATGGAGATCGACATATATTCCCCGGGTCCTATATGTGCAGTTGAAGATTCTGGAAGGCTAATATTTACCCAGGTGACCAATACTCGTACCTAGTAATACTGTAACCCAAATTGTGTGCTGTACCCAATCCATTACCATGAGGGACAGAGGGAAGCAGCAAATAAACTACCTAAGAAGATTATATAAACGATTGGCAGAGCAGGGATCAGGAGAGAAAGCAAAAGACACTTTTCTGAGAACTAAAATGGACAGGGAAATGTGGAGAGACATGACCGCCTGATTTATTATTTTAATTTTAATTTTTATTTACTTATTTTGCATTTCAAATTAACATTTTATGATAATGTAAAACTTTTTCTAACTAGATTCTTCTTATTTTCCCCTTTTTTCCTTTTAAGATGTCCCCTTTAATTGTTATTGTCAAATATTAAAACATCTTTTACAATAAATTAGTACAAATTATGTATAGAATAATAGTAATGTCTTCTTTATTGTGTAAAATAATTGTCTGTCGCTATTGTTGTTAAAATATCTCATTTATTTATATTTTCATTGTAGGAAAATTATCCCGGAGTAACGTTCCAAATGGTTTTAGTGAGAAATGGAGAACGTACATATCTACTTTACCTATATAAACCATGTGGAATGGATATGGGTGTGGATGTAAAGGCTATTATGGGGTATGCAGGTGGCGGCAAATATTATATCCACAAAGATTCTATGAAAATGAACAGTCTGGTAAATATAGACCTTAACATCAACACAGGTATTAATTTCACTCTATATCATTTGTACTTGTGGTGTGTCTTTTACATGAACTCAGATTTGTTTCTATAATTTTTTAAAATTTATTTTTCAATAGGAGTAGATTTCTTTAAAGCTTTTCACCCCAAGTACGTTGGGAGTGTCGCAAGAACGCAAGGGTTTACAGAGATTAGGAGCAAGAGTAAAGAGGCGTGATAGAGGAAAGGATGAAGAGAAGGACGGAGAATAGATCAAGACATCTGGAGATGTCGATTGACATTGCATTTAAATAGTTGGAGATTATACTATCAGGGAAGCAAGTAAGAGGAAGTGAGTTTCACAGACCGGAAGTGCGAGACATGAAGTAGAAGAGATATGTTCGCTTATCACCCAATTCAGACTTTTTCCCTGTCTTTTGAGAAATTAAGGTTTATTCCTTGTTTCCTGTTTAGGATTTCTGTTTAAGATGTGTATAATTCATAGTAAAATAATCATAATAAAATAAATGGACTTACTCTGAAACAGTTGAGTTGAGAAGAACCAGCGTTAATATCAATCACCGGACAAATCGAAGGAGAGGATTCATAGACAATTTCATATGAGCCGTGAGTGAAAAGATCTGTGCAAAGACGAATAAAAATTCATCATTAATCCTTAGAGAATATATACATCTTCTGATATTAGGTTGTCACACATGAAATGACAGGATTTATAGGAAATGAATAAAACGTTTCTGAAATGTTAAATAACTATTTAGTTGAAATAGGCGCCATGTTGATGAATGACTTTTTCTCCAACGTACCTCTAAATACTTGATCCCAACTTTAAAAATTTCTCATCCCCTTGTTGTGATGAACAGTTCAAATGCTTCGATCACCTCTTCCTTATTGGAGAATGTTTTATTGCCTATGAAAAGCTCAAAAGGCTTAAATAAGTGATAATCAGAAGGAGAGATATCAGGTGAAGATGGAGGATGAGGCAAACTTTTATAATTCAGTCTACGCAGCTTTTGGACTGTTGATTGAGAAGCTTGTGGCCGTGAGTTGTCGTGCAGCAGAACTGGGCCAAGCTTATTCCCAAGTCCAGGATTTTTCGTAAGTACACTCAATTTCTCCAGAATACGAGGTTGCTGCTATTGCTTTCCTTTAAGCAAGAATGATTAATGAATAACCACTTTGAAAGACCATCATACGGTAACCATTATATTTTTAGAATGATTAATGAATAACCACTTTGAAAGACCATCATACGGTAACCATTATATTTTTAGGGTGCACTGGGGATTTAGGGCATTGTTTTGGTGATCCACTTGCATCTAACTACTGGCCTACTCTCTTACTGTTGTCAAAGAGCATCCATTTCTTATGGCATGTAATGATTCGATGCAAAAAATGATTCTTTTTCCCAGCCTGTACTCGTACACTAAAATTAATTGTCATTATTCCGTTGTAATCATTTTCATTTGGCTTATGAGTAACAATATGTTGAAAGAAAAATTATCTGCAAAGAGAAAGAGTCAGGAATAAGTCATGATTTTTTATATACTAAAAAGTTTACTTCGTTAGACGACAGGATGAACAACAAACCAAAAGATGCGTCATTTCATGGGTGACAACCGCAGAGAAAGAACGCGACTCTATAATAAGAATTTCATAATTCAGGCTACGTAGCAAAACTGGACCATCCTTATTCACAAGTCTATACACTCAATTTCTCCCCAATACGGTTTTTCTGTTATTGTGTTTCCTTGGGGCAAGAATGAATCATGAATAACCCCTTGGAAAGACCACTAAACAGTTACCATTATATTTTTAGGGTGCAGTGGAGTTTTAGGGTATTGTTTTAGTGATCCGCTAACTACTGGTCTACTCTCTTACTGCTGTCAATGAATATCCATTTCTTATCGCATGTAATGATTCGATGCAAAAAAATGATTCCTTTTCCCAGTCTGTACTCGTACACTAAAATTAATCGACATTATTTCATTATGAGTAACAATATGTTGAACGAAAAATTATCTGCAAAGAAAAAGAGTCAGGAATAAGTCAAGATCTTTTTATATACTAAGAAGTTTACTTCTTTAGACGACCGGATCAACAACCAACCAAACAATGCGTCATTTCATGTGTGGATATCCCAAAGAAAGGACGCGACTCCATAATAAGAAAAATAAGTTTCTTCAAACGGCGAAACAGCTGCAAATTGTTTTAAATAAAATAGGCAAAAATGTTTCTATAGTGAAAGAAGGAAAATTTCTTTTTTAATGAGAGGGAATTTTAACAGAATCTTGTCGAGCATGAAAAATGCAAGAGAGATGTGCATATATTTCAAAGTGCAACTCCCATAGAATGTTGACATAGAGTTTGTAATGAATGTAGTTGCATCTGTCTGAGAAGGACGGGTCACAATAATCAACGAAATCAACTGTATACGGCATTTCTATTTGCAGTAAGTGTGGAAAAGTTGGTGTACGAAAATGTAATATCAAAGGTGACATAAACATTGTTGTAACACCTACTACAAAAGGCGCCTAATGACGCCACGACTACACAATAGAGCGAAAGTCCGTAGCAGAATTAAAAGCCATATACGCGCTGCCAATATGAAGATCAAAGAAGCAACGGCATTACTTGAAATCGAATGGCATCCATCATGCATGTTTTTTTGTTCATATTTGATATTGAAATTAATGTCTACCGGCCTAGAGATATAGACTTATATGTTAAAATACCGTGAGGTATATTTTTAGTAAGACTTTTGATCTATAAGCCAGTAGATATTGCTTTCATACTTTAAAAAAATATGTCTATTTAAACATGTTTATCGCGAAATATAAGTTTTATAGTAACAATAATAACAATAAATGATAATAATAATAATATATATGCATATGTATATATATATATATATATACATATATATACATATATATATATATATATATATATATATATATATATATATATATATATATATATGTATGTATGTATGTATGTATATATATATATAGAGAGAGAGAGAGACAAAATAATGAAGTTTAAATGGTTACCAACTTTTTGAATAGCCAAATATCAATGAATTAAAAAAAAACAATCTATACGTACTGGGCTGTGGACAAGGTCTGCGAGTAGTTTTAGGGGCGGTTGTTGTGGTGGGCAAATTAGTGGTACTTCTTGTAGCCATCACTGAACTGACATAGAATTTTGGAGTTGTTTTTGGAAACGTAGTGTCTTCGATTGTTGATTTCGTTGTAGCTATCTCAGTGGAGGGAATTGGAGTTGTAGCGTCACGAGTTGTTTCGATTATAAGGTTGGACGTAGTGGAAGATAAACTTCTCTCTAGAGATGAATAGGTGCTGAAAGATCGCGTCGTGACAGGTGGGATAATGTCGTTTTCAGTAGTTTTTACTTTAGACATTGTTGTTGATTCAGTAGTCACTTTGTCTGATACGGGAAATGGTGAAGTGACTTGTTCCGTTGACGGATTTGCTGTAATTATTGTTACAGGAACAGATGTTTCATTCCATGTAGTTGTCCCAGGAGATATCTCCGCATTTGTCGTTACTGTCGTTGTGTTGGACCTTATCGACTCCGTAGTAAATGACGCAGATATGGCAGGTGGACTACTCACTTTTTTGCTTTGATCAAGTGTCGTCATTTCTGTTACAACAACAGATGTTGTATCCCTGGCAGTTGTAGCATCTGAGGTCTCTAAATCTGTTGATAAAGTTGTAGAGTCGGATAATTCTGTTTCCGTTGTGAATACTTCAGATATGGCAGGTGTACTACTCTTTTTTTCCGTTTGATCCCGGGATGTCACTTCTATTTCAGAAACAGATGTATCACTGGCAGTTGTATCAGCCGAGACCTCCACATCTGTTGATAAGGTTGTAGATTCGAACAATTCTGTTACCGATGCGAATCCCCCAGGTGTGGCAGGTAGACTACTCGCTTTTTTGCTTTGATCAAGTGTCGTCATTTCTGTTACAGCAACAGATGTTGTATCCCTGGCAGTTGTAGCATCTGAGGTCTCTACATCTGTCGATAAAGTTGTAGAGTCGGATAATTCTGTTTCCGTTGTGAATACTTCAGATATGGCAGGTGTACTACTCTTTTTTTCCGTTTGATCCCGGGATGTCACTTCTATTTCAGAAACAGATGTATCACTGGCAGTTGAATCCGCCGAGATCTCCACATCTGTTGATAAGTTTGTAGATTTGAACAATTCTGTTACCGATGCGAATCCCCCAGGTGTGGCAGGTGGACTACTCGCTTTTTTGCTTTGATCAAGTGTCGTCATTTCTGTTACAGCAACAGATGTTGTATCCCTGGCAGTTGTAGCATCTGAGGTCTCTACATCTGTCGATAAAGTTGTAGAGTCGGATAATTCTGTTTCCGTTGTGAATACTTCAGATATGGCAGGTGTGCTACTCTTTTTTTCCGTTTGATCCCGGGATGTCACTTCTATTTCAGAAACAGATGTATCACTGGCAGTTGAATCCGCCGTGATCTCCACATCTCTTGATAAGTTTGTAGATTCGAACAATTCTGTTATCGATGCGAATCCCCCAGGTGTGGCAGGTGGACTACTCGCTTCTTGGCTTTGATCACGTATTGTCATTAATGTTACAGCAACAGATGTTGTATCCCTGGCAGTTGTAGCATCTGAGGTCTCTACATCTGTCGATAAAGTTGTAGAGTCTGATAATTCTGTTTCCGTTGTGAATGCTTCAGATATGGCAGGTGTGCTACTCTTTTTTTCCGTTTTATCCCGGGATGTCACTTCTATTTCAGAAACAGATGTATCACTGGCAGTTGTATCAGCCGAGATCTCCACATCTGTTGATAAGGTTGTAGATTCGAACAATTCTGTTACCGATGCGAATCCCACAGGTGTGGCAGGTGGACTACTCGCTTTTTTGCTTTGATCAAGTGTCGTCATTTCTGTTACAGCAACAGATGTTGTATCCCTGGCAGTTGTAGCATCTGAGGTCTCTACATCTGTTGATAAATGTGTAGAGTTGGTTAATTCTGTTTCCGTTGTGAATACTTCAGATATGGCAGGTGTACTACTCTTTTTTTCCGTTTGATCCCGGGATGTCACTTCTATTTCAGAAACAGATGTATCACTGGCAGTTGTATCAGCCGAGACCTCCACATCTGTTGATAAGGTTGTAGATTCGAACAATTCTGTTACCGATGCGAATCCCCCAGGTGTGGCAGGTGGACTACTTGCTTTTTTGCTTTGATCAAGTGTCGTCATTTCTGTTACAGCAACAGATGTTGTATCCCTGGCAGTTGTAGCATCTGAGGTCTCTACATCTGTCGATAAAGTTGTAGAGTCGGATAATTCTGTTTCCGTTGTGAATACTTCAGATATGGCAGGTGTACTACTCTTTTTTTCCGTTTGATCCCGGGATGTCTCTTCTATTTCAGAAACAGATGTATCACTGGCAGTTGAATCCGCCGTGATCTCCACATCTCTTGATAAGTTTGTAGATTCGAACAATTCTGTTACCGATGCGAATCCCCCAGGTGTGGCAGGTGGACTACTCGCTTTTTGGCTTTGATCACGTGTTGTCATTAATGTTACAGCAACAGATGTTGTATCCCTGGCAGTTGTAGCATCTGAGGTCTCTACATCTGTCGATAAATGTGTAGAGTTGGATAATTCTGTTTCCGTTGTGAATACTTCAGATATGGCAGGTGTGCTACTCTTTTTTTCCGTTTGATCCCGGGATGTCACTTCTATTTCAGAAACAGATGTATCACTGGCAGTTGTATCAGCCGAGACCTCCACATCTGTTGATAAGGTTGTAGATTCGAACAATTCTGTTACCGATGCGAATCCCCCAGGTGTGGCAGGTGGACTACTCGCTTTTTTGCTTTGATCAAGTGTCGTCATTTCTGTTACAGCAACAGATGTTATATCCCTGGCAGTTGTAGCATCTGAGGTCTCTACATCTGTCGATAAAGTTGTAGAATCGGATAATTCTGTTTCCGTTGTGAATACTTCAGATATGGCAGGTGTACTACTCTTTTTTTCCGTTTGATCCCGGGATGTCACTTCTATTTCAGAAACAGATGTATCACTGGCAGTTGTATCAGCCGAGATTTCCACATCTGTTGATAAGGTTGTAGATTCGAACAATTCTGTTACCGATGCGAATCCCACAGGTGTGGCAGGTGGACTACTCGCTTTTTTGCTTTGATCAAGTGTTGTCATTTCTGTTACAGCAACAGATGTTGTATCCCTGGCAGTTGTAGCATCTGAGGTCTCTACATCTGTCGATATTTTTGTTGACTCGAATGATTCAGTTTCTGCTTTAGCCTCAGATGTGGCAGGTGGACTACTCCCTTTTTCGTTTTGATCACCTGTTGTCACTTCTGTTACAGAATCGGATGTTGCATCCCTGGCAGTTGTACCATGTGAGGTCCCTACATCTGTCGATAAAGTTGTAGACTCGAATAATTCTGTTCTCGTTGTGAATGCTTCAGTTGATGAAGGCAGACTACTCTCTTTTTCGGTTTGATCACGTGTTGTCACTTCTGTCACAGAAATAGATGTTTTAACACTGGCACTTGTACCATCCGAAATCTCCATTGTTGCCAAATCAGTCTTTGCTTCGTCAGTATTTAATACAGTTGTAATATTTTCACGTATTAACTCATATTCCTCTGTAGTACTTTGCAATGAACTACTACCAGTTTCTATTGTAACTTCTGTTGCCTCAAAGATTGCTGTACTTGGATTAGTTTCCTTTGTAACTTGTGTTGTCACAAAAGTCGCTTTACTGCTACCAGTTTCTTTTGTGAATTTTGTTGTCGCTAGTATATCTGTACTAGTATCAGTTTCTTTTGTAACTTGTGTTGTCACAAGACTTACTGTACTTGGATTTGTTTCTTTTGTAATTTGTGTTTTATCAATGTTAACTGTACTTGGATTTGTTTCTGTTGTAACTTGTGTTGTATCAAGGGTAACTTTATTTGGATTTGTTTCATTTGTAACTTGTGTTGTATCAATGGCAACTGTACTTGGAATTATTTCTTTTGTAACTTCTGTTGTATCAATGGCAACTGTACTTGAATTAGTTTCCTTTGTAACTTGTGTTGTCTCTAGGCTTACTGTACTTGGATTTGTTTCTTTTGTAAACTGTGTTGTCACAAAAATCTCTGAACTGCTATAAGATTCTTTTGTAAATTTTGTTGTGGCTGGTATTTCTGTACTGCTATCACTTTCTTTTGTCACTTGTGTTGTCTCAAGACTTACAAGACTTGGATTTGTTTCTTTTGAAAATTGTGTTGTATCAAGGGTAACTGTACTTGGATTTGTTTCTTTTGTAACTTGTGTTGTGTCAACGGTAACTGTAATTGGAATTATTTCTTTTGTAACTTGTGTTGTATCAAGGGTCACAGCACTTGGATCTGTTTCTGTTGTAAATTGTGTTGTATCAAGAGTAACTGTACTTGAATTTGTTTCTGTTGTAACTTGTGTTTTATCAAGGGTAACTGTACTTGGATTTGTTTCTTTTGTAACTTGTGTTGTATCAATGGCAACTGTACTTGGATTTTTTTCTGTTGTAACTTTTGTTTTCTCATAGCTTACTGTACTTGGATTAGTTTCCTTTGTAACTTGTGTTGTCTCTAGGATTACTGTACTAGGATTTGTTTCTTTTGTAAATTGTGTTGTCACAAAAATCTCTGTACTGCTATAAGATTCTTTTGTAAATTTTGTTGTCACTGGTACTTCTGTACTGGTGTCACTTTCTTTTGTAACTTTTGTTGTCTCAAGACTTACTGTACTTGGATTTGTTTCTTTTGTAACTTGTGTTGTCTCAAAATTTATTGTACTTGGATTTGTTTCTGCTGTAACTTGTGTTGTCACAAAAGTCTCTGTACTGCTAACAGTTTCTTTTGTAAATTTTGTTGTCGCTGGTATTTCTGTACTGGTATCAGTTTCTTCTGTAACTTGTGTTGTCTTCATATATGTCGATAAATCTGTAGATACGAATAATTCTGTTTCAGTTGTGAATGCCTCTGATGTGGTAGATGGACTACTCTGTTTTTCGGTTTGATCACCTGTTGTCACTTCTGTTACCGGAACAGATGTATCACTGGCACTTGTACCATCCGAAATCTCCATTGTTGTCACATCAGTCGTTGCTTCGTCAGTGCTTAATACAGTTGTAATATTTTCACATATTAACTCATATTCCTCTGTAGTACTATGCAGTGAACTGCTACCTGTTTCTTTAGTAACTTGTGTTGTCTCAAGACTTACTGTACTTGGATTATTTTCCGTTGTAACTTGAGTTGTCTCAAATGTTTCTGCACTGCTATCAGTTTGTTTTGTGAATTGTGTTGTCTCAAGAATTTCTGTATTTGGATTAAGAACTTTTGGAAGCTGTGTTGTTTCTGGAATCCCTGTACTGACTACGGTTGCCATAACTGTGTAGAAAAAAGATGTAACATATATCATTAGTTCATAAGTTTTTAAGTTCTTATACAATTTTTTCATAAAAAATTATTCCGTTAATCTTTTAAATCTATTTTACCATTTGGTTATACTTAATTGTCTAGTATGGAGGTACAGTGGAGTAATAAATATAGGCTTACATTGAGAAATTACATTTAATTGCTAATACTCTTTGGAAGGCAATGAATGCATCTCTACTACTCATAGCTACAGCGAAATAGCAAAGCAGACTCGATTTTATGGGCATTACTGGCAGCTAGTCTAGGAGATGGAATAATTCAAACCAGTCTGGCAAGAGTTGAGCTCTGTTTGTGTATCCTGCCCGGAAAACACCACTGCTACTGGCGACGCATTTCGTGTTGCGCCCCTATGACCCTAATGGTTTCCGGGACTCGGGAATATGTCTATTGCATATATTTCCTTCTCTCACCTTGTTTAATTACTCAGCAGATATTTTTAAATTCCGTATGACAATATCTTAATTTTACGTGATTATGTTAATGCTATGACATATCGAAAATAAAAACTTTTCAATCTATGGCCTTCAGTGTCTAATTAAACTCTATTCTCTTTTTTTCAGATTTGTTTTGCTCTGCTCATAAGTGTTTTGCTTTGCCTCGAGCGTGCGTGTGAAGAGAATTTTCAAATTTTTAATTGTTGAACAGTCAAAAAGTGTATTCAGTCAGCTCAGAATTTCAGAATTCCTTTCGCTCAACTGAATAAGACCATCACTCAGTTTAGAGATGGAATAAAATAACATACATCATCAGGTGTTTTTTTTATACCTGCACCTAACTCAAATGTCTCTTAGTTGATCAGCGGTCTTTGGGTAGAAGTGAAGAAAGAAGACTTCTGATATAACAGTATGTATCGATGTGAGTCACAGAAAAACTTCTTGTTATCTTCATAGTATTAGCTATCATAGGAGGGCTGTTGGGCGGAAACGTTTGCTTAACATATCCAACGTTAAAAAAAAGAAAGAATTGTATTAATAACATATCCAAGATTTGAACAAGGTTTGATTTTCACGGACAAGCCATTCTTTGCTTAATTCTTTGCCAATAAAGGTATCCAGGTCTTGAGAAATCACATACAGGAATTTTTAAAAACTGCTTGCAATCAATTGTCAAACACAGTCTGTTTTTGAAGATGGCGTTGGGAGCAATTTAAAGTGCTGGTTGCTCGGCCTTCGTAGAAATGCTGTGACAAAATGAATGCTGGAAAATGTACTTCCATCTTTTTCCGGCCATCAAATAGCCAAGAACACCACATGGTATCCCATGCCATACTGCAAAAGTAAACTGGGGCAAAATGGAATAGGATTTCAACCTTGTATACAAACTCTGTTAAACAGGTGTGTGTTTAATTAGACAAGTTGTTGTGTAGGAAATGGATGAAACCTGTTTGCCCTGGCGAATTGCTTCAACTTCTGAATTCAACTTAAATCGAAATTCTCTTGCCGAGGATAACTGAGCCTGTCAGTCCCATGCCTGAAAAATGTACTTCTCACGGAGACTAAGTGAGCGTCGACTAAACATTAATGGATGCATTCCCTTAAATAACGTTCTCCCAAATTATGGTATCCTGGTTATCACAGGTTTACATACTTGCTGCATGTGCATTTAATTTTGACCCGTCTATATGCTGTAGTAAGTGAATAGGAAAACTCTTCCTGCTCTTGCGAGTAGAAGAAACGTAAATAATCTATTAAAATGTATTCAAAGTCTCAAGCAAATATGATGTCCCTATAGCGTTGTAGCTTTTGTTGCCAAGAATGGAATTGGCCAGCCGAGTTCAAATTTTGATTGGGTTCATTACGTTCACTTTCGCATAAATAACCTATGAATAAATTTCTCCCCTAAACCTATGGTTTAAATAAAACCGCTGATTGGTATATCTATTCTTAATTGTTGCAGAAGTTAGACTCTGAATTCACGGATGTTTACCACCGAAACGCTAGCAGCAACACTAGCGTTGTGAGTTTATAGACATTTACTCCATATGGAGTGAGAGAAAACACTTCATTTTATCCTAAGAGGAACATTATTCAGTAGGTATGAGAGGAAAGCTGAAGAAGTTACTACCAAATATTCTGCTTAAAACAATAAGAATTATTATAATGGTTTGAAAAATGTGTGGAATATTGTAAATATTTTAACCCTGAAAGTTCAAAATAATCATATAATATCATCACTTGCATCGCAACTGGCGTTTTTACGAGGAGATAATTCGTATAATGTAGATCAGTATAATAATGTTTTATGGATTAGATCTTATAGACATGAACGTATTTTATGAATATGAACCATTATTTGAACATTATATATATATATATATATATATATATATATATATATATATATATATATATATATATAAAATATATTAAGGATTTTATGTTCTGAGATATATGTAATATAATAATGGTGGCTCAAGTCATCTTCAGAATATTCTTATATGTATTTCTTTTGAAAGATAACCGATTTTCAAGTATTTTTCCCAATTTTTGCATTTTTTGAGGATCCGCCAGTTTTGAAGAAAATAGCTTTTTTTTATTCATTGTAATGATTATCAACACATCAATGGATGAAATATTACTCAAAACATGAAAAGGCATAAAATTTGTGATTGCTAAAAATAATTTGAATGCCATTACATTGTAGTTCAGTCAAATGGTAGATTAGAACTAAAACGGGGATAAATCTAACCAAAAAATGCTTTTTTGATGAAATATTTGGCGAAAAGGAAATGGGCATTTAAAAAAAGATAACTAAAGATAGTACTAATCAGAACTTTAGTCGTAAAAAAATTTTTGTAATTAGTCATGCTTTCATCAAGTTTTATTCAAATATAGAGCATGGCTAATTATTGAGAAAGAAACTTTAGAAAGACTGAGCTACAATGAGTCACTTTAAAAAAATTCGGATTGTATCCCCACAAAATGGCCAGCTTAATGATTATCATTAACACCAACAAAAATATTCTACATATATTTTCTTTATATAATAACACCAAGAGAAATGTTCAAGACAAACATTGAACAGCCATCATTCGCCATTATAAACCTCGTAAATGCGGACTGTGGGAATTGATATCCGTTGTGTTAAATGAATAAAGGCTGTCATACCTTCAGAAAATCATTTTCAGCATTATGGTCTAAACCAGTGTTTCTCAACCATTTTTATTTCAGGGTGCAATTGTGGAATAACTAAAACTATGAGGCGCGATTTCAATTTCAATAAAGAAATATTAATCATAAAATTTGAAAATAATAAAGTCTCTTGAAATAAGGATTCATTTTTAAGACATTATATATTTAAGTATGCTTGTATGAAACCTGTACTTTGGCAATTGTTGAAGGCCTTATACGCGATAAACTTCATATTCATATTCTCATCAACGCATTTAATATTTAATCTACTTTTGCATTTAATCATGGTAAGTGTAGAAAATCGTGGTTCACAGAGGTATGATATGGAAAATTGCAATAAAACATTCAGTGTTTTAATAGCTAGAGAAGGATATTCTTATTCAATGGAAATCCAAAAATGATCAATGGATACCTCTTTATACTTGATATGTAAGCCACGATCAGCAGATATAGTGAACAGCTCCTCTTCTGTTAACCATAAACCAACGTCATCTCTTAATACGCCAGACATGGAGGCCATGTGCTTGGTGTCCATAACTTTTGAAAAAATAAAGATTTTTTTAATATAAAAATAATTCAGAAATTACTCTTCTGTTAACTGGGCACCTTTCAGGTCGCACTAGTGCACCCGAGTGCACCGGTTGAGAAACGCGGATCTAAAGAATAGCACATGGCGAAAAGCCTTTTATCCATAAACTGCTGAATTTTCATGTAAAAGGCGTAAAATCTCTGGTCCATCCTGCAATTTCCCGACAGATCCTCAAAAAGCAGTTACATTGGAAACAATTGCCTAAAACGCCATTTTTGGCACGATTTCTTTAAAAATAACAGGTAGCCAGTAGCTATTATTACATAACCCCAGCGCTTCTAGCCTCTAATTATAATCAGGTATAATTCTATTTACACTAGTTGTGATATGAATAAGTAAAATGTATATAAAATACGATTATTAGTTAGTGAGGTTGTGTATCTGCCGGGGAAGTAAGTGATTAAAAGGTATGTAAGCAACTACAGGAAGGAAAGCATATGGCATCAAAATAGCAAGGTGTTTATGCTGAGATTAGTTTATAAATAATAATAAAATGCCAACCATGCTGGATCTTCAGGTAAACAAAAAAAAAGAACAATAATTATTTATTTTCAAGTAAGAAAATATACACACAGAGTAAAATATCACAACATATGCAATGAAAACGATTTTTTATGCGTTTCATTATTCATTTCGTTCATTAAATTCTTTGATACTTCTTCTGTAAAATGAAGCTAAAATCATTAGTTTACCACAAAGAAAGGAAAAAAGTTTTCTTTTAAGGACATGAAAATTCTCCGAATTAATTTAGATAGCGGGATTACAAAAAACGTGGAAAATAAATTGAAATTCATAATCTAGATTGCTTATATGAATTTTTATTACGAAGATAAAAATTATTTTTTTTTATTACGTTTTAAGAAATCATATTGCACGAGAATATTTTGTGTTTGATTCGGTAATGTGAAAATAATAATAATAATAATAATAATAATAATAATAATAATAATAATAATAATAATAATGATCGCTTTTATCTGAGTATGCCTGTTTAATAAGACGGCTATTTAATCCCTGCTGAAGACGCCTGGTCTGGCACATTTTTGTTTGTTCAACACCCACATAGCTCACCTGCGGTTTATAATGCAACTATGCTGACCGGGCCTTAGTTACAGTTGCTAAGAGAGAGCGCTTCTTCTGGCAGGGTCAACAGACTGAACAAGCTCAGTATGCTTAAACCCTTGCTCACGATGACTTGTGACTTCGTGCTAGCAAAACCGTCAACGGCTCCCAAATAGTTTCATCTAACCCAATTTCAGGCGCAAGACTTTGCCAAAGTTCATATTTATCTTTAATTTATTTTATTTATCCTTAGTACTTTCGAATGTTGCTACATTCGTTTTAAAGGATTGTATTTTGTGTATATTTACGCCGGTTTCTTGTTTAATTCCGGCGTTCTCAGGTTTTACTGAACCAATTTCAAGTCAGCCGAGGTGACTTCTTAAAAATGGTCAAACAGAATTTTTTTATACGTATTAATTTGAAAGACAGACCTGTCGATATTATTCAACCATATATATATATATATATATATATATATATATATATATATATATATATATATATATATATATAATAATTATATATATATATATATATATATATATATATATATATATATATATATATATATATATTTATATATGCGTATATTTCGGAAGCATGTTTTCATTGAGTCATGTTTTGTTGAATAATTTAGACATGTTCTTCTGTCAACATATTTTCAATAGGATCCTTTCGTATTCACGGATAAGGTTTTTGGTGTCATTATTGAAGGACGAGAGAAAATCGCCGGGTTGATACATATTTCTTTAATTTCCGAGTACTTTCGACACAGTAATACCATCATAAGGGTTTTGTTTATTGCAAGATAAATATTGTCGGGTTTATTATTGACAAAGACAAAATTGTTGTGATCATCCGAAAGTTAAATTTCTTAAAAGTGGAGTGAGGAACACTGCGTCAGTGCGTGACCGCTGAAACCGTTTAAGGAGAGGTAACTAAGTATGGTGTTGAGAGCTTTTACGAAATGAATAGTAAAAAGAGAAACTATTAGTGCAAACATTAGCAATTAAAATATTTATTGTACACATTTTAAATGATTTGTGGAATATTCATAATTAATGTTATTAAACTTTGGTTTCTTTTTTTTTAATATATAGATGCCTTCGAGAATTTATAGTTTATGTTTATTCTTTTCGTGAAAGAGTATAGAGGTATTTTCAACGAGGATGTTTTTCTGCATTCCGGATGTGGACAGGTGTGTTTTCGTCAATGCTGGGCGTATTATTCAAATGAAAACTAGCATATCGATCTTTTATATCGTAACCAAATGCATTCTAAGTTAAACAAGACAAAATATCCTAAAAATTAGTAAAAACTAATACAACCTCCACAGATACTAGTAAAAAATAAACTTAATTAAATACTACACTAAATCTACTATATCTAATACAATCATGACTCTTCCCTGCTCACGAATGCGTTGCAGAAAACCAACATTGTTTATAAATTTAAAATGCCCTCTGAGAGATTGTATATCGTACAGTAAAAATAATATTTATGTTGGACACACTACAATAAAGTATATATATATATATATATATATATATATATATATATATATATATATATATATATATATATATATATATATATATATATATATATATATATGTATGTGTGTGTGTGTGTGTATGTGTGTGTGTGTGTGTGTGTGTGTGTGTAATAAGCTTAAAGACTCATCTACTGATTTATGATTTTTTAGAGTCGGGAGATTAGTTTTTGAATTTTTATTCATTATTATTTCTATATTAATGCTATGCTGAGTACTTTATTTGCAAGATCGGCTCGCCTGAAATACGTTATCTGCCATCAATTTACTCGTTGTCATGTTCTTTAAATGCCAATAAACTTTTCTATTCTATTTTTTAAATATATATATATATATATATATATATATATATATATATATATATATATATATAGAGAGAGAGAGAGAGAGAGGGAGAAAGAGATGTATGTATGTGTGTCTGAGTATAAGGTACAAGTAAATATATTGGCAAACAATTACCCTAAAATTGTTCATTTTAGATAATATTTATTCTTTACTAGAATTTCTGTAATGAAGAGTTATTATTAAATACGTTCAAACTATTGTCCTCATCTTTATAAACTCATCTTTTTTTAATGTAGTACAGCTTAGCTATGACTCTCCTTGTTGTCTCTGAATTTACGTTTGTACTATCCAGCCCGGGGATTGAACTCACAATTACTATATGCCCACATTAAAAAAGAAAACGCTTTAATCTACTGGGTTATTGCCCTGTGTCAGGTTTGAGCTTAGAAGCCTAATATCCTACTATCCTGCCTGCTGTTAACATTCTAATTAAACCTACTTTATTCCGTAGCAGTTGTTGGCATGTATACATTATAATTGAGAAGTACTAAATATGAACAAGACCAGATAACCCTAGACATGACAGCAGAATAAGAACATTCTATACCTGTAGATTAAATACAGGATGCAGTTCAAAATTTCCTGAAGCTTACCCGGATCCACAGGCACATGAAAAATCCCGGGAGATCGAGCTAATAAATAAAACGAGGACATTACTCCGAATATCAATAATAAATATATTATGCATTCCATTTGCACCGATAGTGGGAGCAAATGACATCTATCTTGTGGCAAAAGCATTTGTTTTGGTATAGAATTCATTTACCCTTTTTTATTCTATTTGGTTTAATATAAATAATTATCAACCTAACAAAAGATCGCTTTACAGCAAAAGTGTCCAAATCCGAATCCAGGGACATCTCAAGTCCTATCTCTGGTCATACTCAGCCATATGAGGCCGAATTATCCGGTTAGATCGTCGCGCCATCTTGGTTTTACCAAGACCAAGAAATCGAGGGCGGCCACATGTCAAAGGCAGAACAAGTAACAGCCGATTGTTATCGTAATACATTGAAAAACAAATAGAAATGTGCCATCCGTTAAAATCGGTTATAAAGCCTCCACAGCTAGGATCCGTCATGCTATGTACAGTCTCATAACCATGTTTTCTTCATCACTGTGAGTTTATCAATTTTAAGTCATGGATCAACAGTTATCTATCCTAAATATAGTAGGATGATGTAAGATATAATAGGATTATATTATAGCAAATAATAAATATATTACAGGATATTATAGGGTGATATTATAGGAAATTAACTTTCTTTTAAAATTGTTAATAGAATATTCACAGCTGTAACCCTCCATGTCACGGACACAAGGTCAACTCATCCACGTTTTCTTCATATTCTATTGGTAAGGAGGAAGATGTACGCAGACAGTTTCATTTTCAGAAATGTTACAGTTTGTAACAGACTTCCAAAAGGACGCTTTCGTCATCAATCTGATCTTAACCTCTTTAACAGCAAAATTGTCCAAATCAGGTAACAATATGACATAATTGTCCATCCCGCAATATGTGTAATATCTAAAAAACACTAAAGTAATTAAGTTTCTTTTTTTCCAGGTTTTCAGATAGGACGCTTAGCAATCTTGACATCATTTGTCGTAAGAATCACCGAAAAACCCTTTGAGTTAATCAGCTTGAAAGAGAACAGGTTAAAGTCATTTTGTGTCAAACTCACTGTCTTCCTAAATGAGCAATGGCGAGAGGAAAAAGATCATTCAGGCCTTCAGTAATGGAACCAACATTCATACTCTGGCTTCCATCTTCAAAGTTTATTCAAGAACCATTAAGGGAACAGAGAATAAGTTTAAAAAAGAGGGAGCACTGGAGAAGAAAACTGGATCATGAAGTCACAACAGCAAGTGGGATGATCATTTCAACTTAGAGCTAAATACATTCTTATTGTTCAAAGTAGAGTCCAATAGTGTTATAAAAACCTCGGAGAAAATCCAGTAAAATATTTCTAATCACTTCTACGATACAACGGTTCAAAGCTGGATCTATCAATTGGACAATATTGCTATATAGTGGGATTCTGTGGAAATGTATCTTTTCGTTATAGTCGGTTATATACCCTACACAGCTCGGACCCGCCATAACCGATTGATCTCCATTCCATTCGTATTTCAATAGTAGAGAAAATTGCACTCAGACAACTTCTTCCCCAGAACCGACACTGTGTGGCGCAAACCTTCAAAACGATGCTATCGCGATCACTACAATTTTAATATATTTAAGTCAAGGGTCAAAGTCTATTATACATATTTTTATAAATTATACATCTTCATTTCTTTCAAATCGATGCTTTCGCGATCACTACAATTTTAATATTTTTAAGTCAAGGGTCAAAGTTTATTATACATATTCTTATAAAGTGTACGTTTTCATTACTTATGTCTTTACAACAATGTCATTCAGTGGCCTTCTACCTCCTATGACTCGCGTTGAAGAGTAATATAAAATAAAAAAATAAAAAAATGAATATTTGAGGGGAAAATCATATGAATTTACAGTATAGCGATTTTCCAAGTGTAGCTTAAATGTGGCACAAGGCCGAAAGTATGGTGCACCCAGTGAGGATCGAACTCACTACTCAGTCGTAATTGTTCTAGCGAGACAAGCTTGCTACCCATTACACCACGTCGAGGTGCCCTATATGGATTTACAGTATAAGGAAGTGAAAAGGTATAATAAAGAACAAAAAAATTGTTACCTTCAGTCTGTTCTGTTATTGAAATCTGTGTGTTATCATTGTTCGTTACCTGGCTTGTTTTGGTGGCTATACTTGCTTTTAGGAGTCTGATTTTACTGTCAGTATATTAATAGGATAAAAGCTGAGCTGTTAATTTATTCCGAATATTTTACTGTTTAAATCAAAGTCTGTTGGAATAAAAACAGAAAAATAATTCATATAGTGTTGTGGAAGGATCCACCTAATCTGCATAGGTGACTACCGACTATATAAATAATGGTTGGTACCGGAAGACAGGGAGGGAATACAGAGATCCAGCTAGAGACTCTGCCTGACTGCGACTTAGTCAACACATTCTCCAGGAACGGTTTTCCCAGAAATATACAGAAATACTAGATGTAAATATTGTGTACACTTTCTTGTTATAATACATTCTTGTTCTAAGTACATTTTGTGTTGCATTATTATTCCATGCATTAGTCGAGATTCAACAATGAGTCAAGACTCAACATATAGTTTGAAGCACCAAGAGTCATACAAACCATCGTAGTAATCAGAAAGTAGTGTTTTTTATAACGTATTTCCATTTCAGTTAGCGGCTAGGATTGTGGAATCGGAGAGAAGTTCGAATTCCAGTCGAGTTCATTACGTTCACTTACGGGAAAGTTATGAATCGATCTATTATTCCCCCGGGTATGGGTAAAATAACAGGACAGACTGGGTTCTATAACCTCGGGTGACAACCAGTAAAGGAGAAGGAAACTGAATTTAAACCAGCCTGTTGTAGGTTCTGCCACATAAGGTAAAGTCTAGAAGAAGGTAATTTTAAAAACAAATCCACCTCACAGAGAGGAGGGACGGGATCAGCTTAAAATCTCCGATGCAAAAGGAACCGGCATTCTATTACTCTAGTTTGCGTTGACTGTCACTATAAACCACAATTGTAAGAGGGAAGACGGTGTTGACAACAGCGGCGCAAGATGCGCTAACTGAATCAAATGCTGATGATGATCCATATATTTCTGGCTAAGAAAATGCTTAAAGAAAATAACATCAAAACAGATACTGGCTAATCATCTAAATAAGCATTTTAATTACAAACTTTAAGTAAATTCTACATTTTTCTTAACGCCTAAATAATATTATAATAAATTATAAATATAAATAATATTATATAATATTATAAATAATATTATATAAATGAATTAAAAATATTCAGTACTCTCTTAAGAGGTCTGTTTAAAGTCAAATCACACAGAAAACAGTGGTTCTCGTTCGATCACCGAAGTTAAGCAGCGTCGAGCATGTGCAGTGCTCACATGAGGAACCGGTTAGGAACCCGGGTACTAAAAGCAACCTCTTATAATCCGAATTATGTTTCGTTTTAACACAAAAGATAAATAAGCCGTAAAAAAAAACATGATAATTTATCTCTGGATGAGGAGTTTACGTTATTTACATACGAACTATTGTCTTTTTGTTATTATCACAACGTTTCGTCGTGTGATATACACACTTTATTTTTCTCGCAATAACTTTCTTTTATTTCCAAATATTTGTACAAACAGACTATGTTCTCAGCCATCAACAACAAATTACAAGAAATTTATGACATTATTGTGACAAAGTATGCGGGTTGGCAGCAAGCCTGAGGAGTCATCTAATAGTACTTAAGGACTAAACTTGAGGCGAATATACCAGCCTTTCGCCTGTTATATATGCGAGAAAGTATGCAGAAGAGAAGCGAGTGTTTCGAGTCACTTATACGCTCACTGCCATTCATTCATAGTTTCCACAGATGGTCTTCAAAAAGAAGCAATCACGATGTAAGCACATGGAAACGATTGTGCATATGGAGTTCAGCACTATAACTACAGCAGATAAGGCGGGAATACTCTAAGTTACTATATATAAATAAATGCAGTTACTATTGAAGACGGATAAAATAATAATCTGTATGAGGTACCACTGATCACGGATAAATAGACTTGGATGGGGCCTCATCAGAACTTTTTGGCCAAGGATTGACAAGAAATACCGTACAATTGAAAATCGAAGTTCATGTCTTTAAACCGTTTAAACTCTGTACACTTGATACATTTTCGCAATTTATGAATTAAACGGATAGGGTGGGGATCGATCAAAAGTTAAAATTGTTCTCATTTTACTTTAAAATATTAACTCCAATCCTTGTGAGGTTTGCTATAAACCATAAAGTGTTCAAAACTTAAGAGCGTGTAAACTTTGTGGGATTACTTTCTCTTTTTCTCGCCGTGATACTTTTTTAAACGCATGTCCTTTTTTACACACAGGGTTGTCAAAGAATTTCTGTTT
Organism: Acanthosepion esculentum; assembly: GCA_964036315.1. Lineage (NCBI taxonomy): Eukaryota > Metazoa > Mollusca > Cephalopoda > Sepiida > Sepiidae > Acanthosepion > Acanthosepion esculentum. The sequence goes on along the minus strand of OZ038508.1, from coordinate 36,706,954 downwards.
TTGGAAAGAGAAAGTACTTCAAACATTCACTGCAGCCCGAACATTAGTCAACCCGGAATCCACTTCCGTCAGTAGCCTGACGTCTCTATTTATACATTTTCATAAGACCAGAGTGTCACGTTCGAACCTCGGTGTCGGCAGCTACCAGTTTCTTCCTATATGATAGACGTATTGTTTGCATGCTTAATATTATTTTTGCTCTGTTCTTTTCTTTTCTTTCTCTTTTTATTGTGTATTGCAATTCTGATTGTTGGACATTGCTGCCAAATACATTTAAACAATGACTCTACAAATATGCTAATGTTCGACAGGTAAGTCTTAACGTATTTGGTCTTTAAATTCGGCTAAAAACTTGTGTGTTGAGAATTTGCATGAGCGTGGTAAAATAAAGATTTTATAACAGACTCTTTTTGATGACGTTCACTTGCAACTATTTGTCAATACATCAGCATGTATTTGAAACGGTTTTTCAAATAGTCGAAATGACTTAAATTTAAACTGTAATTCAGAGTTGTTAAAAATACTCGATTACAAAAGGATGAGTCAGTAAAAAGGGAACCAGGTCTGCGGCGCATGGCTTCAACTTGGTGATCTAAGCAAATGTTAATTTTAAGTATTATGCTGATGAATGTGCGGGTGGCATAACGGTTATCGGCGTGGAAAATGGAATTGTCATGCCAAGTTCAATTTCCAGCTATTACCGTTGTATTCACTTTGCACTAACGAACTTGGGAAAGGTATAAATCTGTCACTTTCCCCCCTCCACCCATGGATAAACAAAATTAACACATACTGGGCACTCTCCAGTTGGTAGGTTTACCAGTCGAGTAAAAAGGAGAATTTTGAATTCAAAACTATGCTGGCGGCAACAAGAAATCATTAACTTTCCCAAGAACATTAATGGCAATTTAGATATATTAAATCACAAAAGTAAGTTGTTAAGAGTTTTATTAAGAGAAAAGATTATCTGCAAGCATTTAGAGGGTAGCATGTTACATTTAAAAGGAATTTAAAATTCTGTTTCAAATCTTACGCTGAGTCGTTTTACTAGGAGCCGCTCTTTTTGGTCGATAGTAGCAGATTGCACAAAAACAGTTGTAGGTTAACACTGGTGAGAAATAAAGATGATTACATGAATGCAAATGACATGGAAATAAATACAATATTGTTAAAAGTGAAATTAAAATACAACGAAAAACGGTATGAGAAAAAAAAAAGGAAATAAGCGGGGGGGGGGGTTGGAATGAGGTAAAATAAGATACAAGAAATGGAAATAAGTATGAATGTTGAAATATGGTAAAGAGACGTGTATGAAAGCGAAAATAAGAAGGAAAATGGAAATAGAATAAAGAGAAGGGGAATTAAAATAGAATGAGAACAAATGTGTAATTGTGTGAAAAGAAGTTTAAGAAAAAGGATATTAAGGAGGATTGTTGAAAGAGGGACAACAGAAATATAGGAAATGAAAAATTAAAACGAATGTAGAAATAAGGTAAGTCGAAATGAAAGAAATGGAGAATCGGAACGACTGTAGGAATAGGGTAAAATGAAATGTGAGACATGTAAAATAAGAAGAAATTAAAAAAAAAGTAAACATAAACGTAAAAAATGACGATGAGAACCAATGCAAAAGCTGGAACCGACGGAGAAAAAAAAATGAAACGAAAATTATGATGTGAATAATATCATTGCTGAAAAATATGTAACCTTCCTAGAAATGAAAACAATTTCATCGATTAGTAAAAAAGAATGATTAATATTTTATAAATTTTTACGACCAGTTCCGTTGAAATCCACCGAAGTTCATTCATATAACGGATTTCTTTGAAATAAATTGTGACATGAAAAGAAGTCACGTGACAAATAAAATGTCAGATGGTGTCATTGAGAAAATGTTTGTTTTTAATGAAATGTAAGCAACTGTATGGCTTTCTGAACCCTCCTCTCTTTCTACCTCCCTCTCTCTCTCCCTTTTCTCTGTATACACGCCCAAACACAGACACGCCCAAACACACACACACACACACACACACACACACACACACACAGACACACACACATACACAATATATATATATATATATATATATATATATATATATATATATATATATATACGATAAGGTAAAGTACGAATCCATGTCTTCTTTACATTACTGAGTAGCCTGGCCTTGGTTAGAAGCCAGTCTAGGAGAATGACTAATCTGGATACAAAATCGTAATTCACTGATAATAAAGAAAGAAATGAATAAAAAGAATAACATTCACGAGAATTATTGTTCTTTTTATTTTTTAAGAAATACATCAAACATGCTGACAATGCAAAATAATATCACTCTCTTGATTTTTTAGATTATTCGATTTCTTAAATCCTATAATTTGTCATGAATAATGTAAGAAAGGCAATGAAATTATTTCCAACTCTTGACACATGCCGATGCATTCCTTTTAAAACACAAAAAAACTCGCGGACACTATTAAAAAACAGCCGCCCATTTTAAAAAATCGCTAAGCGTGAGCTGTAAATTTGGTAAATAAAACAAAAATCCTGCTTTAGTGAGTATCAAAAATGTATTTGAAAACAATTTCAAATAGAGCCCTGTTATAGACGTAAGAAGAGTAATATACAAATAATATATAATGCATATGCGTGTTTTGTTTTGTGTATGTATCGCCCTACTTTTACTTTTTCATGTGCCGAATCCCTTAAGAATAGGCGGTCTCCACAACTTTCTATCTTGTGTGGCTCTTAACAGTTTTTTTCCCTCTGCTTAAAGCCTACGCGCCTAGTCTCGTCATCCATTCACAAAAGGTTGTCAATTACCCCCCCCCTCTCTCTCTCTATATATATATATATATATATATTTTAGAATTGGACATAGTCCGACAATTTATTTAAAGACATTTATATTATGTTTGTATCTATAAAAAGAACGTTAAACATAATATAAATGTCTTTAAATATATATATATATATATATATATATATACTCCACGTGTGGGTTAAGTCTTCCAATTTCTTCATTATGTGTTTAAAGAATTGCTGCTGCCTTTTCTCGATTCTAAGTATAAGAGTTCTTTCTCTTGTCATTTTCTTTAAGGCTTTCCTGGTTGCTTATTTACTGCCTGCATATTTGTGTAACATCGAAATTAGTCGTTTCTTCCGACTGATGTCGGAAGTTTGAAATTCTACAACATATTTGAGAACTTCGTAGCTCTTGTGGCTATTCATTACGTCCATTCAGTATTCCTCAAATCTCCATACCCTTTCAAAAAAAAATAAAAAAATAAAAAAATTCAGAGAGTGTAAACTTTGTGGGATTACTTTCTCTTTTTTATCAGAAATATAGACAGATACTATTCAATGTTACATTTTCATTGTAAGTTTCAAATATTTTCTCAATAAATAAAAAAGAAATGAAAAAGTTAGTGGGCAAATAAACTCTGAATTGAGAAAAAAGAACATAAAAGTAAGTAACAATCAATTAACTGTGTTATATTGTAATTCCATTTTATTCACATATCTTAACTTTTTTCTATCATATATATATATATATGTATATGTATATGTATATATATATGTGTGTGTGTGTGTGCGTGATATATATATGATATAACAATATGTATATGATATACATGAATTTAGCTAGACTGAAAAAAACTCTTTCAAAAATATTCTTTCAAAAATTTTGAAACTACCAGTATCTCTCGTTTTGTGTGCATACTTTTCTGAAACAATTCAAACTCAGAATTCGTCTGCAAAGATTCAAATTCAACTGCAGAATTATGAATCGTTAATCTGAAAACTGGATGAAATTGGAAGTTAACAGGTATAAAATATTAAATGAACTCTCTTATACATAAAATGATATTTCTACTTACTCGCTTCAAGAAAGAGCAGGCAGAGAAGATACTTCAACACCATGTTGAAGCTGAAAGAGAGGAAAACAGATAAAACATTAAAAGATGTCCTTCAAGGTAAACATGACGGGAGAAGAACGGTAATACCGTGAGAACTTTTCAAACGACTAACATATCATCCTTATGGAAAATAAGTTTTTATAATAATGAGGCATGGCAGAGTATGAGTGCTCAGAAATAATTAATAATAATGTATCATAAAATCAATTTGAAATTATATTTGAATAGAAATGTTATGTGAAAACCTGACAAAGCTAAATACAGAAAAGCTTTGTCAAATTATATATATTAGGGTGATGCTTATATTTTCAGTTTTCGAAATGAAACACCGAAAAGCGTTCCATATTATTTGAAATGAAACCCTGTGCAAATAATAATAATAATAATAATAATAATAATAATAATAATAATAAATAGCAGACATACACAGCTGGTCGATCAAAAAAAGCGTTCAATTAGAATGGAGCAAAAATAACATCATGTTTAGATGTAACAGAGTCTATCTTCTTCAATTACTTTAAAGTACTTTCATTAAAAACATTTTGAATTAATACAGTTACTGATATAACAGCCGTAGTCTGTATTTATTCAATCAAAGTTAGCCGAGGACATGTAGGGGTAAAACAGGCAACATGAAGACCCACTTCAGAACACAATTATTTTGGAGTTTTTGAAATTCAATTTGTCAGTGTGCTACCAGGGATGTAAAAGAGGATACATTTACAAAGCAATTGTTAAGTTTGATGAACACTGGTGGAAAGATCAACGAAAAATAAGAAAGAAACCAGTAAAAACCGTCAGTTTTCGCTATTTAGGCGTGTTTTCACTATGGGTGGGCTCAATTATCAAGTTAACTGACTGTTAACCAATCAACTGAATGAATTTTATATTAGAATGCTTGAAAATTGAGGGAGATTTTTGTTTAAAATTTGTGTTGAAATCTATTTTTCGTTCTTCGAGGTATTGTTGAGCTCGTCATGATGTAAGTAACCTACATACCGAATTTGAACGAAATCGAAGGAAAAAAGCTGAATTTATCGATTTTTGACCGGCTTTATCGATTACTGATTTTTTAAAAATTATCAATTTTTTACGCTAAGAAGTTATCTCTTACAATGTACCATGTATGTGCCAAGTTTGGCCAAAAATCGACTGGATGGATCTCGAGTGAAAAGATATCACACACACAGACTTCCTGTGTTTTGTATATATAGATGGAATCCTGTGCAATTTTCCCCCAATCGCTTCATATTTTGAGGACGTTCAATCATCTTGACATTTTTCCCTGCAATCCATAACATTTGTAAAAAAAAAATGATAATCAATGAATACTTCATCGAGTGTCATTTTCTTATTTTGCCCCCATTAGATTATTTAGCCTTTGAACAAATAAATATCGAAAGTCTATTTTCAGAGGAATATATTAGAATGAAAGCAGTGATGGCTCTTGTTCTGAATTCATCATAAAAATTCACAGTGTGAAATTAATAAGTACTAAATACTTCAAATACATCGGTGTCTGGATCAGTTCTAAGAAATTTAGCACAGAACGAAAGGAAATGGAACATAGAACAGGCTGCGCTAGAGGTATTGCTGTTCATTAATGCAAGATGTTGCAAAACAAGAACATTGATATAAAAATTCGTGTCATGTTCTTAAATAACCCCATCAGATCTAGACCTTTGTGTAGATGTCATAAATGGCGACCAACAACTTTGGAAATATCTGAACTACCAGTTAGATACAACCTTTCTTTCGGATAATGATTAAAAATGGCTTCAAGTAAATGATCTCCATGGTTCTTATGGAGGGTTGTACTTAGTCGGATCTTGCAAATTGGTGCGACAGTAACATAAAAATAAAGGACCTTACCGAATAGCAAAAATTACGCCACACAGGCAACAACTAAACTGGATACTTCATTTAACTTAAAGAGAAAATAATGATAAAATGATTATGTTAACTTTCCACATGATGTGAAACAAAAAGTTAGGATGGAAACCGCAACGAACACTAGAAAAAGAGATAACTGCTAGGGAAATATATTTTCTTGAAATATCATTATGCATTTCAATCAACAGCAATGCTAACTGTTCGGACAATGAATGCTGAATGTCACCTTATAGGGAAACGACTAATCTTACTGCTACTTACTCTAATCGCCTTCCTTGTACAGATTATTCTTTGATAACATGTGTGACTTTGAAAAGACGACTGCGAGTTGTCCCTAACCCGTCCCAGCTACATAGGCCGTTCCATTTCTTTAATATTAACCTTAATTGAGGTTTCGTCTACAGAGGAAATGTCAAACGAAACGATGTTCTTGTTTAATAATATTTCACTTGTGTAAAGTATTTAGTTAATAAAATAACCCCTACCTTCTAGATAAACCTCCCTCAATGAAGTCGTCAGTTCCCTGGTTATTTTGTTTTTATGTCAGACGTGACGCCTTCGAGCATCTCAACTGAAAATGAAAAGGAGAAAAAAGATAAAAATGCCAGGATGCTCAGATGTGAGAATAATTTGAGTTGAGTATATATATATATATATATATATATATATATATATATATATATATATATATATATATTACAAAGAGTCAATCATACCTTGAATCAATCAGCAATATGAATGCGATTATTGGCGAAATCACTTCGCTAGTAGACATAAACATAAGTATTACACTACTGATAATCCTCCGAATGATGAGATCCTCATAAATAAATAAAATGGATATGCTGTTTTTTTTAATTTTTTTTATTTTTTATTATCTGCTAGTACTTTCATATGCTTCACGCAATTCATCATCAGGCTTTATTATCCATCAGAATCAAAACTGGGAGACGATTTATATGTGTTTATCCAACCGAAAGATGTTTTTAAGTATGAGCTATTTGTTAACTGTTATAAGGTGTTGGAGCGTGCAAATCGCAACGCTAAATTTTAAATATTTAAAGTGAGAATTTTTATGTATTTTGTAATTTGGTAAATCCACGTATTTTCTTTTATAATTGTTTTTCACTTAATATGATATGAACTAAGTAGATATTTCAAGTAACAGAGTGATGTGTCTTACTTTGTAGTTTATTTTCCTCGGGAATTCTTTACTGCTGGATCAATTGTTTTTTATAAACATAGGATTTCTTTACAGCTGGATCAATTGTTTTTTTATAAACATAGGATTTCTTTACAGCTGGATCAATTGTTTTTTATAAACATAGGAATTCTTTATTGCTGGATCAATTGTTTTTTATAAACATAGGATTTCTTTACAGCTGGATCAATTGTTTTTATAAACATAGGAATTCTTTACTGCTGGATCAATTGTTTTTTTATAAACATAGGAATTCTTTACTGCTGGATCAATTGTTTTTATAAACATAGCAATTCTTTACTGCTGGATCAATTGTTTTTTTATAAACATAGGAATTCTTTACTGATGGATCAATTGTTTTTTTATAAACATAGGAATTCTTTACTGCTGGATCAATTGTTTTTTATAAACATAGGATTTCTTTACAGCTGGATCAATTGTTTTTATAAACATAGGAATTCTTTACTGCTGGATCAATTGTTTTTTTATAAACATAGGATTTCTTTACAGCTGGATCAATTGTTTTTATAAACATAGGAATTCTTTACTGCTGGATCAATTGTTTTTTTATAAACATAGGATTTCTTTACAGCTGGATCAATTGTTTTTATAAACATAGGAATTCTTTACTGCTGGATCAATTGTTTTTTTATAAACATAGGATTTCTTTACAGCTGGATCAATTGTTTTTATAAACATAGGAATTCTTTACCGCTGGATCAATTGTTTTTTTATAAGCATAGGAATTCTTTACTGCTGGATCAATTGTTTTTATAAACATAGGAATTCTTTACTGCTGGATCAATTGTCTTTTTATAAACATAGGAATTCTTTACTGCTGGATCAATTGTTTTTTTATAAACATAGGAATTCTTTACTGCTGGATCAATTGTTTTTTTATAAACATAGGATTTCTTTACAGCTGGATCAATTGTTTTTATAAACATAGGAATTCTTTACTGCTGGATCAATTGTTTTTTATAAACATAGGTTTTCTTTACAGCTGGATCAATTGTTTTTATAAACATAGGAATTCTTTACTGCTGGATCAATTGTTTTTTTATAAACTTAGGATTTCTTTACAGCTGGATCAATTGTTTTTATAAACATAGGAATTCTTTACTGCTGGATCAATTGTTTTTTTATAAACATAGGAATTCTTTACTGCTGGATCAATTGTTTTTATAAACATAGGAATTCTTTACTGCTGGATTAATTGTTTTTTATAAACATAGGAATTCTTTACTGCTGGATCAATTGTTTTTTATAAACATAGGATTTCTTTACAGCTGGATCAATTGTTTTTTTATAAACATAGCATTTCTTTACAGCTGGATCAATTGTTTTTTATAAACATAGGAATTCTTTATTGCTGGATCAATTGTTTTTTTATAAACATAGGATTTCTTTACAGCTGGATCAATTGTTTTTATAAACATAGGAATTCTTTACTGCTGGATCAATTGTTTTTTTATAAACATAGGAATTCTTTACTGCTGGATCAATTGTTTTTATAAACATAGCAATTCTTTACTGCTGGATCAATTGTTTTTTTATAAACATAGGAATTCTTTACTGATGGATCAATTGTTTTTTTATAAACGTAGGAATTCTTTACTGCTGGATCAATTGTTTTTTATAAACATAGGTTTTCTTTACAGCTGGATCAATTGTTTTTATAAACATAGGAATTCTTTACTGCTGGATCAATTGTTTTTTATAAACATAGGATTTCTTTACAGCTGGATCAATTGTTTTTATAAACATAGGAATTCTTTACTGCTGGATCAATTGTTTTTTTATAAACATAGGATTTCTTTACAGCTGGATCAATGGTTTTTATAAACATAGGAATTCTTTACTGCTGGATCAATTGTTTTTTTATAAACATAGGATTTCTTTACAGCTGGATCAATTGTTTTTATAAACATAGGAATTCTTTACCGCTGGATCAATTGTTTTTTTATAAGCATAGGAATTCTTTACTGCTGGATCAATTGTTTTTATAAACATAGGAATTCTTTACTGCTGGATCAATTGTTTTTTATAAACATAGGAATTCTTTACTGCTGGATCAATTGTTTTTTTATAAACATAGGAATTCTTCACTGCTGGATCAATTGTTTTTTTATAAACATAGGATTTCTTTACAGCTGGATCAATTGTTTTTATAAACATAGGAATTCTTTACTGCTGGATCAATTGTTTTTTATAAACATAGGTTTTCTTTACAGCTGGATCAATTGTTTTTATAAACATAGGAATTCATTACTGCTGGATCAAATGTTTTTTTATAAACTTAGGATTTCTTTACAGCTGGATCAATTGTTTTTATAAACATAGGAATTCTTTACAGCTGGATCAATTGTTTTTTTATAAACATAGGAATTCTTTACTGCTGGATCAATTGTTTTTATAAACATAGGAATTCTTTACTGCTGGATCAATTGTTTTTATAAACATAGGAATTCTTTACTGCTGGATCAATTGTTTTTTTATAAACTTAGGATTTCTTTACAGCTGGATCAATTGTTTTTATAAACATAGGAATTCTTTACTGCTGGATCAATTGTTTTTTTATAAACATAGGAATTCTTTACTGCTGGATCAATTGTTTTTATAAATATAGGAATTCTTTACTGCTGGATTAATTTTTTTTTATAAACATAGGAATTCTTTACTGCTGGATCAATTGTTTTTTATAAACATAGGATTTCTTTACAGCTGGATCAATTGTTTTTTTATAAACATAGGATTTCTTTACAGCTGGATCAATTGTTTTTATAAACATAGGAATTCTTTATTGCTGGATCAATTGTTTTTTTATAAACATAGGATTTATTTACAGCTGGATCAATTGTTTTTATAAACATAGGAATTCTTTACTGCTGGATCAATTGTTTTTTTATAAACATAGGAATTATTTACTGCTGGATCAATTGTTTTTATAAACATAGCAATTCTTTACTGCTGGATCAATTGTTTTTTTATAAACATAGGAATTCTTTACTGATGGATCAATTGTTTTTTTATAAACATAGGAATTCTTTACTGCTGGATCAATTGTTTTTTATAAACATAGGTTTTCTTTACAGCTGCATCAATTGTTTTTATAAACATAGGAATTCTTTACTGCTGGATCAATTGTTTTTTTATAAACATAGGATTTCTTTACAGCTGGATCAATTGTTTTTATAAACATAGGAATTCTTTACTGCTGGATCAATTGTTTTTTTATAAACACAGGATTTCTTTACAGCTGGATCAATTGTTTTTATAAACATAGGAATTCTTTACTGCTGGATCAATTGTTTTTTTATAAACATAGGATTTCTTTACAGCTGGATCAATTGTTTTTATAAACATAGGAATTCTTTACCGCTGGATCAATTGTTTTTTTATAAGCATAGGAATTCTTTACTGCTGGATCAATTGTTTTTATAAACATAGGAATTCTTTACTGCTGGATCAATTGTTTTTTTATAAACATAGGAATTCTTTACTGCTGGATCAATTGTTTTTTTATAAACATAGGAATTCTTTACTGCTGGATCAATTGTTTTTTTATAAACATAGGATTTCTTTACAGCTGGATCAATTGTTTTTATAAACATAGGAATTCTTTACTGCTGGATCAATTGTTTTTTATAAACATAGGTTTTCTTTACAGCTGGATCAATTGTTTTTATAAACATAGGAATTCATTACTGCTGGATCAATTGTTTTTTTATAAACTTAGGATTTCTTTACAGCTGGATCAATTGTTTTTATAAACATAGGAATTCTTTACAGCTGGATCAATTGTTTTTTTATAAACATAGGAATTCTTTACTGCTGGATCAATTGTTTTTATAAACATAGGAATTCTTTACTGCTGGATCAATTGTTTTTTATAAACATAGGAATTCTTTACTGCTGGATTAATTGTTTTTTTATAAACATAGGAATTCTTTACTGCTGGATCAATTGTTTTTTTATAAACATAGGATTTCTTTACAGCTGGATCAATTGTTTTTATAAACATAGGAATTCTTTACTGCTGGATCAATTGTTTTTTTTATAAACACAGGATTTCTTTACAGCTGGATCAATTGTTTTTATAAACATAGGAATTCTTTACTGCTGGATCAATTGTTTTTTTATAAACATAGGATTTCTTTACAGCTGGATCAATTGTTTTTATAAACATAGGAATTCTTTACTGCTGGATCAATTGTTTTTTTATAAACATAGGAATTCTTTACTGCTGGATTAATTGTTTTTTTATAAACATAGGAAATCTTTACTGCTGGATCAATTGTTTTTTATAAACATAGGATTTTTTTACAGCTGGATCAATTGTTTTTATAAACATAGGAATTCTTTACTGCTGGATCAATTGTTTTTTTATAAACATAGGAATTCTTTACAGCTGGATCAATTGTTTTTATAAACATAGGAATTCTTTACTGCTGGATCAATTGTTTTTTTATAAACATAGGATTTCTTTACAGCTGGATCAATTGTTTTTATAAACATAGGAATTCTTTACTGCTGGATCAATTGTTTTTTTATAAACGTAGGAATTCTTTACTGCTGGATCAATTGTTTTTATAAACATAGGAATTCTTTACTGCTGGATCAATTGTTTTTTTATAAACATAAGATTTCTTTACAGCTGGATCAATTGTTTCTATAAACATAGGATTTCTTTACTGCTGGATCAATTGTTTTTTTATAAACATAGGAATTCTTTACTGCTGGATCAATTGTTTTTGTAAACATAGGAATTCTTTACTGCTGGATCAATTGTTTTTTTATAAACATAGGTTTACTTTACTGCTGGATCAATTGTTTTTTTATAAACATAGGATTTCTTTACATCTGGATCAATTGTTTTTATAAACATAGGAATTCTTTACTGCTGGATCAATTGTTTTTTATAAACATAGGATTACTTTACAGCTGGATCAATTGTTTTTATAAACATAGGAATTCTTTACTGCTGGATCAATTGTTTTTTTATAAACATAGGATTTCTTTACAGCTGGATCAATTGTTTTTATAAACATAGGAATTCTTTACTGCTGGATCAATTGTTTTTTTATAAACATAGGAATTCTTTACTGCTGGATCAATTGTTTTTATAAACATAGGAATTCTTTACTGCTGGATCAATTGTTTTTTTATAAACATAGGATTTCTTTACAGCTGGATCAATTGTTTTTATAAACATAGGAATTCTTTACTGCTGGATCAATTGTTTTTTTATAAACATAGGAATTCTTTACTGCTGGATCAATTGTTTTTATAAACATAGGAATTCTTTACTGCTGGATCAATTGTTTTTTATAAACATAGGAATTCTTTACTGCTGGATCAATTGTTTTTTATAAACATAGGAATTCTTTACTGCTGGTTCAATTGTTTTTTATAAACATAGGAATTCTTTACTGCTGGATCAATTGTTTTTTATAAACATAGGAATTCTTTACTGCTGGATCAATTGTTTTTTATAAACATAGGATTACTTTACAGCTGGATCAATTGTTTTTATAAACATAGGAATTCTTTACTGCTGGATCAATTGTTTTTTTATAAACATAGGATTTCTTTACAGCTGGATCAATTGTTTTTATAAACATAGGAATTCTTTACTGCTGGATCAATTGTTTTTTTATAAACATAGGAATTCTTTACTGCTGGATCAATTGTTTTTATAAACATAGGAATTCTTTACTGCTGGATCAATTGTTTTTTTATAAACATAGGATTTCTTTACAGCTGGATCAATTGTTTTTATAAACATAGGAATTCTTTACTGCTGGATCAATTGTTTTTTTATAAACGTAGGAATTCTTTACTGCTGGATCAATTGTTTTTATAAACATAGGAATTCTTTACTGCTGGATCAATTGTTTTTTTATAAACATAAGATTTCTTTACAGCTGGATCAATTGTTTTTATAAACATAGGATTTCTTTACTGCTGGATCAATTGTTTTTTTATAAACATAGGAATTCTTTACTGCTGGATCAATTGTTTTTGTAAACATAGGAATTCTTTACTGCTGGATCAATTGTTTTTTTATAAACATAGGATTACTTTACTGCTGGATCAATTGTTTTTTTATAAACATAGGATTTCTTTACATCTGGATCAATTGTTTTTATAAACATAGGAATTCTTTACTGCTGGATCAATTGTTTTTTATAAACATAGGATTACTTTACAGCTGGATCAATTGTTTTTATAAACATAGGAATTCTTTACTGCTGGATCAATTGTTTTTTTATAAACATAGGATTTCTTTACAGCTGGATCAATTGTTTTTATAAACATAGGAATTCTTTACTGCTGGATCAATTGTTTTTTTATAAACATAGGAATTCTTTACTGCTGGATCAATTGTTTTTATAAACATAGGAATTCTTTACTGCTGGATCAATTGTTTTTTTATAAACATAGGATTTCTTTACAGCTGGATCAATTGTTTTTATAAACATAGGAATTCTTTACTGCTGGATCAATTGTTTTTTTATAAACATAGGAATTCTTTACTGCTGGATCAATTGTTTTTATAAACATAGGAATTCTTTACTGCTGGATCAATTGTTTTTTATAAACATAGGAATTCTTTACTGCTGGATCAATTGTTTTTTATAAACATAGGAATTCTTTACTGCTGGTTCAATTGTTTTTTATAAACATAGGAATTCTTTACTGCTGGATCAATTGTTTTTTATAAACATAGGAATTCTTTACTGCTGGATCAATTGTTTTTTATAAACATAGGATTACTTTACAGCTGGATCAATTGTTTTTATAAACATAGGAATTCTTTACTGCTGGATCAATTGTTTTTTTATAAACATAGGATTTCTTTACAGCTGGATCAATTGTTTTTATAAACATAGGAATTCTTTACTGCTGGATCAATTGTTTTTTTATAAACATAGGAATTCTTTACTGCTGGATCAATTGTTTTTATAAACATAGGAATTCTTTACTGCTGGATCAATTGTTTTTTATAAACATAGGAATTCTTTACTGCTGGTTCAATTGTTTTTTATAAACATAGGAATTCTTTACTGCTGGATCAATTGTTTTTTATAAACATAGGAATTCTTTACTGCTGGATCAATTGTTTTTTTATAAACATAGGATTACTTTACAGCTGGATCAATTGTTTTTATAAACATAGGAATTCTTTACTGCTGGATCAATTGTTTTTTTATAAACATAGGATTTCTTTACAGCTGGATCAATTGTTTTTATAAACATAGGAATTCTCTACTGCTGGATCAATTGTTTTTTTATAAAGATAGGTTTCTTTACAGCTGGATCAATTGTTTTTATAAACATAGGAATTCTTTACTGCTGGATCAATTGTTTTTTTATAAACATAGGAATTCTTTACTGCTGGATCAATTGTTTTTATAAACATAGGAATTCTTTACTGCTGGATCAATTGTTTTTTTATAAACATAGGATTTCTTTACAGCTGGATCAATTGTTTTTATAAACATAGGAATTCTTTACTGCTGGATCAATTGTTTTTTATAAACATAGGAATTCTTTACTGCTGGATCAATTGTTTTTATAAACATAGGTATTCTTTACTGCTGGATCAATTGTTTTTTATAAACATAGGAATTCTTTACTGCTGGATCAATTGTTTTTTATAAACATAGGAATTCTTTACTGCTGGATCAATTGTTTTTTATAAACATAGGAATTCTTTACTGCTGGATCAATTGTTTTTTTTATAAACACAGGATTTCTTTACAGCTGGATCAATTGTTTTTATAAACATAGGAATTCTTTACTGCTGGATTAATTGTTTTTTTATAAACATAGGAAATCTTTACTGCTGGATCAATTGTTTTTTATAAACATAGGATTTTTTTACAGCTGGATCAATTGTTTTTATAAACATAGGAATTCTTTACTGCTGGATCAATTGTTTTTTTATAAACATAGGAATTCTTTACAGCTGGATCAATTGTTTTTATAAACATAGGAATTCTTTACTGCTGGATCAATTGTTTTTTTATAAACATAAGATTTCTTTACAGCTGGATCAATTGTTTTTATAAACATAGGATTTCTTTACTGCTGGATCAATTGTTTTTTTATAAACATAGGAATTCTTTACTGCTGGATCAATTGTTTTTGTAAACATAGGAATTCTTTACTGCTGGATCAATTGTTTTTTTATAAACATAGGATTACTTTACTGCTGGATCAATTGTTTTTTTATAAACATAGGATTTCTTTACATCTGGATCAATTGTTTTTATAAACATAGGAATTCTTTACTGCTGGATCAATTGTTTTTTATAAACATAGGATTACTTTACAGCTGGATCAATTGTTTTTATAAACATAGGAATTCTTTACTGCTGGATCAATTGTTTTTTTATAAACATAGGATTTCTTTACAGCTGGATCAATTGTTTTTATAAACATAGGAATTCTTTACTGCTGGATCAATTGTTTTTTTATAAACATAGGAATTCTTTACTGCTGGATCAATTGTTTTTATAAACATAGGAATTCTTTACTGCTGGATCAATTGTTTTTTTATAAACATAGGATTTCTTTACAGCTGGATCAATTGTTTTTATAAACATAGGAATTCTTTACTGCTGGATCAATTGTTTTTTTATAAACATAGGAATTCTTTACTGCTGGATCAATTGTTTTTATAAACATAGGAATTCTTTACTGCTGGATCAATTGTTTTTTATAAACATAGGAATTCTTTACTGCTGGATCAATTGTTTTTTATAAACATAGGAATTCTTTACTGCTGGTTCAATTGTTTTTTATAAACATAGGAATTCTTTACTGCTGGATCAATTGTTTTTTATAAACATAGGAATTCTTTACTGCTGGATCAATTGTTTTTTATAAACATAGGATTACTTTACAGCTGGATCAATTGTTTTTATAAACATAGGAATTCTTTACTGCTGGATCAATTGTTTTTTTATAAACATAGGATTTCTTTACAGCTGGATCAATTGTTTTTATAAACATAGGAATTCTTTACTGCTGGATCAATTGTTTTTTTATAAACATAGGAATTCTTTACTGCTGGATCAATTGTTTTTATAAACATAGGAATTCTTTACTGCTGGATCAATTGTTTTTTATAAACATAGGAATTCTTTACTGCTGGTTCAATTGTTTTTTATAAACATAGGAATTCTTTACTGCTGGATCAATTGTTTTTTATAAACATAGGAATTCTTTACTGCTGGATCAATTGTTTTTTTATAAACATAGGATTACTTTACAGCTGGATCAATTGTTTTTATAAACATAGGAATTCTTTACTGCTGGATCAATTGTTTTTTTATAAACATAGGATTTCTTTACAGCTGGATCAATTGTTTTTATAAACATAGGAATTCTCTACTGCTGGATCAATTGTTTTTTTATAAAGATAGGTTTCTTTACAGCTGGATCAATTGTTTTTATAAACATAGGAATTCTTTACTGCTGGATCAATTGTTTTTTTATAAACATAGGAATTCTTTACTGCTGGATCAATTGTTTTTATAAACATAGGAATTCTTTACTGCTGGATCAATTGTTTTTTTATAAACATAGGATTTCTTTACAGCTGGATCAATTGTTTTTATAAACATAGGAATTCTTTACTGCTGGATCAATTGTTTTTTTATAAACATAGGAATTCTTTACTGCTGGATCAATTGTTTTTATAAACATAGGTATTCTTTACTGCTGGATCAATTGTTTTTTATAAACATAGGAATTCTTTACTGCTGGATCAATTGTTTTTTATAAACATAGGATTTCTTTACTGCTGGATCAATTGTTTTTTATAAACATAGGAATTCTTTACTGCTGGATCAATTGTTTTTTATAAGCTTAGGAATTCTTTACTGCTGGATCAATTGTTTTTTATGAACATAATAAAATAGGCAGCATATATTTACATTACAAAAAGTCAATCATACCTTGAATCAATCAGAAATATATATATATATATATATATATATATATATATAATCAACTCAAATTATATATATATATATATATATATATATATATATATATATAAAACAAAATTATTAATTTCCAATGACTAGTGCAAGAAGAGTTAATAATTTCCACTGATTGCGACAAGAAGAAATAATAATGTGGTCGAACTGGTTGGGTAAAAACAACGTTTTGAAACAACTTTGTTCAAACTCTGAAGGTGCGCAGTTATAGTGAAAGAGTTTTCCAGAATCTAAGCGAGGTCAAAATTGTGTTGAAATTCCCTCTTTGGTACCACGACTTCACGAATTAAAGCGCTGTACTAGATTGGCAGCTAGGTCTCATTATGTTACTGTATAAATTGCTAGATGTAACTGTAATATTCATGCTAATAGTTTCTTATTTCCTTTGTAGAACTTTCTTCCGGCTTCATGCTCTCCACTCATTTACGATCTCCAAAAATTTAAATGCAACATCAATCGTCATCTTTGTATTCTGGTCTTTTAATGACCCCCTTTCCTCAATAACATTTTCACAGTTTCTTTCACTCTCTGTAAACCCTTGAGTCTTAGTGACTTTATTGCTTTGTTTGGGGTAAAATGATTTAAAAAAAACATGTCCAATAAATTGAGTATATATTAGTCGTCTGTTCGTGTATATTGAAGTATTATATAAAACACTGGCATTAAATAAATGTAACTTTGAATGTATCCGAGCGTCTACTTTGTCGGAATATTGATTGGGGCAAGAAAAGATAATAATGTGGTCGAACTGGTAGGGTAAAAACAACTTAAAAACGAACTCGTTTAAACTCTGAAGATGCGCAGTTACAGTGAAAGATGTCTTCCAGAATCTAAGCGAGGTAATAGTTCTGATGAAATTCCCTCTTTGGTGCCACGACTTCACGAATTAAAGTGCTGTACTAGATTGGCAGTTAGGTCTCATTATGTTACTTTATAAATTGCTAGATGTAACCGTAAAATTTATGCTAATAGTTTCTTCTTTCGTTTATAGAACTCTCTTCCGGCTTCTTGCTCTCCTGTCACTTACGATCTCCAAAAATTTAAATCCAACGTCAATCGAAATTTTCTGTTTCATTGTATCCTGGTCTTTTAATGATCCCCCCTCTTCTCAATAACATTTTCATAGTGTCTTTCACTCTTTGTAAACCTTTGAGTCTTAGTGGCTTTATTTCCTTTTTTGGGGCAATATTTAAACTTTATTAAAAAAAAAACTATTATGTAAATTTTTGTAACTTTGTATAATATTTATGCATTACACCCTAATCTTTATTCAGTAAAAATTTCATTGCTAATCATACATTACTTTTTAAGTAATACACATATTTATGTCTTTGTTGTTTCCGTTCCTTATATTATGGCCGCTACTATATTTGTACTTGTTTGAAACGACCAAGGACTTATTTGGAGCTAATGACGGCATGGATTGTTACTTTGTCTTTGGTTCAAAGTGATGAACCCAACACTCATCTTGGGTTAAGAAACGTTCAAGGAAATGTGATTAGCTTGGTGCGCTTTTGATCAGATATCAGAAGACGCGACACCCACTGAAAAGAAACCTTTGCCATGCCATTTCATTGTACAAATTATTCTCAACTCTCTCACGGGAATATTAAGAGCTTTGTCTATTTGATTTATCGTCAATCGCCTATCATTCATCTCCATGAGGTGAAAACTGTCAATATTTTCCTCGGTGGTGGCAGTTGCAGGATGTTCAGAACTGGGGTCATCTTCAAGACTCTCCCTTCGCCTCCTAAATTCAGCTGTCCACTTTTTCACAGTTGATAAAACTGTAGCAACCAACTAATGTAGCAATCATGTCAGCATGAATGTCCTTGGGGACTAAATACTTTCTTATGCATGTAGTTGATAACACCACGATGCCAAATTTCCTCCATTTTCATTTTTGAATCGTTCTTTGAACAATCAGATGTCAGTTTACCTGGAACAAGTCATTAATGAGAAGAAATGAATGCATACAAGAATTCGCAGCCTCACTCCTTCATAGTCAGCCTATGAACTTTTCAGCCCACCCTCGTAATTTTCGGAATAATTCACTGATGTATTTGGGGGGGGGTGCTTGATTCTGATCTATTTGGTATACTCCAGCTTTCAAGACTTTGACGTTGCATTCTTTTCTCAAGTCCTTGTTAAAAACGCTTCTTTTTATTTACATTATTCGGGCTGTTGTACGCTACGGCCTTCTTCAAATGATTGGAATTTCGAACCGCACCGTTTATTTCGTCCACCGGGGTAGATTGTTCTAGTTCCACGTGCCATGCATCTTCCGGATGTTTCAATTATTTTCACTTTAACTCAACTCTCCAAGATTTTGGTTCACCACTGCTGTAGCCTGGTAATGAACTCACAACTGTTTGGTCACTGGATCTAACCACCGCTTTTATCCACTGGGTGTATGAATTTCTGGGACTTATAAACCTAATGTTTCAGCAATGGTTTTTACCAGTGCTCATATTGCAATTTTTTCGTTATTATTATTGCATATTTTTTTTACCAGATCTTATAATGCAATTTTTTGTGTAGTTATTCATTGCTTTTACCTAGCTCTTCTTATTACTGGTTCCCAAATTTTATTCATTTCTATGCTTGGTCGGCTCAGGAGATTTTTGTGACCTAGCATATGTGCTGATTTCTTATGTTTTCAGAGATATAGACACGTTTCTTTTTAGTTCACGATTTCATGGGCTAGCGAATCCGATTTTTCAAAAATGCTGAAACTTACTTGAATCTTGTTTTTGTCACCGTACACAGTTCATTAAACCTTCACGGTGACTTATGAAACAGCAATTCATAAGTTAGGAAACAAGAAACTTACTCATCACATGAATTGTTTAAACCAAGTGATTTTCTACTGTTGTTGTCATCTCTCCTTGAAGTGTTGAAATTTGAAAAGTTGCTGCTTTTTTTGGGGGGGGGGGCGCAAGGGGTTGGTCAGGCAAAAATTGAATCCAAAAATTCTCGTTTATTTTACAAAACAGAAAGTAGGTGAAAACTGAAATATCTTTCAATATCACAGATTAAATTTCACAAAGAGTGTAAGCTTACTGCCATCCATAATAATAGTTTTCTCAAGCGTGACATCGACCAGAAAGAGGAATGCGAGGGTGCGTTGTGTGTGTGTGAGAGAGAGAGAGAGAGAGAGGGGAGAGGAGGGGGAGATAAAGAGAAACATCTAGACCCTCTAAAAGTATTCCTAGAAATAGGACTCAAAATAAACCTGCGAGGAATGCGAGGGTGCGTTGTGTGTGTGTGTGTGTGTGTGTGTGAGAGAGAGAGAGAGAGAGAGATGGGGGAGAGGAGGGGGAGAACGAGAGAAAAATCTAGACCCTCTAAAAGTATTCCTAGAAATAGGACTCAAAATAAACCTGCGAGGAATGCGAGGGTGCGTTGTGTGTGTGTGTGTGTGAGAGAGAGAGAGAGAGAGAGAGAGAAAGAAGGGGAGAGAGAGATGGGGGAGAGGAGGGGGAGAACGAGAGAAAAATCTAGACCCTCTAAAAGTATTCCTAGAAATAGGACTCAAAATAAACCTGCGAGGAATGCGAGGGTGCGTTGTGTGTGTGTGTGTGTGAGAGAGAGAGAGAGAGAGAGAGAGAGAGAGAGGGAGAGAAAGAGAGAAGGGGAGAGAGAGATGGGGGAGAGAGAGGAGGGGAGAACGAGAGAAAAATCTAGACCCTCTAAAAGTATTCCTAGAAATAGGACTCAAAATAAACCTTTCCAAAAGAGAAACAATGATTTGGAATTGGAATGAAAACTGTAATAGTCTCACCTACTTTGAACCCATCATAAAAGTTCAGGATGTAGAATTATTAAATACCAAACACGTCAAATACCTCGGTGTATGGATCAGTTATGACACATTTAGTATTACACATTTAGAGAAAAGGAAATACGCCACGCAGGAGTTAGTTTCATCAAACACCGCAAATTGCTATAAAACCGCATCATTAACCTGAAAACTCGAGTCATGTTCTTAAATAGGTTCGTTTTATCGAGACTTTCACATGGATGACATGCATGGCACCAAAACCGTTCAGACATGTGCGAAAAATATGTTTAATTTAAAACCAATTAGAAATATTTTTGTACTTGTTGACCTCTAGCAAAACGGAAAATATTTGTTTAAAACAGGTGAAGAATGTGTGCACACACACATACACTTACATAACCAATTAAAAAGTTCGCAAAATAGAAATAGTGTTCACATGCAAAAGGGATATAGTCAAGTGACTATAGCTTTTTAATTGCAAAGCAAGTCAAAAAAGGTCCATTTTGTTTTATTGGCCAAGAAGAAATCCCAGCATGCATCTGCAGGATTTATCTATAAATTTGGGTAGAGGTTATTTTTAGCAATCATTCTCCATGATTAAAAAAAGACATTTTGAACATTTATTGAATTATTATGTCATGGGTTGTTTCGTAGATCTCTAGTGTATATGTGGTATTGGGGTATATGTTGGATTAGGAGGAGATGGACAAGTTCTTGTAGTCAATAAGCATATTGTATGGAATGAATGGGTCGTGATTATGATTAACTCGGACTAGGATTGTCAGAGAAGACCAGCCTTTTTCCCACATCCGCTCCGGCCTTGTGCCACAATTTTGTATTAGAAATGCAAAATAAATATACCTTCTCCATGATTAAAACATCTTTTATCTCTTAATGTGCATGCATCTCCTTATTATTTCCCTAGAGTTTTCCAGTCTCGGTTGCCCGTTATTGTGAATGTCATTTTTCACAGGTGCAATATCTCAGGCCTCGTCACTTCTATCCTTCGTTGCATATATCTTCTCGGTTTCTTTTATTGTTGTTCCATGTGTTGTTATAAAATATTGACACGCACATCACTGCAAGACTGATCAATTTGATAAGAAACAAAATTATTAAAGAAATCCCATTAACCATTGCCATTCCTTGAGTTCTTACATTCAAGCAACAGGCTTTTGTGTAGAAAACACTAAAACATCTTTAAAATGATCTATGCCAGTAAAACATTTTAATGGTTGGTATTGTAATGCTGGTTTTATGCTTAAGGAAACTTTATTGTGGATTCGCAATCCGATTATAAAAAAATATAGGCAAACTTGGACCTTCGTGTCTACAAAAATGCCTGAGTACCAAAAGAGGTTTTATTTCCGTTGACACCGCTATTATTTTAACTACCTTCACTCCTCGAGAATGTTTATTGTTTTAGAAGGCGATGATTATAATTGAAAAAAAGCCTAAACATATGATTAAGGTGAACTCATATAGTATTTGTCCTAGCAAATTTACAACAAAAATATTGACATTTTTTATTTATTAGCTTATTTATTTACAAGAATATTTTTTTTATTCTAAAATCTAATACAATTGCATTAACACTAATGTAATGCAATATTTATTATTTACCAATTTATAATTATTAAAACAATTTTTTTATTCATAGATTTATAGTTTTACTAAATGATTAAAATATGTGAACCAACTATAATGAAATCCTTACTAATTATCACTTTATAAAGTTGGAATCGATTGGCAATTAGCCGATGTTTTTCCAAACATTCCAATAAATAATAAAATAAAAAAAAACAGTGTAAATAAACAACCTAATAGATAAATAACCAAATTTGTAAATTCAGTTTCATATGTTTAGGTTTTAATAAAATCGTAATCACCGCTTTTTAAAATAATAAACATTGCCGTGGAAGTAAAATAGTAGCGGAGAGGGCCAGGCTTGCCGAAATATCTTAGAAAATATGTTCCTCCTCTTTTGGGCTTAAATTATAAGCAGACAACAGAAACTGATTGTAAGAGAATTTAAAAACAAAAATTTGACCAAGACCATTCACGATATATCAATATATGAACGGTTCGCTAAAACGAAAATAATTGAGTAAAGAAACGTTTTTCGGAAGAAAATTAAATTGATCTAAGAGACTGATATGTGAACAACGAACCACGAGCAGACTATGCATGCATAAAAGTGGCTGGAAGTGTCCTCGACGCCAGCCCAGTGCCCATGTTGTACTTGTTTCGTGTTGCAAGCTGTGAAGTTTGCTTGCAAATTGTCATGTTTTATATCGAAAATCATATTTTTCATGATAGTTTTTGTTTACTAAAAGCATATTAATCGATCAACAGATTGATTCGTTTTCTACGGCTTATAAACCAATTGCAGGTTGTTTAAAGGCAGAAAATATCTTTAGATTGTAATAATTTTTTTTTTAGATAAAAATGGTTTATTAATACAGACCTTTTTAATTAAACCTTGGAGAATTCACATCTTTCCCAAGGTATTACGACCTGCGAGAGCTACAAATAATAATAATAATAATAATAATAATAATAATAATAATAATAATAGTAATAATAATAATAATAATAGAGTGGATCAATTGCTAAGGATATGACCTGGATTTCTCTCAGAGGATCCATAACACGTGAATAAGAAAATCAACCGAGACAAACCAAAAACACAAATATAAAGTGTAGCGAAATTTTTATTGGACATAAAACAATTTGAAACAAAGAATATCTGAATGTAAATAAATGTATGCGTCCTGTGCGATATGAATACGAAAAAACTTTCTTCTCTCTCTTTATTTGATCTGTTCTCTCTCTCTTTTTATATCTTTATCCTTTCTCTTTGTCCTTTTCCATTCTTTCCTTTACATAATATTTAACGTCTTATTTTCTCGTGAGTGTAACTTTTATATTTTCATGGTTTTGTCTTTTCTTTTCTCTTCACATGTGAAAAAAAAAATTATTTCTCTATCTATGCTTCTTTTGCATAAGGTTGATTCATTTCCATTTAGACATAATCTGTATCGTGTCGATCATCACTGACCCCACTGAATTTTGTGTAGATCCATTTGGTCCCACAAGTGTTCGCAATACTCGGAGATTTTGTGAGTTGGGGATGGCATCCGTTCTGTTCATTTCGGTGAATCCATTCGCATGACGATTTCATGAATGGTTCGACTTCCTCAAGTTTCGTTGCCCCAACTGACCTGCCGCGTTTATATTGAGTCAGGTGACTCAATGAGAATAGTTATTTTTAGCATCCATGCTACATGGTTGCTAGGGATCAATTCTTTTTGTCGCCATAGGTTTTCGCCTGACTGCTTTTATCTTGCCAGGGAGGGAGAGGAGGGGATTTCGCTACGCAACTTAACAGTCCCTGGGTTTGGTGAGTTTTAATTCGAAGGTGTCGGTGTAGAATCGTCACAAAGGACATTTACACATAAGTGATTATAACGAACCCAACGAGAATTGGAACTTGGCTCTCCGATTAACAATTCCGAGACATTATCCATTACACCCCCCGCACATCCAAGCGTACAGCACGTTGTATTCCAAAGCTGTCACCCATCTAGGAACTGACCAGGCTCAACGTTACTTAAGTTCGGTGTTCATTTTTTTTTTTTTTTTTTTTTTTTTTAGATAATAATGGTGTAGTCATACAAGTCTTAATAATTAACCCAAAGCTGGCGGGGAGAAGAGGCGGAACCATAACTTTTCCAAGGGCATTTGCGAGTAAGTGAATATAACGAACCCAACGAGAATTGAAACTCGGCTCTCCGATTAACAATTACACTATCCGCACATCCAAACTTACAACACCTGGTATTCCCGAACGGTCACCCATTTACGTACTGTCAGGGCTCGACGTCGCTTAACTTCGCTGATTGTACGATCAGCCTCGATCAATAGAAATGGCTGAGAAATTTACAAGGAAAT
Organism: Acanthosepion esculentum; assembly: GCA_964036315.1. Lineage (NCBI taxonomy): Eukaryota > Metazoa > Mollusca > Cephalopoda > Sepiida > Sepiidae > Acanthosepion > Acanthosepion esculentum. The sequence goes on along the minus strand of OZ038508.1, from coordinate 36,682,185 downwards.
AATTGTTAAAGATGAAAAGAGAAGTGTTAACAAACATATTTCGGATTATGGAATGGTGTTCCATAGTCAAAAACAAGGATGGATTTAAAAGTGTCCAAATGAATAAGGGAAAAACAAAACTTAGTAAAAACTTAGTAAAAAAAAATCTACTTTTGATGTCGAACGAAAAAGAAATTAATTGTAATAATATGAATGAATTGATAATATATATATATATATATATATATATATATATATATATATATATATATATATATATATATATAATGAAGAAATATAGACTTAAGGTGTGCTATATTTATGGGATAAAGTGCTCAATATCAGAGATAGAGCGTGTGTAAATATAAAAGTGAACATAGGAGTCAACACTTAGAGGCGACAGCCTGTTTCATGGTAGATGTAATCGTCAGGCCATATATATATATATATATATATATATATATATATATATATATATATATATATATATATGAATAAATTCCCAAATGGATAGAATCCAGGTAGAACTCAATTTCCAAGACAGAGTAAGAATATAATATAAAAGGCTCAAACACTAATATTCCATGGTTATAATTTATTACATTGAAATCGTAATCACGATCCAAATTAGGTCTGATGAATTGGATCGTGATTACAATGAAATAAATTATAATCATGGAATATTAGTGTTTGAGCCTTTTATATTATATATATATATATATATATATATATATATATATATATATATATATATATATATACATATTAATCGTTATCAATCTATGAAAGGCAGTAAAGCCGCTAAGACACAAATGGCTTACAGGATGTGGAAGAATTAGTAACAGAAACAATAATAATAAGTGGGAAGAAGAAAGAATAATCAGGAGGACATTGCATTTAAATTTTTGCAGATTAAAGTTGGCCGGAAAGCTTAGAGCCGGAAGGGATTTCCACGAGCGAGAAGTGCGAGAAATGAAACCGTTAGCATAGAATATATGGTTACATCTAGCCACCTCAACTGCAAATTGTCGACACCAGTCCCGCACTCCGTTTAAATTCATGCAGTCTAGGTACCATAGCGGAGAGCAATATTTATTATGTTATTTACAGAAATGCGGTACACGGCCAAAATGGGGAATGGGGTAAAGGAGGTCTTCTTCTGACTTAAACGTTAACCTTAGCCACAATCACTGATCCAAACATATAACAATATACCTTACACTAAAACAACTCATTCTTACCATTCTTACTACAACCACCATACTACCACAATGTCTCCATGAAAGTCCTAACTAGTCCCCATCATTGTGCGTGAGGGGGGAGAATAAAACAACAATTTAAAACTAACCCCAGTGAATATTTACAATACAAAAACAAAACTATTTACAAGAAAATTAACAAAATAATGTTAGTAATAATGAAAAACACAATCCCTAAATGTGGCTGAAACAATTTGCGGGACTATAATAATATAAAACATTCATTCATTCCCAAGCACTCACAGAGACACGCACTCATTCAGACACAACAACAAATACGAAAACACACACGCGAAACGAAAGGCGCCCCGCATCCACCAGAGAACTGACATCACTAACCATCTAACGAGGGAGGGGTGGGGAATTAAAGTAAAGAAAATTAGGGACAGAAATAAAAGGGATCAATGAGCAAACATACCCTAGCTAAGTTAACTGGGAAAAGGAAGAAAAACTTGAACTAGCCTAATTTCGGGATGGGTTGCCTAAGTTCCACCCAGGAAGAACAAAATCCTGATGCCTAAGCGACATCAAAACGCCACTCAAGGTCAGCTCCTTTCATTCGACACAAACGCGCAAGATTCGCCCATCCTTTTGCGAAATTATGATGAAGTGAACCGCCGCTTTTCCGTCCTAATCTTGACTTTAAGCTGATGCTTAAAAACAATATCATTTGATAAGATGTGAACCTCTCGCCTTCATAGAATCCCTTCTGACGCGTCGTCCAAATCACGACTAATAGTGGGAAAACCCCCCTAGACAGAATGCTCTCATAATCGCGAGGAGAAAACCGGGTCTCCTGCACCCAACATATATTCACCCCGAGAAGCTGAAGGTAACGAGATAGCATCGCCCTGCGAGAATCCGACCTCAGGCCCCGGGCAATCACACTAGCTAACCAGGGCCATAATGAAACCGATTAGGGTTGCTCTCCTGCATTGAACATGGCCGGGGTAGGGACACTGACGCCTGTCTCATTGATCTAGTGCCCATCTCAGTTTTGATGGTGTCATCAAGACACAGGCCGCGAATGTCTCAGGGGAAGGTTAGTTTCAATGCTCTGTACAGGGTGGGGTGAACATAAACTGGGATGAGCCTTGAACAAAATTAAGTTTTTTTTTCTTCTGAAATATCATTAAAGGTAGCAAAAGCATTGTTAGCCTCGTGTATCATCTGCCAAATTTCCTAGCCTCTAGCCCCAGTTCTTACGACCGTCAGCAGTCTTTGGCTATTTGGAAAGTTATTTGGGTCTTCCACATCAAATCCATTAATGCGTTTTAATTCATTAATGTTTTTAAGTTTTTTTTATTTTTATCTTTCTCTACTGTACAATGGCTTGTTCCTGTTGATCTTTCGATACCCTGAAAACGACTTCACCAGTACTGAAGACGGGTTTTATTTTCTTTTTTTGAAAACGATTCAGCTGAACCTGTTGACGGGATTCTTTGGCGTTTAGGTTTATCTGGTTTCTTTTACTAATGGGAGTAATGGCAGGGAAAGAATCGGTGTATTTGACGGTGTGGATTTCTTTTTTGCTGAAGATTTGGCAATGGGGACCTTTTCTAGTGTGGCCAGTTTTGAAGTATTTAGGAATGGAGATATAACTATGGGAGGAAGAGCCATTAGAAGACGTTTAAATGATGGTGAAGATAAGATGATGCTGAGAAGAGAGAGCCAATTTTTTCCGACTGTATGCGTTTCTCCTTTAATGCGATTTTTAATTGCTGAAGTTTTTCAGCCTACTCTAAAGACGGAGTTTTTATTTTCTAAGTTGATCCCTGTAACTGGTTGGGGAGTCACCTGAGCACTGGTAGAGGGAGTGGGACTGTCAGTGTCTTTAGCCGTAGGGACTTCAGAGGAACGAGGTCCCGCTGTCCGGAGCTTCACTCTAGCCTTGCCAACGACCTAACATCTCCCTCTTCTTTCTCTGTAACCGTACGAATGGCAAGCAAAGGCTTCTCGGGGAATGAGAAATATGAGACAGATCCAACCGGGGGTTTTACCACACCGGTCCTTGTCGTTGACATGCCGATTACAGGCGTGATGGAATGTACAGGCTCGACTAAAGAGGGATTTGGTTAGTCGGGGGCCTGAACTCCAGCGAATTTATTCTTTTGGCAGGAAAAGAAGAGGTGACCAGTCTCTCCACACTCACAACAACTTGGTCTACAGCTGGTCACAATGACCGGCATTTTCTCGCCTTCTACATTCAGGCAGTTGGGGATCGAGACGAAGGCCTTTCGATCGATCATCAAGTCAAAGCTCCATCACCTGGTCAGATCGTCGGAAGAGGCACTGAGTATCTGTCGAAATTGGCACAGATAAGCGGCCATGTGCTCCCCAACGATATGAGGAGGGACCTCAAATACACTGGTAGGGGTTGCCTGTCCTCGTATTCTGTTTGGAGAAAGAGGTCTTTAGTTATCAAGTCTCGACTGGAGGCGGCCTCACCGTCAGCAGACCTAAGCAACAGTACGTCGCACATGAATTATCCCTTGCCTTTAATAACACGTTATGTCTGAATTCCAATGATATCAACGCTTTGATTACGGTGCCTTTTGTGGAGCGACAAATTTTGCGCGAACGCTTGTCGACCACAAAAATCGACACAATTCTTTTTTCAACCTTCTACAGTTCATCTAGATTAGCCAAGAGCCCATTTGCTGTGACAAGATGTGCGTAACTCTTGGATATCGCCAGAAACTCTGTCATGTTGATTTTGCATTAAGGTGGAGACTTCCAGCGGGAGGGCGTCTCCCCGATCGCTACATTAACGTTCTTTTCATCATTGACGATCTAATCAGTTGATATTTTTCCGTTAAATTCTGGCCTTTTCGGCCACCATACTTATTTTTACGATTTTTTTAATATTGTCGCTGCTAATCACAGACTTTTGGCTATTATCAGCATCCTTATTTTTCTCCAAATCCATAACTTGGACACAGTTTTCTTGAAGATTTAAACATTTTTGGCTTTCATACTTCTATCAACTTCATCACTATTATTATCCAACTTCGTTGGCTCTTTACTTTTTTTCAGTGTTTTTTTTCTTTATCGAGAGGATCTTTTTGGGGGTCAAATAGATTCTTTTTGAAATTTAATTTAGTCATTTTAAGACTTTTCTTTAACACAAAAAGGGATTTTTTCTTTTTACAGAAAATTAAATAACAAAAAAGTAAAGATAAATACAAATAAGTCACAAATTCCTTCAAGAACAGTTATAAAAAAACAAATTTATCAGGAAAAAAGTAAACAAAAAACGATTGGAAGTGCAAAAAAAGATTACTTAAAAAAAGAAACTTACGCAAAAGACAGACTAGAAAAAAGTTAGATCTTAAAAATGTAACAAAACTTTGATATCCATAGGGAAGATAGACGTGAAGAGGGACAGAGGAAAACAATACATAACCTACTTTCCTCATTGTGAGCCCTAGAAATGTGAACTGTCTCTTCCTGATAGGAAGTATAATTTTTCTTTCCGCTTGCATTTTCTCAAATATTTCGTCGTTGCTAACATGTTCGGTTCATGGTATCCTCAGCATCCTGTAGAAGCACATTTCTGTCGCTTCAAGTCTATTCTTCATCTGTGAGGAGAATACCCAATATCCACTTCCGTATAGGAAGATTTTTAGTCTTCCATCGGGTATGGTTGATGCTAACCTCCAGGAGTGTAACTTATTGTGCCTACTCGGTGTAATGTTCTCGGCTCACATGAATTGGAACGATTATAATAAATCTAATGTGTGGTCTGTGTTTTGGTTTTAGCATCTCTCGACATACATACATACATACATATATTAATGCATGTTTCATTAAATAATATAGACAAGTTTTGTCTATTTTAAGTAAGTTCCTTTCGTATTGTCTGATAAGCTTAATCACATTATCGTTGAAAGACGAAAGGAAAACACCATATTGACACATGTTTGAATCCAATCTAAGCTTTCGGCTTACATAAGCCATTATCAAAGATGACAATTTTAATAAATCAAACAACACACATACGAAACCACAATAATGACCTGCCGTTGCTGTTTGAATAAGCTCAAAGTAACGACAAACTCGTATTTACGAGCCAAGGAAGTGAAAAACCCGTCGTAGCTCATGACATCACACATGACCACGCGAGAGTGAAAACGAGAAGTATTAAGTATGGGAAGCCATTGTTATAAACCAATGCCTTCTGCTATAGATTATAGGCATTTAAGAATGTTTGTGGAGATTTCATAGTTTATTTTGTTCAGATTAGGTTTCAACTGTTTTATGTATATAGCTTCAATTTTTAATTTTTGTTTATTATTTTCATGTTTAATGGATAATATCTTATGTAAGCCGAACCCTTAGATTGGATTCAAAAATGTGTCAATATGGTGTTTTCCTTTCGTCTTTCAACGATAATGTGATTAAGCTTATCAGACAATACGAAAGGAACTTACTTAAAATAAATAGACAAAACTTGTCTATATTATTTAATGAAACATGCATTAACGTAAAATTGCTGCCGAAATATACACATACATATATATATACATACAAATACATATATATATATATATATATATATATATATATATATATATATATATATATATATATGTACACATACACACACGCAGATATATATATATATATATAAATATAAAAGTGAACATAGAAGTCAACACTTAGATTGCGTCTAGCATGAAACAGACTGTCGCCTCTAAGTGTTGACTCCTATGTTCACTTTTATATTTACACACGCTCTATCTCTGATATTG